>JAWWEV010000024.1:17019370-17074159 GCA_035583235.1 Hafferia zeledoni | reverse complement strand
CCCCCCCCCCCCCCCCCCCCCCCCCCCCCCCCCCCCCCCCCCCCCCCCCCCCCCCCCCCCCCCCCCCCCCCCCGACACAAGACGCAAGCAGGTCTGGAGGAGGAAATGACAGCAGCGACGGCCCGGGAGCACAGGAAGGATGGGGCACAGGGCATGGGGCCAGGAACAACAGCAGCGGCTCCCACCCTGCCGAGGAGGCGAGGAGGAGGTTTATAATAGCACACCGGCCATCCCGGCCGCGCAGGGGCCGCCTGGGCTGAGCGGGGTCAGGCTGGGGTGGCCCCAGCGCTGCCCGAGCTGAGCCCTCACTTTCCCAAGGCTGTGCAGCAGGGTGGCTGTGCAGTGAAACCACAGCTCACCTGCCAGCTGCTCCTGCGGGAATATCCCGGGAACTGGCAAATGGGTCCTTTGCCAGCCTTTGATCCTCAGCCAGCCCAGCCGAGTACCATCGCGCAGCGAGTGCCCTGGAGGGCAGGGAGGTCATGGGGCTCTGGTTATCGGCACCAAGGGCTGCCCCGGCACGGCCCTTATCAGCCGGCAGCAGTGAGGGGCCAGAGCCCGATTTAGCACCAAGCTTCCCCCGGGCTCCAGGGATCTCCTCCGTGGGCTGCTGTGCCTGGTGGCGGGAGAAGGGAGAGCACAGCCCGCCGGCACAGCCGGGAGGTGACCCCAGGAAGCCCAGGGTCGCCCCGCACGGAGGATGCTGTGGCTAAGGGGCAGGCGGGGGTGATGGATGGGACAAGGCGGCTGCAGTGGTCCCGGCAATAAAGACAAACACCGTGGCCTTGGGAGATAATGAACACAAAGGAGAGGATGTTTCTCCAGGCTCACCCATTGGTTTGGCCGTGGCACAGCTGTTGGATTTAGATCAAATGCCCTGTGGGGTGAGAAGTGACTGGTTTTTGTGGGGCAGCTTCCTGGGTCTGAATCACAGGACTCAATGTGCTCTTGGTGAGGGAGCAGAGATGTGCCACGGGTCAGGCTCAGACCCTCTTGGGCATTAACCTGTCAGAGGGTGCAAGTGCAGGGCAGTGAGTCTTTCCAGGGTTCTCCCGGGTATTAACCACGGCAGTAGGGAGGGCTCCTCCATCACCCTGCCTGACCTTGTTCTCAGCAGGTCAGAGGGTGACCAGCAAGTGACATTCACTAGGACCAGCCTTGTCCTCTGCCCTGTCCTCCCACTCCAACCTTCCTCCCCAGAGTCCTGCCTGACATTTCCTCCCCTGAATCAGGCAGATCCTGGGAGAACTGGCAGACACAGCAGGGTGAGTGATGCACTGCACCCCATGGGGGATCCAGCAGGGTCAATGGCTCAGAGGCAGGGAAAGAAATTCAACTGTTAATCCCATTCAGATGGTGTGAAATTGCTTGGAAGCCTCCCCTGTATCCCTGGTACCCAGAGGAGGCACCCAAGGAAAGGTGGGGAGTGCAGTGGACCTGTGCACAGTTTTTGTGGGAGCAGGAGGAGAGCCAGGAGCTCCCTGATGCAGCTGGGAGTGGTTCCTGGCAGAGGAGGATTTGTGGCCCCTCATAACAGGAGCTCTAGTCCCAGAGGAAGGGGAGAGGGAAGCACTAACTGGGAGCCAGCCTGGCTGCTGGATCCAGGCAAGGATCCACGTACTGCAGAGCCCAGCAGGGACCACCGGACGTCAGTGGCGTCTCCAGGCCACAGACACTGGCCCTGCTTCCCCTCTGCCCTGGATATGGGGTGGAAGGAAGTGAGACAACCTCCTGGGTCTGCCGTTCCCTTTGGCTGGAGCCGTGCCCATGCCCACGTACGCCCCACCTGCACCTGAGGCTGCACATCCACCCCCGCTCCCCTCCACACTCTGTCCATCTGGCCAGCACTGGCTCCCCTCAACAGCCTCCCTCCCTCTGCTCCTGACACACTGCTTCAATCAAAAGGATTTGGGGCAGATTTTCAGCCTGGGTCTTACAGATCTCTCTGGGTTTCCAGCCACACTCCACCTCCACTCAGTTCCCATCCAGTGCAGCTCATCTCCACCTCCTCTTCCCATGGCCCCACCTTTGCCTGTAGCCCTGCACAACCCCAGCACAGCCAGACCCCCATCCCCAGCCACACCCTGGTGCTTTTTCAGAGGAAAGCTGTATGTTATGATTTCTGGAAGCCCCCAGGCCTGCTCCAGTGCTGGTTTCTCCTGTCTTGCTCGCTGGGATCAGGTGCCCAGGGGTGGCAGCTGCTGTGGTCCTGTGTCCGGTGCAACCGCCACTCTGGCAGCACTGGGGGATACTCATCCCAGCAGCCAGGCACCAAACCTGGTGCTGCACATCACACACTGATGTGGGCCCCGGGGATGTTGTTTCAGGGGTTTTAGCCAAGAGACAAGAGCTTATTGTCTCCTTCACACACCCACATGGCTGCAACTGTGCCAGAAGGGCCATGTGAGCCACCCCGGCTGCTGCACAGGAGGAGCTGCAGCCTGAACAGCAGAGCCTTTCCTGCTCTCCTGTCTCCACTCTCCACAGACTTTGCTGGGTCCATGGCACAATTTCCCCTTGGAAACGTCTCTCCAGCAGTGCCAAAGGGGTGCTCTGAAAAGCACTTAGAGATAGTCTAATGCTGAGGACTCAGAATGGGAAATGTGTGGTGCTGGGTGCAGGGTTGGAGTGGCATCTGGGACATAGCTGGGAACTTGCTTTACAAGGGTCTGTCCCTGTTCTCCCCATCCATGGGCCTGTCCCTGTGCATGGGGTAAAGCCCAGCAGCCTCTTCACAAACTCAAAGGGTGGGCAGAGAGAGAGTCCAGACTGGGCTATGGTAGCTCTGTTTCCATACAGCCCCAGCTTTGCTTTGCCCCAGCAAATAGCCCAAACTGGTTTTGTATGTAAACTCTCTTGATCTGAAATGCTGGGAAAACATGCCAGGAGGCACAGTAACCAAGTGTCTGCTCCATCTTCTCCCTGAGTTTCAGGGCACAGAGGCTTTGGGGCTCCAGGAGTTCTGCAATGCAGGCTGGAAGCTGAGCACTCTGAGGTCCTGGGGCTGGACCTCTGTCCTGCTTCATGCCCCGCAAACCAGCCCAGGCAGGGCAAGGTCAGCACAGGTCTCCTCTCTGTAAGTGACTCTTTCCCCCAAATAGGACATGAAGGAAGGTCCATGATGAGCTCAGGGGCACCAAGGGCAGTGGGTTTCACTAAGGCAGTGGCAGGAATGTTGTGATTCCTTGGAGCAAGGATAGGTAACCAGAGCTGTCCCAGTGAGGGGCACAAGGCCTCTGGCTGCTGGTTGTGTCACTCATGGAAGGGTTTCTCTTTCTCCCTCACTGTGCTCCTCAGATCTGCTGAAATCCAACAGCTCTCGCTTGCTGCTGGCCTCAGGGGATAGGATGGATTTCCAATCTCTCCTGGTGGATGAAGACAGAGCCTGGCTGATGGTGGGAGCAAAAAACCACATCTTCCTGCTCCACCTGGACCATCCCAGCAGAGAGCCTGAGAAGGTCAGTGCTGGGAGGAGGGTGGCCCTGGCCAGGCTGGCCTCTTCCTCCCTCGGAGCCGCTCCTTGTCCCAGCATCAGGGTGTGGAGGTGGATGTACTTGGAACTGGGCTGTTCTAACCTCACTGGGGACACATTTACACCAGGATGTCTCAATCACTGGGGTCAACCCAACCATGGCAGTGCTGAGCCCTGCTGGGACAGGCTGACGCCAGGGAGGGACAGGGTGGCTTGGCCAGGAGAGATGACCTGGGTGGACCATGGGCAGTGCTCAGAGCCCTGCAGGCACATCTAGTCCCTGCTGCTGCTGCAACAACTCCAGCAGTGAGTCCACTAATGTCATCCCAAGACATCCTGCTGGCAGGGTGCACAGCTCAAGCCCAACAAAAGAAAAGCCCATTAAGGCACTCCAGCCTGGCGTTCCCATGGGCTGGGATCCAGGAGAGCCTGCCCACTGCCTGGGCGTGCCGTGGCCCACCCAGGCTCTGTCCCCACGCAAGGTTCACTCTGAGTTAATTTGGCAGGATGCCCACTGGGCCTGGGGGACTCATGGTGGTGTCAGACCTGTGGCAGAGCAGCCCCATGTCCTCACCATGCACCTGAGCCTGGCAGTGCCTTTTGACTGAACCTATTCCCACTGGTGTTATGGGAGCCAAGGGAAACATGGGCTGCATCCGAGGGGTCCTTGTGTTTCAGATTTTCTGGCCAGCCCCCAGGGAGCAAGTCGAGCACTGCCAGCTGGCAGGGAAGAATGTGGAGGTAAGCAGGGCTGGCAGCCCTGTCTCATCACCTTTGGCAGTTTACCATGGATATTAAACATCCCTGTCACCCCAAAAGGGAGCCTGGGGGTCTGCCTGGAATGGGCTTGTGGAGCCAAGCCCAACTGGCCAGCTGCTGGGGCAGGATCTGGCCAGGCTCTGCATCCCCAGCAGACACACCAGGACTCACTGACAAACATCTCCCCCCACACAGACGGAGTGTGCCAACTTCATCCGCCTCCTGCAGCCCTTCAACCAGAGCCACGTGTTCGCCTGTGGCACCGGCTCCTACCAGCCTGTCTGTGCCTTCATCCAGCTGGGAGCCAGGGGGAAGGTGAGCAGCACCTGGACAGGCAAGTCCTCTTGACAGAAGGTGACAAGAGACCCCAATTCCCAGGGAGAAAATGGAGAAGGAGCCCCAGAGCCTGGGGAGGGCAGCCAGTCTGATGCAGTCCCTGGCATTCGCATGGCAAGAGCATCCCTGGCTTGGCAGTGCCGGGGTGTCCCAGGGCATCCCCCTTGAGGAACTCACTCATCACAGACCTGAGCACTCCAGCCTCCTTCCCATCCTTCCTCACAATCACAGCTTGTTCCCAGCCTTCCCCTGAGCTGACATTTGCCCCTTGGTTCTGGCAGGGTCCTGGGGCTCCCACCATGCGGCTGGTGACCCACTCCTTGGAATCGGGGCGAGGACGGTGCCCGTACAGCCCCCACGAGCCCTTCACGGGACTCCTCGTTGGTAAGAACGAGAGGGAGCAGAGGCGATGCTGGGAGAGGGAGTGCTGGGAAAGGTCTGCTTCCCACCCACACCCCACTCACCTTGCAGATGGGGAGCTGTATTCGGGCACCTCCAGTGACTTCATGGGCAGCAGTGCTGCCTTCTTTCGGACCTGGGTCCATGGGGCTGAGCAGAGCTACATCCGCACGGAGCAGAACCAGGACCACTGGCTGCATGGTAGGAACAGGGGCCACTCATGGGGTGCAGGGGGTTCTCCTGCCTGCTGGGTAGAGGTTGGGGCCAGCACTGGGGCCATAGCTCTGTGGTTTGGCTCACCTCCTCTCTTTGGGAGTATGAAGCCACTGGTAGTACCCCTGTTCCAGCATGTGCTCCACTGAGAATGGGACTATGTCTCCTGGGTAGCCGGGTCTCCACATGTCCTGTGTACCCCTCAACACCTCCCAGGGACTTTGAGGGCAGTACCACAGGGTGGGATGAGGGCACAGGGCCACGACGTGCTGTTCCTTCCCCCCACAGAGCCCGCTTTCATTGGTGCCTATGCTATCCCTGATACCTACAACCCTCACGATGACAAAGTCTACATCTTCTTCCGTGAGACAGCCATGGAAGCTGGGCAGTGGGAGCGGCGGCACATCCATGCCAGGGTGGCCAGAGTCTGCAAGGTCAGTCACCAAAGGCCAGCATTCTGTGGGTGGGTGTCCCACCAGGTGGGCTTTTGCCTCCCCTGGACCAAGGAGCATCCCAAACAGTGAGACGTGAGTGTGACACTGCACACCGACCACAAGGCAGAAGGCTCAGGGCTGGGGGTGTCCTGCTGTGGGAACAGGGAGGGCACAGCAGAGGGGAGGCTCAGAGAAGCTGACTGATCCTGGTTCTTGGTGCCTGGCAGAATGACGTTGGAGGGAAGCGCAGTCTCATCAACCGCTGGAGCACATTCCTGAAGGCCCGCCTGGTGTGCTCCATCCCCGGGCCCCAGGGCACCGAGACCCATTTCGACCAGCTTGGTGAGTGCCCAGCTCTGTCTGCAGCCGGGAGCAACATTGCTCTGCCACAGCTGCCCCCTCCAGCGTGCCCCAGGGAGGAGGGCACGGCTTCAAGCACGCCTGTCTGCATCCTCTGAACTGATGCTCCAGCTCTGGGGTTCCTCACCTCAGTGTCTCTCTTTGCAGAAGATGTTTTCCTCCTGCACACCCGGGACCCTCAGAACCCCCTTGTCTTTGGCCTCTTCACAGTCTCCAGGTGAGCAGGACCCTCATTAACCTCTGTGTGGGGCAGTCCAGCCCCCCAGCCCCTCAACAATGGTGCCCCACAGGGAGCCCTGGGTGGAGAAGGGCAGGACCAGCACCCTGCTGGCTAAGGAAAGGCCACTGGCATTCCCCTGCTTTCCCTGCTGTTGGTTCACCAGCCCATTGCCAAACCACAGGTTTGGCATCGGCACAGCCAGTGGTTCCCCAGGCTGGACTGGCTATGCCAAAGGGGTTCCTGTCACTCCTGAGGTGCTGTGCACGGCTCCAGGGCTGACAGGGGACAGTGTGGGCTCAGGGGAATGGGTGTGCACATGCCTGGTCCCGGTGGAGCTGCAGCCACACTGACAGCCCCGTGGAGCTGCAGGGACACTGACAGTCCTGTGGAGCTGCAGCCACACTGACAGCCCCGTGGAGCTGCAGGGACACTGACAGTCCTGTGAAGCTGCAGCCACACTGACAGCCCCGTGGAGCTGCAGGGACACTGACAGTCCTGTGGAGCTGCAGCCACACTGACAGTCCCGTGGAGCTGCAGCCACGCTGACAGCTCTGTGGAACTGCAGCCACGCTGACAGTCCTGTGCTTCCCCACAGTGGCGTCTTCAGTGGCTCTGCCGTCTGCGTCTACTCCATGGCTGCGATCAGAGCTGCCTTCAGCGGCCCCTTTGCTCACAAGGAGGGATTCGACTACCGCTGGGTGGAATACAAGGGCCGAGTCCCCTATCCCCGTCCCGGCACGGTAAGGGGGTGGGGAGCACTTGCGGAGGAAGGTGGGACAGCCCGGCCTGGCCCTAATGCAGCCCCCTGGTCACACAGTGCCCCAGCGAGACGTACGACCCGCTCCTGCGGTCCACCAAGGACTTCCCCGACGAGGTGATCAGCTTCATGCGCAGCCACCAGCTGATGTGGGAGCCCCTGTCCCCGCAGGGCCGCCAGCCCGTGCTGGTGCGAGTCAATGTGCCGTACCGGCTGCGGCGGCTGCTGGTGCACCGGCTGGAGATGGAGAACCGGCACCACGACGTGCTCTTCCTCGGCACAGGTGGGAGCTCAGCCCAGCTCGGGCACGCTGCCACCACGGGCCCCGCTGCCCCAGGGGCTCCCAGCCCTGACAGCTGCTTCTCCCACGGCCTTCACAGATGACGGCAAAGTGCTGAAGGTGGGTCTGGCCGGCGGGGTGAGCCGCGGCACCGAGGTGGTCAGCCTGGAGGAGATCAGTGTCACTAAGGTATGGGAGGCCACGATGGCACCACGGGGGCTGGATCGCGATGATTGGAGCACGCAGCCTCCCCTCGCCCTCACGGCACCCCTGCTGCAGGCTCTCGCCTCTCTCAGGGAGGTCCTTCACCTCACGGCTCGGGGCTCCCACCTGCCCTGGGCAGCAGACAGTGTGCTGTCGGCATGGAGGGGAGCCAGTGGGGCTGAAGCCAAGACATCTCCCAGCTCCCCATCCAGCTCCTGGTGAGAATGTGGGTGGCACGAAAACTGAAACGGGAGGACTGAGCCCTGGTTTGAAAGCATGGCTGCTGGGCAGAGCTGTCCTGGGCTGCCCATGCTGAGCAGGGCCAGACCAAGCTGCTTGCATGGAGTAGGTGGAGCTGGGACCAGGGACTTGGGCCAGGGGCTTGGCATCCAGCCAGCCCTGGGGACCCAACCCCACTGACAGGCTGGGGCACCCAGGAGGGACTGACATGGCTGCAGCTCCTTCTCCTTCCTCTCCAGGTGCCTTCTCCCATCCTGGACATGAAGTTATCACCAAAGCGGGTGAGTCCTCCCTCCTCCTCCCTAAAACAGCCCAAAGACAGGGGACAGGTGGTCCCAGTCCCTCTACCTGAGTCCCTTCTGCCCAGGGCTTGCACATTTAGGGAATGGGATCCTGCCAGGGCATTAGGGGAGTGACAGGCTCTGTTTCACCCTCCTGCTGTCTCCCAGTGCCCCTACCCCAGCACGGGGCAGCAGCTCTGCCCCTGCCAGCCTTGGTTTCCAGCCGTGGGCTTTGACTGCTGCTGTTCCTCTTGCCTGAGCAGCAGGAGCTGTTTGTGAGCAGCACCCATGGGCTGCTCCAGCTTTCCCTGTACCGCTGTGAGCTCTATGGCAAAACCTGCACTGACTGCTGCCTGGCCAGGGATCCCTACTGCACCTGGGATGGAAAGACATGTGCCCCACACCTGCTCACTGAGAAGAGGTGAGTGTAAACCTGGGCCAGCCCTGCTGTAGCCCTGCAAAGGGATGCAGGAAAGGGCAAGTGGAGCTTTATCCATCAGCCCAGACCCCTACTTTCACCCTGCCTGCCTCAGACCTCCCTGGTCCTTCTCCCTGGCTGCTGTGCCACAGCTGTCCCCCAGCCCAGGGCAGGTGCCACCCCACAGCTGTGTCTGCTCCCCCACAGGCGTGCCCGCTGCCAGGACGTGCTGAAGTCTGACCTGCTCAGCCAGTGCCAGGACACAGCAGAGGGTGAGTGCCCCAGCCACTTCAAGGAGCCCTAGTGTGGGCAGCCAGCCCTGTCCAGGGAGCAGCCATCTCCAGGAGGGCAGGCAGGATGGAGCTGGGAGACCAGTGCCCCCACTGGGTGCTCCGTGTTGCCCTCCTTCCCACATCACGCAGCTCCCACTGTGTGCTCACCCCTTCTGCCGTCCTGCTCCCTGCACAGGGACTGCTGCTGTGGAGAAGCTGGTTTTTGGGGTGGAGAAGAACTCAACCTTCCTGGAGTGCCTGGCCCGCTCCCCACAGACAATGATCCGGTGGCTGGTGCGGCGTGGCGAGGAGATGGGCCTGAGTGAGGTGCAGGGGACAGGGCGGTGGGCACAGGGAGCAGGGGTGGCTCGGTCCCCAGGGACTTCATGCTAATCCATGCTCTCTGTCTTTGCCCCAGGTTAGGAACAATGGACGTTTCTTGGTGCTGGAGCAAGGGCTGCTGATCCGCCAGCTGACGAGGGAGGATGTGGGCACCTACGAGTGCCAGGCAGTGGAGCGTTCCTTCTCCCGGCCCCTCACCCGGTACAGCCTCCGCCTCATCGGACACGAGGCCATGGAGGTGCCGCCGTACAAACGGAGCAAGGGCACTGAGGCAGGAGGGACCCGGCCCCGCACTGACCTGCAGCCGGGCTACAAGGGCTTCCCACGGGCACTGGGGGCACCGGGGGCGCCGAGCACCAGCCTGGACGCGTATTGCAGTGCCCTGCGGCACCAGGACAGGCAGCGGCAGAGAGCCTGGCACCAGAGGTTTCCATCCCTGGACAGCAAGAGTGGCCGGGTGCGGAGGCACCCCCAGCACCTCTGAGGGGCAGAGGGAGCCAGGGCTGCCCACAGCTCCCTTTCTGGTCTCTCCAGGGCCTTTCTTCCTCGTTGGCATCAGCTCTGGGACACCTCTCACCTTCTCGTGCAGAAATGCCTCGCTGTTACTACCTCAATCCCTGCCAGTCCCAGCTGCTTCTCCATGGGCCCCACGGAGCACCAGGGCCAGGGCACACAGTGTGTACTTGCTCTCCGAGACTCCAGTTACCTGCACAATATTTATTCTCCTTGTTTCCCCCAGCCCTTGATGACAATCATTATCACCAGCAATAATAAACACAGAGGACAGAGGTTCACTGACACCCAGCAGCACCCAGCCAGGCCATGGACACTGGTGCATCCAGCCTCCCTCCCCTCTGGAGGTGGCAGGATGCTCACCTGGGCAGCTGCCAAGGTGCCAACAGAGCCCAGATGCTGCTGAAGACAGCAGGACATGGTTGCTGGCTGAGCCTGGGCTCCAGGTGTGCAGAGATGCCCATGCCCAACCCAGCTCCAACCCACTTCAAACCACACTGCTTTCTTTTTCAATGTTAACATTTATTTTACCAAAAGGGGAAAAAAAAAAAGAAAAAAGAAAAAGAGAGAGAGATGCAACAGGCAGTTATACCAACTTACAATTTATTATTTTTTTAAAAAATGACATGAAACACAAGTAAAAATAAATACATCATATAAACAACAAATTGTTCAAAGTCTCTGTTCTGGGAGATCAGGCGAGCACATCCCGTTCGACAGAGAGAAGAGGGAAGCACATGATCATGCGTGGGGCCAACCAACCCACCCTGCTAGCAATACTCCTCTTTCCAACCACAACAAGACGGGCCACAAACTAAGGCGGTAGTAAAAGAGAAAAGAAAAAAAATGAAACTCAAACGAACACAAACCCCCAAATGAGACTGAGTGATGGATTCCTTCAGGCTCCCATGGATTTGCCAGACTCCAGCTCCAAGCTGGGTGCCACGAAGCAGCCGAGGCAGCAGTGGTGGCCTGGGAGGTGGCAGAGGCTGCTCTCCCTCACTTGCCCCATCGTCCCTGTGCAGGGATCGCGTGCTCCGAGGTGCAAGGAGCCATCACCTAACTGTAACCTAGCTGGACTACGTTCCCCATTTAACCTCTGTCCCCTGCCCCAGCCCTCCCCCCGGGTCCTTCCAAGACTGGATCAACAAAATTTGTCCCAGAGTGGCGAGAAACACCAGCTGTGAAGGTGTTTGCTGTACTTATCCCTGCTGTCCAGGAGGCTGCCCTCAAACCAGCAGCAATTCTTGTACATTCGGCCACTTGACTTTGTTGCCCAGAGAAGCTGTGGCTGCCCCATCCCTGGAAGTGTCCAAGGCCAGGCTGGATGGGGCATGGAGCAACCTGGGCTAGTGGAAGATGTCCCTGCCCATGGCAGAGGGGCTGGAACAAGATGATCTTTAAGGTCCCTTCTATGATTCTATGATTCGCTGACATCATTAAGTCAAAATACACATAATTTCTAGTGAAGATCCTGTGGAAATCCCACCCTTTGTTTGCCACAATATTTGCTTTCTCCAAGTTTCTGCATCCATCCCATCACCCTCCCAGGCGCTCTGAAAGGACAATGCACAGCAGATCCTGCCCAACATGGGCCAGGCTGGGCTGTGTTGCCCCCACCCTGCAGTCCCTTATGATGCCCCAAAAGCCCCTTCAGCAGTGGGGGCAACAAGCCCACTAAGACCAGGGCACACAGCAGCCACAGTCCCCCATGCCTGTGGTACCCAGCCTTCACCCAACCGTCCCCAGGAGCAGAAACCTCCCACACAAGGGAAGGGCCAAGGTCTGGATGTTGATGTGGAAGGCAGCTGGCCATTCCCGAGGCCCCACAGCTCTGCCCAGGCCTTAGGGCTGTGCTCAGATAACTTCCTTATTGTCCAAACTCCCAGCAGAGAGTCCTGCACTGCCATCCTCAGTGTCACCCCACTGAGAACTGGCAGCTGCTTCCCGTCAGGTCAATTGGAGACAGAAATTCAGCAGCAAAAGAGAAATTTAACCCATGCAGGGCAAGCCCCTGTTCCAGGTTCAGGGAAACCGATACAGGACCCTCTGCAGCTGAACCACATGCTGGAGAGGAGAAAAGCCTGGGGAGAGCAGATGAAGGGGAGAGTGGGTCTCATGGGTGGGGAGTTTTAGGGCTTGGAGAGCTCCCCCCACTCAGAAAGACCCTGGATAACCCACATTGCCCTGCAGGGTGGAGGAAATCCTTCCTATGGCACCGCAGGAGAGCAGGTGCCTCCGGTTGCCTTGGAGCAGCTCCAGCCACTGCCAGCCCCATGGGAGCTCTGGCCGGGGCACCACGGCCATCTCTGCCTCCACCTCTCAGCCACGGCCCTGCCTGGGCCAAGGGGACCTGTCCCCTCATAAGGGGGTGCCCAGGGCTGGCAGGTGGGGCAGAGGCAGGGCTGGGACTGCACTTGGGCACTTGCTGTGCAGGGCCAACATGGTGCAGCTGCCTGGAGCTGTGGGTGCTCACCAGCCAGGGGCAGCCCCTCACAGCCAGTTGCGTTCAGGGCACACACACCATGGGACGGTGGCAAGGGGTCTCCAGGCTGCCATGGCCATGCAGGAGCCAGGAGAGCCCTCACACCTCACCCTGGTGCCAGGTTAATAGCTAGACCAGGGCACAAAATGTGCACCCCATGGCAGCTGAGTGTCAGCTGCTCCCAGTTCCTATGGCCACAGGGCTCCAGCAATGCTGGAGAACCCTGACAGGACATGAGGTGGCAGAATGGGGATGTGCCAGGACCTGCTCAGGAAGCCCTGGGAGCTCTCCTGGAGAGGCAAGGAGCAGAGAAAATGGTGTGCAGCCACCAGTACCACATCCAGAGTCACAATGCTGACTGCCCCCAGCCAAATCTTCACACCTTGTCCCAGCACAGGCCCCATTCAGAAGATGTGGGAAGGTCCCTTGGATGACCCCCCTACCCTGACCTCCACCAGGAAGGTCTGGGGTTGCAGCAGGACTCTGGTGGGGGATCTGCTTACATTCCAAACTCCCACACGCGCCCGCAGGTCTCAACACTTGCTACTCTCGACAAGGAAAGCCCTTGCCTAGGTCCATTCCCCAAATCCACCGGAAAACTGACAGGGATGCAACGGACATCTGGGCAAGCTGGTCATACAATCAGTGTCACAGGGTTGTGCATGAGGTGGACACACAGAGCACAGGAGGGCATGACTCACAGATGCAGCACTGTCAAGTCTTTGGAGAAACTTGCATGAACACCATCAGTTAATTTGCTTTGTTACTTTTGTGGGGGGGTTTGATTTTTATTTCCATGGTGCATCCAAAGACAAGTTGTCCAGCAGTTTGCTCAGAACCCCTCGGTTTTCAACTCCTAGGATATGTTAAAGAAGAAAGCACTATTTTAATGTTTGTTTTTTAAAAAAAATAATTAAAATAATTTGCATAGCTAAACTGTTGATCTAAGGCTTCTATGAATGGTGTGGTTATGTTTGACAGACAATGTCCATTAAACAGAGAAAGACACTAGGAAAGCCCCATAACATTTTTTATTGTTTCCATAACACATGCATGCACACTCCCCCCTCTCTCTCTCAGGAAGGGAGGTCCTCATCTTCCTGCACCCCTTTAGTGGAGGATGTCAGGACATCCTGCCCTTTCCTATACCTAGTTGGTCCCAGCAAACACCAGTGACTGCAGCTTCCATGGCCCAGAGATCCCCTCTGAGTTGCTACTGCTCCAGGGACATCCCACACAGGCAAGCACAGCTCGTGCCTGGTGACACCCAGATGGGACATGGGAGTTCCTGGATTTCAAGTCTCCATCCTAACGTGTTCACACACAGTCACACAAGCCAAGTCCAGGTGCACTTGGGTATCCCAACCTCTCCCTAGAAGCCCTGGCCCTGAGGTGAGCAGCCAGAGTGCTCACTGCTGGGGCCAGGACCAGCCTGTGCATGCATGGGGCTGAGCAGGGCTGGGCCAAGTGCTTCTCCCTGTGTGGGGAAAGGCGCTTCCCAGCAGGAGCTCTGCTCTCCCAGCTCCACACACCTCACAGATCTCCTCCTTACTGGGAATGAACACAGGAGACTTCCACATGTGCTCCCCCACCTGCCCAATGACAAGAGGACTCCATCCTCCCTCTGGCTGCTGAGCACCCAGAGCAGCTCCTGATGGGGCACATCCAGCTGATGCCACACGGATCAGCCACAGGTCACCTCCACAGCTGGCCGTGCTCCTAATGCTACGCTTTGGTTAACCCACTGCTTCTCCCCACACAGACAACCCAACAAGCAACCACTGCATGATGGAGGCCAGCTTTTTATTTTTTTTAATATGGAAATTAATTTAAAAGTAGAAAGACAGACTCTCCCAGACAATAAATATTATGCCTTCATGAAATAAGTTAATGTAGAGGTTCTGTGCAGGGGGAAGTCCCTCCAGTCACAGATTCAACAGCAACTGGCACTGGGTCCAGTGTCCCTCTTCCAACCTTCTTCACTGCCTGGTGCTGTTCAGAAACAGCAGCAAGCCCACCTACCCCAGGATCTGGTGGGTCACAGCAGGGTGAGACATGGCCTTGGCAGAGCCTGGTAGGGCTGTGGAGCTGGAGGAGTCTCCAGGATTTCCCTCCGAAGGCCACCAAGACATCTGGGATTGCTCCACTCATCCGGCCTGGCATGCAGAGCTGGCATTGGACCCACAGGGCCAACCTACCTTGGATAGGACTCTCCAGAAGGGCCCGGAGGAGCCCCCCATGAGAGCCCTGCCCTCCTGACTGCAGCAGGAGCCTGCCTGGAGCCCTCACACTAGTCTCATGTGAATTTGAAGAGGGTGACAAATTGTTTGTGGGGTATTTTCATTATTTTATCTTTTTTTTTCCTTTCTTTTTTCTTTTTTTTTTTTTTTCACATCAATTCCCCCCTCCCTGCCCCAATATACACAATGAGAAGCCTCCCCACTCCCTCCCCATTAAAAACACTTTGCCCCCAACCTCTGCTGAAGTCACCCCCTGACCCACCCCTCTCGCAGTGAGAGTTCACAGATAAGGCAGTTCATGTGAGAGGGAGCTTGGCCCTGCCAGTGGTCAAGCCCACGCCTCCAGGCCTGAGAAGGGCAGTGACTCACAACACTGAGCCTCCACGGCCAGACAAGACAGAGAACAGAGACAGACAGACAGACAGAGCATGGGGGGAGGCACTCCTATGATTTGCATTGCTGCTTCCCTCCTCCCCTGGCTCTTGCTCCCTCGGCCCTCACAGGTCCACTCTTTCCCTCTCCCATCTCCCAGCCCCTAATACAATTCTTATCCTTGACAGCTAAAAAGAACAAAACAAAACAAAAATAACAAAACCACCCCCAAGCCACACCCTTCGCATCCTTCTCCACCTGCTGCCATGGCCCAGAGGGAAAATCCTGACTCCCAGAAAGGTCCTGCAACTTTTGCCTCCTGGCAGAGTTGAGACCAAGCAGGAGCTGGGCCTTTTTATTTCCCTGTGATCTCTATGACATCGTCGTCTTTGTCCTCATCATTAGAGCTGCATCCCACCTCTGGGACCTCCTGGGGTTCAAACTGAGGCACCTGGGACCGAAGGAGACCCCCAGCCGGGTAGCCCGAGTGAGGGGACATGTAGCCAGGGTAGGCAGATGCCATGCTCCTGGGAAGGCTGCTAGGCAAGACAGGGGCTGGGAAAGGAGCAAACATCCTGGGCTCGGGCAGGAGTGACTGCGTGAAGGGAAGCGAGTAATTGGGCAGCACCCCTGCCAGAGAAGGGTTTAGCATGAATGAGGGGACGCTGGCGGTGGCTGAGGTAGCAGCAGAAGAGCTGGCGGTGCCGGCTGTCAGCAGAGGGTCAGTAGTCACAGGGAACACCAGATGAGGGTCTGGGAGTAAATTGGGCAGCTGGTAATAAGAGGAGCCAGTGCCCATGTACAAGGAGTTTCCTGGCTGGGAGGCAAATGGATGGGTTAGGTTGTGGTTTAAAGAGACAGGAGGCATGGTGAACCCACCAGAGACGGGGTACCCGTGTTCATACGGCTGCACGGATGATGGCAACTGGCGCTTCTTCTGCTGCCTGCGGGATTGCTCCTCCGGAGCCGACGGCGATGTCGACTTGCGCTTGTTGCCCCGTAAGTCCAACACCGAGTGGCCATCGGCGTGCTGGCTGGCGGCTGGCAGGGCCGAGGACACGGAGGGGGCCAAGCAGTGAACCCCCACACGCTGCTCAGCAGCTCGGGCTGCGGCGCCGGGCGCGTTGTCCGTGCGGGCGGTGTGGCCTTGTGCCGCGTTGGTGCTGGGAGAGCTGTGCCGGGACTCCCGCGCGGCCGCCGCCTCTGCGTACTGCTGCAGCTCGCTGATGATCTCGGGGCTGTCGGGGGATATGGGCCGAGTGAGCTCCTCCGTGCTGGGGAGCTGCGGCGATGAGGCACTGTGTCTGCCATTGCTTGTGGACTCCAGGGAAGAGCTCTGGGAGCCTGGAAACAAGGAGATGCAGCAGATGAGAAAGGTGATGCTGGAGAAAAATGTGGGGACAAAAACACAACAATGGAAAGGAAGGTGGGAATATCATGGGGAGATTGCACGGTATAGACGTGATGGCCAGGGAAGGCCACGCCAGACACTCAAGTAGACACAAGTGCAAGCCCCACACAGCACTCACAAGCCCCTACCTGAGGCAGCTGTCCGACGGTCTTCATTGCCCTTTGGCTTCCCAGTGGTCCGTATAGCAAAAATCCGACCATCGCTGGTCCGGATATACGTCCCTGGAATAGAGGCAGAACAGCTTCATCACAACTATAATCTCAGCTCAGGACCCCAGATCCATGAGACTCTGAGGCTGCTAGGGCAGGAATAATACAGCAGTACTGCATAAGGCCAACCCAGATCATGCAGGGAAGCTCAGTGAGGGCCTTCTATCCTCTTCCTCACTTCCACCTTTTTGGCTTTCTTGGGTTAGAGATAACGCCCTCCCAATGTGCTGCTGGTGGGAAATGTGGAACTTCATGCTCGAGACGGAGTTTGCTCTGGGAGCACCAGGGAATGTTTAGCTGCCCCAATATACACAGTGTTGTGAGAAGGAGACACCCAGCCAAAAGTTCAATAGCTCCTCTCAGGGGCAGGAGCAGCCACAGCTGCAACAGCCCTGCAGCATCAACACACCCAGAGCACAGGCTGCAACAGAGCCACTGCAAACTCCAGACCTCCTCCCCTTCTTGTTTATTTTCCTCTCAAAGCATTGATTCATGCTTTTACATCCCTCTCTTTGCTACTCAGCATTGGCTATGACCCTCTCTAAAAGTCTTACCAGGACAGAGACACCTACCTTTTGTCCCTCGGATGATGTGGATGCTCTCACCTGCACTGATTCTTGCCTGTACATCAGTGGATGTGTTTGTACCCGGAATCACAATATCTGACAGTGGGAGAAGAAACAGAATAGTGTCCATTAAATTACAGGCCAGCCACGGTCAGGAGAGGGCAAGTGCCCCACAAACCCCTTTGCTTGCAGTGCAGTTGTCTCTCCTATGTGCCATGCTAGAAGCAAGTCCTGGGTTTATTTCTGAGTAGCACAGGAAGGCAGCAGAGGCTCCAAGGAAGCCAAAGTCATGCTGCTCTGGCACAGCATCTCCCCTATCCCAACACAGACAACTAGTGACAGTATTGCAGGCCCTCTCCTGGGAAGTTCACTTCCAACAACCTAATTGGTCCATGGCCATTACACACTTGCAGGGAAAGTCCTCCAGGCACAGGGGAGCCACTCAAATGAGACAGGCAGTATCTTTGGCTTTGATGATTGTCTGCTCACTGCCCATGTGAGCATCAACAACTCACCCTGATCCTCCATTCACCGCAAGCATCACAACTCAACCCATTGTGAGCACCAGCAACTCACCCGTGGTGGTGACAATCTTCTGCACAAAGACACCAGCTCGCTGCAGATAGTTGATGGGGAAGTTAACAGCAGGGTTGGAACTTGAGGCTGATCCTGCACTGCCCATGGGGACATGCCGGGGCATCATTGGAATGGGGGTGGACTGAACTGGGCGGACACTTGCCACCGGCCTGTCCTCAACCTTGAGGGCTGGTCGCCTAGCGAGAGAGGAGGGAGGAGAGTGCAGTGCCCACTCGAGAGGGATAAACATCCTCTGCCCCCTCATTACATGTCTACAGCATGGGAAGAAGGGGAAGAGGCAGGTACTCACCAGTTCCTCTGGCTAAAGGCAGGGATGCTCGTCAGACTCTGGTCACTGGCTGGGTAATACTGTGCGTAGGACGGCCGGGTGTAGGGGACGGATGCTCGCTTTTCCTCCTCGTAGCTCTTCTTGGCTGCTTTCTTCTCTGCCTTGGTCAGCTTGTGCTCCTTCCGGTCGATCAGCAGTGACTCATGCTGAAAAGGCTCCTGCAACCCCACAGCACGGCTGTTCTGGCACCAACATACCACAAGAGGGAACCAACAAACGCCAAACGGCAGCCACCCGCTCCCGGGTCAGCCTGTCTCCATCCCAGGCTGAGCAGGGATGGCCAGTTGGGAAGCAGAGCTGGCCGTGGTGAAGCTCGTGCCAGGCAGTGCTGAGGATGTGACCAAGGCTCAGACTGAAGGGTGACAGTCAGCCAAGCCATTGCCTGCCCAGCCAAGGCCATCACTTACCACAAGCACACAGCAAAACCCAGGAGTCAAGGGCCAGCTCAAGAGTGCAAGCACAGCCTGCCACAATGTCGCACAGCCACCAGAGCCCCACAGCAGCCAGCCACAGGATCCCTCTGCACCACCACCCTATCAGAGAGACTCCAGACAACACAGGCAAGTGCTGCCTGTCCCAACTTTGGTTTAAAGCCACACCAGGAAAAGAGCTGGCAGCAAGCTGGGATGGATATGTCACTGCCACCTTCCTGCCTAGCACCAAGATGAAGAAATAGGTGTGCAACAACCTGCCCCCACACCTGTCCAGGACAGAGGTGTCTCTAAACATGTAGGAGACATTGCAGGGAAGGGCAGGGCTCTCAGGGGTCTCTATAGAGGATTTTCTGCCTATTCCCACCAGCACACAGGTGCATCTTTCTTGCCACCATGGCCCCATTACAGCACCAGACTCCTCCAGGCCTACTCCAGGCTGTGCAGTGCAGTGCCAGCAAGGAAGCAGACTGGTCTTACCTTGGTGATGAGGTGAGGATACTTGAGACAGGCTAATTGTAGAACAGACTCTTTCATCTTGCTTGCATTGAGGGAAAGTTGAGCAGGGTCAGATTCCTCTTCCACAAAATGCAGCAGGTTCTCCACCTCCCGTCGGGTGAAGTTCAGCACTGGGTTCAGATCATCCACCACCCGATCTGGAGAAGAGAGGGAATGGAGTGAGCAGAGAAGTGAAGAGATGGGCACAGCTTGCCTGCTGCCCTTCCCACACTCCTGTCCTAACAGAGCACCCTCCTTGCGATCTGCACAATCCTCAGAAGTGTTCTGTAAATGTCAGGGCAGGGAGATAAGTCATCACTCATGTTCAGAACAGAGCCTGTTTGACTGAGTCAGGCCAACAAGTGCCTTGTGCTCCAGACAGCAGAGCAAGGTAGTGCAGGTCACTGAGCTCCTGCAAGCAGGAACACAAAACTTGTTATGGATAGTGTCCCCTCTCACGTGACAAGGCTGTAAACACACCTGTCCCAGGACAGTAGTGCAGCCACAGCACCATGTGTTCTCCCACAAGTCCCACCAAAAAGGCTCAAATTAATAACCAGGTACTAAAATTTACACAATTCTGTTCAGTTAAAAGCTCAGAAAAGCAGCCACATTCCCTTGCTCACAAGAGCCTGAATGTTTTCTTTGGACATTCCCTCCTGCACACAGGGCAAATGGGAGCACGTGGAGAAAACATTTCTATGCAGGACTCTCCTGGGAGCCAGGCCAGCTGCCAGGGGACTCCACCTTGAGTGCACAAGAGCACACTGAGCTGATCACACTGGGCTGCTGCCTCCAGAGTTGTGTTTCAAGCACAGAAGGACACAAGCAGCAAGAGCTCTCTTTGGGTCACCACAACCCTCAGCTGCATGCTCCAGGAGAGCAGCTTGACAGCTGGCACAAGCCAGCCCAAAAGATACTTTTGGTACAAGGGCAGGTCAGAACTGCAATGAATTAATTATTCTTGGCTCCTAAATAAGAACTGTGAGTCAAAGGTATGTTTTAATTTAGCTATTTTCCCTCCCTTACTGCTGGAAAAATGGAGGTACAGAGCTATTTAGTAAGTAACAACCAGTTTAAGACAAGTAATACCCAAGGCACAGGGGAAAACAGGATGAGCACTCCCTGAATCTTTAGTCTGTTGCAGCAGCCAGGAGAGTAGCAGTGATGGTAAATGGTACAGCAGTGGACTGGTAACATAACCTGCTGCAGACTCTACCACAACAAATTTCTTATAGGATCCCAACTCCTAAGCATCAAACATAGCCCTAGGATAGTGTCTGTCACCTCTTTGTCTGGTTTTCAACCTTAAAAAAAGAAGCTACAAAACCCAGAGAAGCTGGCCTTATAGGAGCCAATAGGAGTGAAAGCTGAGAGTGGAATGCCATGTTCATCCACACTTACCTGACATGCCCTGCTTGGAAATCTGACGGTCATAGATCTTCTTCTCAAGGGTGTAATCAGAAACCAGTCTGTAGATGTGGCATGGCTTCTTCTGCCCATAGCGGTACACTCGGCACACGGCCTGGGCATCATGGCACGGGTTCCACGAGGCATCAAACACCACCACTCTGTTTGCTCCAATGAGGTTGACACCCAAACACCCAGCACTGGAAATCAGAGGCAAATTTCAAACTGCTGCCTCAGCCAGTTTTCCAAACTTCTAGGCAGGGACAACCACCACAGCCAAGAGTCCACAAAGTGTCCATGGAAAATTCCCTGCAGTCAAACTTTAAACCCAAGTTTGGTTTCCAAAACTGTGAAGCTGTTGCAAAGGATTAAGACTGAAATGCTACAACCCTAGGGAACTCAGAAGCAGATGGCACTATCATACCATGGAGAGCATACTATGAAGGAAGTTAAGAACTGAAAGCCCACATGCACACAGAACACTGGTGAGACCTCCCCTCTGCTCCAGCCAACTTACCGTGTGGACAAAAGGAAGAGCCAAACAGAGGTGTTGCTGGGATCATTGAACTGGTTAATCAGTCGTTCCCTTTCCGAGGCAGAGGTGCTGCCATCCAGTCCTGAGAAGGAAATTAAAGACACATTTCAAAGCTCTGCATGTTTGGGAGAAACAAACCCACTTTCTAAACTCTGAGCTTTGTAACTGGTTCCAAATCAATTCTGCGTCTTCTTCAAGTCATGTACTCTGGGATCTCAACTGGACCATTCTGTACCTCTAACTTACCCAGCCAGGCTGGGATTTGTTCAGCTGAAAGATCAAGTAAAACATTACTCAAGGTTGTCAAGGCCAGGACTGAGAGTGCTACAACACATCTAGCCCATTAAGGCTCTGTGTTAGGCAAGATGCATAGCAAGCAGGAACAACAGGAACAAAGGCTCTGTGTATGCTGGAAGCTCCAGGAATCAAGAGAAACCAAAATTGTAAAGCTTTTGGCAAACTCCCAAAGACTAGATTTGAGCACAGAGAGTACTGGTCTAAAGGAGTGCAGGGGGTGTCATGTCTCTGTTTCATGTTGCTTCTGGCAGCTCTGCAAAAATCAGGCACACCATGTCCACCACTCCTCTCAGTCCTGTCTATAAGTAGCCACAGAAAGCAACAACCCATATCAGAATAAGATTTAAAGCTGGGGAAGAGGGGAGGAGGAATTCACAGCCCTGAGCTAGTGACAGCATTCCACGGTGATTCTGGTTTCTTTTGCAACTTTAAAAAGCAGTAGTGAGTAAGTCAGATGTTAAAGATGTCTAACAACTTCTAAGATGTCAAAAAGAGGATTTGGAAATTATCAGTTAGCTGTTCTCCAACTCATAGTCTTCCAAAACAGCTAAAGTAAGAACAATCTTAAAGGGGCTCATCAAGAGAATGCTTCAGAGGAGCATTTTCACACCAGAGGACAAATAAAAGAATACAGTGGGTGACTTTCAGCAATTACTTCACCACAGAGGATCAAAGAGGGTCCCACCAAAAATGAGGAAGATTTGCAGTACTCACTGTAGTAGCTGATGTTTCGGACCCAGTTGTGAACTCCTCCATCTGAGCCTGGAGGACTTGGCATCGGTCTCTTTGCCAAAAACTCTTCAATGACAGACAAGGTGGACAAGCTCTGGCTGCAAAACCAAGATCTCTGTTCAGGAAAATGCCCGGCCAGCAGCAAAAGTGAACCCTTCCCCAACCATGACAGCACTGATGGTTGTCAAACCCTGTTTATGCAGCACACCTCTCATTAGCAAAAGTGATAGTGGCAGAAGTATAAAACCTATGGATGAAAATCAAGATCTAATACAATAAAGAAGAAAAGGGGAACTGCCACACCATTCACCCTGTGTAACAACCTTCTAGCACCAGGGTGGATCCACTACACCAGTCCTTGGTGACTGTAGGATCAGCTGTTGCTTACCTGAAGACCAAGATCTTGTCTCCAAGCTTCACACTTTCCTCAATCAGGTGGAACAGTAACACCATCTTGGGTGAGTTCTCCAAGACTCCTGTCTGGTAATCACACAAGATGTCTTTGGCCTACCAAGAAATGAGAGACTATTACAGGTGGAGTTGCTCATTCCCTGTTTAGTTCAACAACCCTACCTCAAGGTGAGAGAAATAAGTCCCTGCAAAGAGGTTAGTTACATCCAGTTGGTTGAGGTGAGAATGTTACTCCCAGCTAATTCTGCGACCTCCCATTCCAGAAGCTCCAAATGACAAACTTCTTGGGTGAATGAGTGTCCTCAACTTCTCATGACTTTTTTATCTCAAGAGCTTTCTTCCAGCCTTCCAGATTTACCACCACCACCTTATCTAGATGAAACTTCACCTCAACACCTTTTTTAGAATAACAAACTCCACAGCCTTTCTGGTCAGATGAAAACAATGGTATAAGAGTGTCACCTGCACTTCTATCTCATGAGACTCACAAACCCCTCCCAGCACCACACAGATCTGCTTAGCAAGATGCTCTGTGGTAATGAAAATGTAAGACAAACCCACAACTCAAACATAAGAGTCTTCTCTTTGTTCTACTTCATAAAACTGCCCTGAATAGAGGTACAGTCTTTTAGATTCCCCACATGAAGAGTTTTCCAGCTGTGGCACTCACCCACTCATAAGTTACGACCTGATTTGCTCTCTCCTGAAAAGGGTTGAAGCCAACACTCTGGAGGAACTTGCTATTAGTTGCTTCTCCAACTGGTGATGCCAAAGAGTTACTCTCTGTTTTGACTTTAACTCCCTGAGGCTGACAGCGAGAATTAGTACTTGCTGTGCCAAGGTCATCCACATCCAAATCCTGCTCGTTTGCCAGATTCTCCTTTTGCAGAGCTTCATACAACACATCTGGATGGTTCCAGATCTGAAGGGGTAAGAAAAGAAAGTGGTTGGAAGAAAGTGGTTAGACCTGTGCTGGCCTGCTGCTTGCCAACGACTGTGGTCTGAAAGTCCCACAGTTACTCAGAGGAAAGAACTAATACTTCTCCTAGGCTTTCATATCCTTAAAAGTGCCAAATTCTTTCCTTGAAAACAAACCAGGAGGCCACTGGGCACCCCACACAGCACAAACACAGAGGAGGCTGCCTGTCTGCACTGCAGCAGGTAAGGTTATGCAGGTGAAAGTATCTGGTTCAGCTGCTGGCTGAAGGTTTCTTGAACAATTTGAAAAACACAATTAACATCCCTGTACCACAGTTCTGGAAGCAAAGATAACTTGGGCCATTGCACAGCACCCTGGTGAGACAAGATGTCCCTGGCCAACCACACTTTCACCTCCTGTTTTGTCTCATATTCCTGTCTTTCTCTTACATATTGGAGTATTTCTCTGCATCTCCTGCCAAAACCTACCTTACAACAGACACAGAAAGCTTTGAGTGGGTTCAGGCCCAGCCAGCCACTGTTGCCTGCATCTCGGAACCGGTTCATGAACTCCGTGTAAAGGGCCCGCTGGATCTTTGACAGACGTACCAAAATGACATGTTCTTCCTTAGATGGGAGCTGAACCTTCAGAACGTTGTGGCCTCGCCTGTGGAGGAAATAAAAAGAGAGGGATAAACACACGGAAGGGAATTTCCCAATATGACCTCTCTGTGGCTGCCTGTAGGGTAAGACCTTGATTTCTTGCCCACCTGACTGCAGGGAGAGACACCTTTAAATTGCATGTTTCTCTAATGCATGACACTTCTGAGATACTCTCCCTGCAGCCAAATACCAACTGTAAACACAATTACAGAGATCTCCAATGTTACAATCTTCTACCACAGGTCATAGTGTTAAGAGGTTGATGAAAGTCCTGTTTTCCATGGTAGCTGGAAACCAGAAACAAGACCTAAGGTCTATTTTCAGCTCTGCTAATGATTAAGATAGTCTGTTCAAATCACTGGGCCAGCATTTTAGAATCCCCATCTGAGGGAAAAAAGCTGATTTGTTTCCAGAGCAGTGGAGTCACTGTCCCTTTTCATACCACTTTCATTAAATTCTTGGGTAGAAGATGCCAAAAAGTGCCTGTCCAAATTAACTACTAAGACATTAAAATAAACCTTAGGTCACTCTGGTGCACTTAGAGGTGTTCTTCTCTATTATCAGAGTCTGTGGTACCAAAGCAGAACAACTTTACTTCTAACCCTAAGGCAAAACAGAATTGTAAGGAGCAATGTGTCCAGCAGGGCCAGGGCAGTGACCATCCCCCTGTACTCAGCACTGCTGAGGCTGTGCCTTGAAGCCTGGGTTCAGTTTTGGGTCCCTCTAGGCTGGAGTGTGCCCAGGGAAGGGCAGTGAAGCTGCGGAAGGGTCTGGAGCACAAGTCTGATGAGAAGAGCTGGAGGAGGTTCAGCCTGGAGAAAACGATACTCTCTACAACTTCTCCCTCCCTACAGCTCCCTGACAGTTGGTTGGAGCCAGGTGGGGGGCAGTCTCTTTTCCCAGGTAACAAGAGACGAGAGGAAATTGTCTCAAGTTGTGCCAGGGGAGGTTGAGATTGGATATCAGGAAATATTTCTTCACTGAAGGGGTTGTCAAGCATTGGAACTGGCTACCTGGGGAAGTGGTTAAATCCTGAAGGGATTTAACAGATGTGTGGATGTGGCACTTGGGGACATGGTTTAGTGGTGGACTTGGCAGTGCTGGGGTAATGGTTGGACTTGATGATCTTACAGGTCTTTTCCAAGCTGAACGATTCCATGATTCTATAAGGCAGCAAGATTCAGCTGTACTACATAAACTCAGCAGGCAAGCAGAGTAATTCAGGATGAGGAAGGTGTTGGCAGGGACACCCCACCAAGAGCTGCTGGCGGACTCACCGCTGCACGAAGCCCTCCAGCAGGCTGTGCAGGACGTGGCTGCGGTACCGCATCAGCCGCACATCCTGCGGGGTGCTGTCGATACACTGCCCGTTCAGGATGGGGCGCTCAAACATGTTGCTGAATTCCTGCCGGGAGCCCAGGAAGTCCGGCCGGACAAAGTCCACCATGCACCAGTACTCAATGAGGTTGTTCTGGAGAGGGTAGCCAGTCAGCACCACCCGCCGGCGGGAGCGGATGTTCTTCAGGGCCTGGGAAGTGCTGGCGTGGCAGTTCTTTATCCGGTGTCCTTCATCACAAATAACCACATCTGGGCCAGGGCGAGACAAAGCCTTCTCAATCCCTGAGGACAAGGAACATTGAGTGTTAGTTAGAGATGAATAAGACAAAGTTCTGGTTTATATGGTCACCAGCTTCATGAAACAGTAGTTCTGAAAGACAAAATAGCCAGAATCATGGGTGCAAAGAGCTGATTCAGGAGATAAAACATGACTAGATACTAACTCTGATTTTGCATAATGTGGTAATGAGCAAACATGATTGTCCCTTGACTTCTGCTCAATGACCCACATTGCATCAGTCTGGGTGTCTTGAATAATTTCTGACAAATCTCACACTGACAAATCCCAGATCTCAGTGTACTGATTTCCACACTTATTTGCAGCTCTTGCAAGAAATTAAAGACTCAGCCAAAGCTTAACAACCTTCTTCCTCCAAAGACACAAACGTGCCCAGAAAGGTTTGATCATGTCAGTGACACTAAAAGCAAGTTACAGGTTGTTTCCCTGTGCTGCCACAGCTGATGGCCAGCTGAACTGCAGGATCACACTCTCCCTGAGGGCTTCCCTCTCACCTTTCAGAAGCTCCTGCTGCCGGTCTTCCTCATCCAAGTCAATAATGACAGGGCCAGTTTGTTTCTTTGTTCTCTTCTTCCTGCCAGTGGCAAAGGACTTCTTCAGTGAGAGGAGACGGTACATCTCATATCCCATCAGCAGCACACCACCTTCTGTCACCCAGTCATTCACCACCTTTGCACGTGCAGCTGTTGTCCTGCAAAACAACCAAATAAACTGTAAGTTTTACTCCAGCTTCAAACTGAATCACTGGATTGGAGTCTGCTTAGAAAAAAGACCTGTTCAATTAATTGCAGCTCTTTTCTCACATCAAACCAGACACAAGAATACAATGAAATTTCTTTAGGAAACTAACTGGTACAGAGGGGAAAAAAGCCCTTTAGGTGTCATGGGCAGAAGGGTGGAGAATGACAAATCCTTACAGGAACTGGGCTGTAGAAGTCTGTCATGCATAAAAGCATATTAAACTTGAAAGCACTCTTTTTAAAGAGCTGTTGAGTCTGTCTCTGCAAAAACCATTTGCAGAATGAGCTACTAATGCACATGGCTGTAATTCTCTAGTTGTTTATCCCTTGTTGCTGTCTTCTCCAAGGCTCATGTTCCCCAGTTATGCTTCCTTGCCAGCCTGCTCAGATTTGGTTCATGTCAAGACACGGTCTTCACTCAATACACCAGAGCACACCAGATCCCAGCCAGTAGGAAACACATGGCTGGAGTAGCATCAGTAGATTCAAAACACATCCCACTAAGAAGGTAAAGACCCCAACAGGTAGGTGTAAGAACTGAGAATTCCCTAAGGCCACTTCAACGTCCTGACTCATGCAAGAAAAATGACCTAGAGAGAAGCAGATCCATGAACCAAGAACACACTCCACACCAGGCTATAGCTGCAATCACTGATCCCTCCCTTTTGAACAAAGAGGCTTTGTGTAGCTTGTCACTACCCTTCAAGGACAACACAATTCACAGAAAGTCAAAGTGTTAGGTAGACAAATCCCTAAATGTGTGAAAAAATCTCAGGAAAAAAACCCCAATCCACATTTAAAACACAAGAGATGTGGTACAGGGGCACATGCCTCAGGAATCCCAGGATCTGACAGGACTAACATTGTCCCACCAAAAGACAGCACTTCTGCTCCTCTCTGCAGAGGCAGCTCTGTCTCTGGAACCGGGTTCCTGATCTCAGCACATATGGAAGAACAGAAAGGTGTATCAAGAGTGTGAGAAGGAAGTATACAAGATATAAATATTGGATGAAAGAGACAGCAAACCTCTCACAGGTACCAAAATTCTCCGGTCAAGGCAGCATCCACAATAAATGCAGAGTGGAAAAGTCAAGGTTGGGCACAGAATTAGACCAAACTGAACAGTCTACAACAGTAATTCTGATACCAGATCCCTAATCCACATCCAGGACCTCAAAAAGACTTTTACTGGTACTTACTTGTGTTCATCATTCAGGATGTGGACTTTGAAGGTGCGGGGCTGGACCTCTTTGGAGTTATAATCAGCAGGAAGGCTTTCAGGTGCTGGGAGCCACATGTTGAACTCTGCTAGCCAGTTTTGGAGTGTATTCACCTGAAAAAGTTAGCCATGGAAGGATTAAAATCCCAGTTGAGTCACTTGGGCTTTCAAAAGCAAAAATGAGAACAGGGAATGACACTCAGTGGTGCCCAGATAGAAGCAGCAGACCACAGCATGCAAACTCAGGGACTCAGAATGAAAGAGGGAGAAGAGCAGCAAGGTATGATAGAGCTTGATGTGAGAGGGGACACTAAACAACCTTCTCTGTGCAAAGAAAGAAATAGTGCAAAGAAGCCCCTCAGCCACCCCTTCATGTGGCTACTCACAGGAACAATGGCAAGAACAGTCTTTGCCTCCGTGTGCCGAAAAAGTACATCCAAGAAAGAGATGACCTGTATGGTCTTGCCCAGGCCCATGCTATGTGCTAAAATACACCCAAACCCACTGCTGGTTTTAAATCTCTCCAAGGACTCCACCAAGTTGTCATACAGGAATCGGATCCCACCAATCTAGACAGAAAAGTAGAAAAGGTGTTAGAATGGTGGGAGAAAAAGAACCCAAAATGGGTGTGTATTTACAGAGCAGCAATTACATTACAATTGTATAAACCATGAAAACATAAAAGGGAAGTTACAAGTTCACCAAAGTACTCTAACCTAGGGAAGGCTCAGAAACTCACTATTTTTAGATACTCCTAAAATGTCCTGAGACTACATCAATAAATCAAAATTAAACTGTAGCCTGAGAATCTGAATTGGGGTTGATTAGTTTGTTTATAAATATAATTTCATTTTCTAAAAGTTCATCTAAATATACAAAGGTCTGATGAAAACAATAGCCAAAGTTATGCAGAGCCTTGGCATTCCTTTGTCTGTATCATTCAACTGTCCACAACAGTCACTACTGGTCACAGAGCTCACCAAAGAAGTTCTACTGAGATTCCAAGGCAGGCTTGCCTGAACTCACTGCATTTTCAAGGCTAACAAAGCCTACCTGATGAGGTTTTACTGCATGTGCGAGCTGGGGAGCCAGGAAAATGTCCTCTTCATTTGGTGGATGATTGATGTTGACAATGACTTGCCCCAGAGCATCTGACTGATTTAAGGCATCATTCACATGAGAGCCACTGCTCTCTTCACTGCCATCCTCCTCCCCTTCATTGCCAGAGTCACTGCTGTCCACAATTTGGAGGGCATCATCCTCTCCTGAGCTCAGCTCAATCACTTCTGTGAAGTAACCAAAGCAGCAGAGGATAAGGGCAAAGGTGAACTTGACATCAGGGTTAATCATGGAAAAAACCATCAGGAAATAAGGCTATCCCCACCTTTTGCAACTCCACACTGGCCTAATGACCTCTTCTGAACAAGCAGACACAATACAGACACACATCAGGCCGCTCAAACCAGCACAGGAAAGCATGAGCTTCCCTGAGCTTTCCTATGTTTCAGAGAACATTAATTTGGGCTGATCCAAACAGTTTCTATGAGTGTTTTCCATTCCCCTACATATGTCCTCTTAAATCCCAAATACAGACATGCATTTTATTTACTGATGCAATGTCTAAGGACCACCAAGGAAATGGGGGCAGAAGTGCTGCACCAGAGTGGCATACAGGAGTCAGGTTAGGTCCATCTGGGACATGGGACACAAACCCCACTTTCAGCTGCAGATCTGAACACTTAGATGCTCCTTTTACACACAGCAGATGATGCCACATCTCATGTAAGCATTTTTCAGCACAGCACTGAGCAAAGTTAAGTGCATTTACAAAGCAGAAATAAACACCAGTTCACAAGAAGGCCTGACAGGTTCCTTTTATAAATGTCACTTTAGGACTTCTAGACCAGAACTGCCCATATAATTGGAAGCCAATAAGCCTACAAAAATCTGAAGTGATTCACCATTGGGGCATCTGACTAGATGAAAACAGACTTGTGGCTGAATAAACAGCATATTGGGAGAAGACGAGGCTGAGGCAGTTGGTCACTTACCATCTTTAATGCTATTTTTTCCTTTAGCATCATCTTCACTGCCACTGCTGGTACTGTCGAGGCAGATCACTTCCTCAGCCAGGACCTGAGGGGGGAGCTGGGTTGCCTCTGCTGTTCTGAAAACGATGTCCTCTACAAACATAAATTACAAACAATAAGTAATTCATAATAACGGGGAAGGAGGCAAAACTGTTCAGAAACCAGACAGTATTTCCTTCCACTTTTGCTCCAATAACCTAGTCCTGGAATTTTCCACAACAGACTCTCACTGTCTACAATACTGCTATGACTCAGCTTCCTGGGTCACACTCTCCTCCTTTCTCAATATGCTGAAACAATAGCCCATTGCTGATGGCACCCTCTGTTTCATGCCCTGACTGGGACACACTGACCATGCAACATGCCTTTTGTTTCTCTTTTTTTTGGTCTCAGAAGTAAAAACTGTGTTTTACCCAGCAAAGAACTGAAGGGATGATAACTGCCCTTTGTTAG
The DNA here is from genome assembly GCA_035583235.1 of Hafferia zeledoni. Classification (NCBI taxonomy): domain Eukaryota; kingdom Metazoa; phylum Chordata; class Aves; order Passeriformes; family Thamnophilidae; genus Hafferia; species Hafferia zeledoni. The sequence continues at coordinate 17,044,418 of JAWWEV010000024.1, read as the reverse complement.
TAGGGACACTGTCATAATTACATCCACATATCATAAACAACTTTTGCTGATTGAGAGCATTTGTTTGCATGTTTTAGTGCTGCCATGTGGGGGGAGAGGCTAATGGGGACAAAACAGCACCATTGCAGTGACTCAGCAACAACATTCTTCTGGGGCTGCAGCCTGCTCTGAAAAAGTTGAAGTGTTTTAAACAGCCCTTATTCCTTCCCTTCAATGTAAAAAAGTTTTGAACACTTGCATGTAAAGCAGAATACACATTTTCTCAAGAGGCAAAGCCAGCTCAAGAACTCCTTACCCTGACACAACATCCAGCTACACTTCTCTGCCCTTTACACCAGACAGAGGCTGTGCTATAAACAAGATCACCCAAATGATCCAGATTAGGAAACAATGCAAGATGACATATTCGCCAGAAGACAAGAGTGATGCTTAACCATTACAGTGCCTGCTACTCACTGCTTGCTGAAACATGCCAGGACAAGGTTACATCATGAACATATGCACACCCAGTCTATTGCTCCACTATCCCCAGTACCAGACCCGTGTGCTACCAGACCATTCCCAGTACAAATCGGGCCTGGGCCATGGACATGGCATTTCTGTCAAGCCTGTTGGTTTAAGCTCCCACACCAGTTGGAAAGACAAGAGAGCTCTGTTCCAGAATCCCCCTACACACAATTAATGTGTCAAAATATATTCAACAGACATTTCCTGGCACCTTTCACCATGCAGCCACAGCATCTTGATTCCACTAGCTCTTAAGTGGAACTGCCTACACTGAACCAACAAGTGGTTTGGAACTGCTCTTTCACGACTTTAGACTTGAAAGTCCAAGTGCAGCGCAGAACCACAGAATGGTTTGGGTTGGAAGGGCCCTTCAAAGGCCATTTAGTCCAACATCCCTGCCATGGGCAAGGACCTCTATCCTGACCTTGAATGTTTTCAGGGATGGGGCATTTACCACTCCTCTGAACAACCTGTGCTAGTGTTTCAGCACTTTCATTGTGAAACATACATTTTCACAGAACATCTTCCTACCCGAATCTATCTTCTTCCAGTTTAAAATCATATCCCTTTGTCCTATCATGGACAAGCATGGCATTACCTTCTTCATTCACCTTCTATCCTTAAAACTCTTGCTTTGGTTGGCATCTCCCACTGCTTACCAGGAAGAAACTCAAGGGGTACAGTTGGAATAGTGGCTGGATAATCCTTCCGCTGCTGCTCCAGCCGCTTCCTCCTCTCCAACTCTTCCTGCTGGGCTGCCTTTGTCACGGCTTCCAGTTGGTCCTCACGCAACAGCTTTCTGCACATGGGAGCAAATGTGATTTGGTTACACTCAAGCAACTTCTTCCAAAAATGTGAATGGCTGCACAGCTGGCTCAGAAGGTGATTGACAAGCTCCAGGAGTCTGTCAGCTACACAGACCAGGAACATCATCATCAAAAGATACAGGCAAATACAGCTATTTCAAGACTGTGATTCCCAACTACAGGTAACACTATTAGTCAAGGAAAAAACAAAATTTCGACAGAAGCGAAGTAATGAAAGGAAGAAAAACATGAGTGGGTAAGCACATACTTAAACTGCATTATCAAAGACTAGTTCTTCTACCTGAAAAGGTGTTTTTAATTTATATGCAGTTTGTAAATACAAAATGCATAAAGTTATGCAAAGAAGATATATGGGAAGAAAAGGCAGCAGTTCTGTCACAGAAAGTCATCACTCTGATTCTCTTCTGACATAGCATTTTCAGCAACTAGGACCTCTAATGGCTTTAACAACTATTTCAAGGGATGCTCTCAAAGCACCTTCCCTTTACAGGCAATTTTTTTTACTTCCAAAAGTTGCTCTTTTCCCCGTCTTGAGTGTTACATGTACAGTCCTGAAAATGAGGTGCTTTTGCCAGAGGAGAAGTGCTGTACAAGCAGTGGTAAAATCCAGCTCCCTCAAACTAGCCTTTAGAACCACCCAACTGCACACTTCAGAGACATCTTCCCCACCCTAATGAAGCCTCAGTTTCCAAGGCCTGCTCAATGTTTATTCCTTTGGCTTTAAGAAAATCAATCTGCACAATGAGTGAACCAGAGACCAGCAGCACATCACACATAGGGCAAGAGAAACCACTTGCTGCTACAGGAATTCCTGTTCTATTAGGACTCCTCTGAGCATTAAGACTCCCCTTGAGCAAAATTTCATAGTGATTTACCACCTGACAACCTGTCCCAGAATATGGGGTGACTTACACAATCAATTACTGCTTTATATAATCCAGATTAAACTGATTTCCAACATTTCAGTCATCAGTTCTAGCATCAGCATTCCTACCAACAAGTATGCAGGATAGTACAAGAAAGGACTGTATTTCAGGCTATTTGCAATAGGATTCACCTCAGCAAATATCTGATACTGGTATTAACTTAATGATGGTACAGTTTTTCAATTACATCTCTTAAAAGCCAGCAGCAATTACACAACTTTTGCAATATATTCCATAACCAAATATTCCCTCTTCTGAAATACCAAACAAGTCTGCACCCACATGCAGCACTCCAGTCTGAGATCATACTACTCCCACTGGTGAAATCCTAAGGTTTTGGAAAACAAAAGCCATCTGGTTTGCCAGCAGTGGCAAAACGTAGCTTAGAAGCAAAGTGCAGAGATTCTGTTCTCACCCAAAGGGCTCTGTGTGGCCCCAGCTCTTTGTGACCTGCAGCTCCTTACCGTATGTTCCTCCGCATGTGAGACGGTTTCTGAGCCCTCTTCTTTTTGGTGTCCTCAGAGGCCAGGCTCTTGTGCTGGTTCTGCAAGAGTTGCTCTGCCCGCTCACTTGGAGATGAGGTAGTTGAAGTCGAGCGCTGCCATTCTCCATCCTCGGCGTGCTCAGCATGGTCACCGCTGAACACGCTCTCCTGGGGTTGGTCTGCAAAGGGGAGAGGGCCATGCCATGAGAACAGCTGTGCCAGCCTGCCTTGTACAGGAGCATTCCCCAGGATCTGAGCTGAGTGGGAACCGACAGTCCCTATTCTCCCTCATTTTGGAAGCATGTTTCTCTGAGGGTCAAAACTGGGGGCCTCTGTGACAGCCAAAAAGTGTTAAAACTTTTACAGTGAAGGGTCTGTTCTCAGTGAAAGCCCAAGACTCACATCACTCAACACAGCCCAAAAGTGCCCTGACAGAAAAACAAGGCAAAATTATTTCAGTCCATGTGGAGCACTTGCTGTCCCAAGGGTCTGTTTTCCTATGGGCTACCAATGAGCTCTGATCAAAACAAGGAACTTATATCTCTTTTTCTTTGTTTCACATCATTCAAGTAGGGCAGAAATTTCTGTTTATATGACACCTCTGTAACCATCTCCCAGCCTAACAGAACACAGCATGCAAAAGGTTATCTGGTTCAAACACTGGGCAGCTCAGTTGTTCTAGCACCAGGCTCCACTCTCATGATTTAAATGGCAACTTCCAACAAATTTTTTTAAAAATAAAAAGTGGCAATACTCTTTCTACATTTTAAGTCACATGCATTCCTTTTTCTCTTTATTCTGCCATTTTCAGACTTCCATTAATGCCTGATTTCACTCTTAAAGCACTATGTGAAATGACACCTTGTTCTGGGTGACACTTGGCTCTTCAACAGGCTGCCTGTGACCAAGCTAATGTTTCCAGAGCACGGAAAGGAAATGTTTCTGTTCAAAAGCTTCCCTTGAAGCAAACTGTTTCTGACAAGCATTGTAATAGCTTCTTTGAAGCATCTTGTCCCCTTGTGTCAGGCAAAGAGATACACAGAAACTCATCTCATAATCAGCTTTCTTGCTTACACTGTGTATCTGAGTTAATGACTGAACTGAAATGACACTTAGACAGAACTTTGAAGGAAAGAAGACATCAGTGCAGAAGAATGTGGCAGATGAAGTAATGCAGAACCCACAAGCATCTCATTGTGACTCTGTGGGATCTGGAAACAAAGAGCATCCCTTCTCAAAAGGCTGGGAGCTTAAATGAAGGATTCTTCAGAACAGCACATCGCACCTACAGCTGTCATGTTAATATGCCTGATACCACCAGTATCACCTCTTAAAACTGAGATGACAGGAAGTAGATTCACACCTTGGGCAAAAGCACCAGCTTTGCAAACTTCCTCTCCAGACCTCCCACCAGATCAGCCCCAGGATTTGCTCCATGTCTATGTCAGAATCCATTTAGGACTTCAGGACTCACCCCACCACAGACCAGTAACAGCAGAGCAGCTCAAACATTTCTGTGAACATCAGTCTCTGCAAGTCCTACACATACTGGAAAAACAAGTATCCACAGCTTATGGGATGAAACAGATCTCATGATGAATGAAAGAAAAGTTGCATTGCATGTGAAGATAAAGGCAAAGGGGTTTGCTGCTACAAGCAGGGCAGTTCTCCTACCACAGTCAAGGTCTTGCAGGCCTGTCCTCCCACCATGCCTCCTTAGACTCAACTATCACACTCACTGGCAGATGGAGAACTGTGCTGGGAATAAACCCAGTTTCCCAGGCTTCCCAGACAACAGCTCTGCTATTTGAGCTACCGACACATTTTAGTCACATTACCTGCAATTCTTCAGCACTGCTTCCTTCCCCCCACCCCTCTCGACTCCTGGTTATATAACTAGATCAAAAGATTGGTTGAAATAGGGCAAAGTGAAGCAGGGAGGCTGCACACATGGTCACATGCTCCAGGATGAGTCATTAAACCGGAGACAAACACTGCCATGGTTACACTGCTGCCATCTCACCCCGGGCCCGCAGGACCTTGACAAGGCACCAGAGAGCACAAAGTCATGCTTGTTTGGAGGAGGAAGTGCATCCCTCCCCACACTCCAGCAATTACCCACGTCACCTCCATGCAGCCACCGCTCTGTGCCAGGAAAGGGTGTCTTCAGGACAAGGGTGACATTAACAAAATCCAAAGGCTCAGCAGCCCAAATTATTACATGTCTTCTCTATGTTTTCGTATTTGTTGTGCAATCCCTATGTAGACTCACTCCCCCTCTGCATTTTACCTTCTCTTCCCTCTTAATCATACAAAATCTGGTGAAACCTACACACAGCTGGATCAGCAGGGGTTTTTTAAAATATAATTCTCATCTGACCAGCAGTCTGAAGCACAAAATCTGATGATAAATTTGGTCCTGCACTGAGTGCAGGTCCTCATCCACCACAGCCATGTCTGCTCAGACTGGTGTTTGTCCTGTCAATGCAAGTTCTGAGGTGAGGAACACAATCTGTGCCTCAGCCCACATTCCCCACACATTCGCATCCAGACACTGAGAGCTCTGCCATGGTAGTGACAGCACCACACACCACACTTGATTCAGCTCAGTGGGATTCAGGGGACAGCCGGATTCCCGAGGCTGCTCCCACCTTGCCACCAACATGAATCAAGTTGCCTTTCACAAAGTTCAACTAACACAAAATCACAAATCTCACCATGCAACGGCTCCCACCACACCTGTGGCATGAGCTGGTGGTTGTGAGCAGGAATTGTTTTGATGCTGCTTTGTATTAAACTCCAGACTGTGTACACAGCCTAAATCTTGCTGTACATGACAAGCGAGGCTCCAGCATGGTGAGCTCCAATCTGTGTAACTGGGACCCACGCTGGGACAGAAATGCTTTAAGAAACAGTAACTACACACAGAGAAACCTATTTTGTATAACAGACTAGATCTCTGGGTTGGAGGGAGTGTGGGAACAGCTTCGTCAAACTGGTCCCATCAGGTAATCAATGGAATAATCCTGCCCCAATTTTGCAAAACCTACATCTACAACAGAAATGCAATTAAGGTTTTGTAACAGGAGCTCAACACACTCCTCTGACATGGTTATACAAGTAGCCTTTTACACAACACAAAAATTCATCAGCCACATTTGCATGCTGACAACTGCCTGATCATGCTGAAGCTGTTAGTGCACTCTAGGAAGAGCTGGGCAGTTACCCACACTGCCATCATGAGAAGAGCATTGCCACCAGCCTGTGGGTGACAGTCCAGCACAGCCCTGCAAGATCAGCCACATGTGCCCAAATACAGCCAAGAGAAAAAGCAGGCCCAAGTCTCCTCAGCAGAAGGTCAGGTGTGGTTGCCAGTGAGGATGTAAATCCATCCGTGGTTACACACTGGGCACCAAGAATCAGCTGGAACATCAGCCACTGAGTTCACACCAGCTGTTCCATGTTTTGCACTGTCCTCACCAGCTCTACAAAGAGAGTTTCCCAGGAGAAGTGGTGATAGCACCAATGCAGCTGTTCCTTCAGGTGGGTTACAGCTCTCCATTCGTGATCCCCAAGCAGTTCCCACAGGTCCTTGGTTATGGGCACCTGCACACACCCAGGCACTCTGTCTGTGAGGTATCCTGACCCCCAAGAGGGGTACAACTATCCTTTCTCTTGCACTTTAGAGGTTTGAAATGTGCCTGCCCTCTCAAAACCCAACAGCCCTGAACACAGCACAGCTCTGGTTTGTGCTGCACACCAGGGGTGGCCAATTTTCTCTGCTCAATAAGCAGCAGCAGCCACCACCCCCAGCTGTACATGCAAGCAGGGGGAGGTGTTTGGTTTCTCGACCAACACTTGCACATCACAGTGTTACAGTTTAGAAGTCTCTGTAAGAAAGGGAGTCGTGACTGCTCTGTGTAACTCTGCTTCAGATGCTCCCATACGCTGTGACTGCCAGAGCTGCCCCTGAACACAGCACACAGGTGTGACTCATGATGTGTAACACAGCAAAAGATTTGTCCAACAGTTGGGCACGTCCTATTGCACCCAAGCTTACAAAACTCACCTCATCACCTCCTTCTCAAACTTCCCTTAAAACAGCACAGGATTCAGCCTGGAGAATATTCTCCAGCATCGTCGCTTCAGCACTGAATTGCTCCTGACAGTCTGCTCTGCAAAAAGGCTCAGGTTGCTGTGAAGTGTCATGAAGCAGCAGGTACACTGTTTTGAGGTGTGAGATTTGCGAAACTAAGTCTTCTGACACCAAGGTGTGTGAGAAACAGTGTTATTGCTGCATCCAATCTCCATGCTCCAAGGCAGACCTCAGTAAGTCCAAGTGTCTGTGCATCCACAGCTCAGCTCTAGCAACAGTCCAACACTCCTATGAGTGCAGAAATTCTCATTCAGAATAAGAGCCGAGGGCCTCCTAACTGAGGCTGCTGCACAAGGAGGTCTGAAAGAACACTCAGTGGACAAAACACTGTAAGATGGTGACTTCCTTGCCTCCTCAGTTACTGGTGAGCTAACAGGGCTAGCTAGAGGTACACCTTCCTTCCTCCTGGGAGATAGTTTCTCTGCCAGGGTAACTCCAGTGACTCCAGGGAAGGCATAACACTGAAAACCAGGCACTTGTTTATTTCTAAAATCATTTCACTACAAAACCTCAGGATACAGAGCAGAACAACGTGGCTGAGTCTTTGGGCATTACTTCCTACCCTAAGGACAGGGATGTGCATGCATGCTGAGGAAGGCAGCTGCATGCAGAGCAGCAAGGAGTTAACTCTTACTTTGGGAGCTCTCTTTTGTCCTGCACAAAGAACAAAGAGCAGTTAAATACTATTGCAGTGGTTCTGGGAACTTCCATGCAGTTTGTGGGCAAAAACTTGTCAGAGACTAGCTAGTACTAGCTAGTGCTACTACAGCCGGTACTGAGCTGTCAAAACAGGAATGGGAGGAGCCCTGAGGGATGGCACAAGAAAGTCTAATTGCACAGCTCCAGCTGCAACACTCAGTCCCTGACACACTGAACTACAATTGTGGCAAAGGCTGGAGGAGCAACTTTGCCAAGGCTCCAACAGCCTGGAAGATGCTCTCTGGGGTTATGGGACATTTCCTCAGTGCACTGGAGCGATGTGTAGGTGATGCCAGAATGCAACTATACCTGGAACCTGAAGAACAGCACTTCTCTAACTGTGGCGCAGCAAACCTCTCAGAAGCTGGCAACAGCCAGAGGGCTCTGGCTCATCCTGTACTGAGTTGTGGAACATAAATTAAACATTTTCAGAATATTCTTTCTCTGTATACAACTGGTGCAGCTGTTGCATGGATGCCATGCAAGAAAGGAGAAGAGATGTCTGCACAGAGCACTCTCTCACAGAGGTGGCATTGTGTGAAAACACTTGAGCATCCCAAGGCTGGGCTGGAGGCAGGAAATTCCTCACGAAACCCCTCAAGAACAGCGTAGCCGAAAGTGTGGGGGAAGCTCAGACTTCTTTCCTCCAGGCACTACCTGTTGCAACACCCAGGAGAGACACAAAGCCCCCTCCCGAGGCTTGACACACATCAACACCTGGCTGCTCCCACTCGGAGCACCGGGAAAGCGCTTTAGAGGAGGACGGAACGGGACACAGCCCCGGCGGGGACTGGGGGCCAGGGCTCCCCACTGCAGCCGCCCTCAGAGCAGCTAATTAGCAACAAGACTTTGTTCTCCTCGGAAAATAATCAGGCTCAGTCTTCGACGGCAGGGCGCCCCTCCCATCCACCAGTGCTTAACAAAGCCCTAATTATGTAAGTATTATATAAGCCGGCACACCTGCCCCCCCGCGCTCCCCCCGGCTCGCCGGACCTCGCGCCCCTCGGTGCTCTCCAGCCGCCAGCAGCTGCCACTCGCTGACAGCACCCACCCGGGACCTGCCTTTTGTCCACTTGTCCACAGAGAGCCACGGCCGTGGGGAGCTCCCAAGCCTGGCACTGTGCCCTGGACCAGCCGACAGCCGCGGCGTGAGCCTCGGGCAGCAGGACCCGCAGCTCCCCCGTGCCCGCCCGGCTCCAGCGACACGCAGCCCACTGACCGCAGCAGCGACCCACTCCCACCTACCGCTGCCCCGGCCCCAGCTCTGCGGGTGTCCTGCTGAGTCACAGCCACGGTCCTGTCAGGCACAAAGGCATCTTTTGGGCTGAGCCTGCCTAGCCTCAGAGCTTGCCGGCTCCCAGGGGAAGCTTCCCTCCCCTGTCAAACAACACGTACATCTTCATTCCCATTGTTATTTATCTTGGAGTTAACCAGCTCAGGTGTGCCATTCATACCTGTCACTGTAACCAGGCACAGAGACTGTCATGTTGATATAAGTGTTGAATTCAAGTGCTACTTGAATTCTGAGTAACACATTTTTTCATTGCTCTAAGTATCTGTAAGGCAATCACTTGCAGTTGGTTCAAGACATGTACATGAAATCTGCAGATTGCTGGAGAGGAGGGGTGTCAGGCTGTCTCCATCCCCAGCCCAGGACCAGAGGATGGAGGGCAGAGATGTGAAATGAGCTCTGAAGAAAATACCACCAGAACTGACTCTGTGGGCCAGAGAACGAGGAGAGAGCCAGACCAGGAGCACACAAAAGACAAACCCATCTCCAGACTCCTTGGGCAAGAAGTAAATCCAAAACAATGACAAACTCTTAAACATAAATTGTAAGGCAGGACTGCCCTGCTTTCTTCCTTCAGAGGTCTTTCAGCATATCAGTTACTGAAGAGGTTATGTTGCAGAATAAAACTCCTTTCCTGGCCTGAAGGAATCTTTCAGGGACAAAAGGCAGAGCAGAAGAGCAGGAGCAAGGAAGATACCACCCAAAAACCAAAGGGAAAGGAAGCAGCCAAGAAGTGCCGAGAGGCAAACTGGAATATCAAGCTGCCAACTTTGGTGACAGACGATATATCTTCCAACCTTGGGATTATGCAAGCAGAACCAGGCCCCAAATACCCAAGAGATCTTGTTCTGGCTGGGCCTCAATGCTGCGGACGCTGAGACCCGGGTTACATAAACACCAAAGAGCACTTATATAACTGTTATATGGCACAGGCTCACAGCCACCGGCACCCCATTGCCACCAGAGTGTGGCAGGGAGCTGCTCCAGCAGCCAGCCCCTCCAGGACCCCCTCCCATCCCTGCACAAGCCCCTGAATGCAGCCCAGGTGAGGTGCCCATGAGGTTGTCCTCCCTCTCACAGGCACGACAGAGAAAAGGTTGATGCTTTCCCTGGAGCACTGGGCAATCCTGTATCCATTGCCTGCTCTGAGGGTTGTGAAATTTCAAATCAAACATTTTCATAGTGCTTTGAGATGGTAAGAACTGGAGAAATGTAAAAGGCTGTCACCTGGCATCCCTCTTACAGATAAGTAATCAAAACTACTTTTCCCAGTAAAAGTCCTCAAACCTAGAATGTAAACTGTTTCCTCCTCACGTGTCCCCTCTCTTGTGCAGACACTGTGGCTGTTAGTGAAGACAAGGGAACAAAGCCAGGAAAGGCACCCATTAAGGTAGCAAGGGAAGCAGGGATGGGTCACATTTGTCCTTCAGCCCGGGGTGTGCAAGAGCAACGAGTTACATAAAACTGCTCTGGAGTCGGGAAGTGTTTCAGGCTCAGTGCTGGGAAGTTTTCAACAAGCTGTGCGCAGGAGGGAGCTGCAACCTCCCCCTTCTGGTTATCCCAGTTAACTAGTAACCCAGAATAGAGTTTTGTCAGCCAGATTACAAAAATTGCCACTGGGATCTAAACCACAAGTAACCGGATTTAACCATCAGACGTTACAGTCACAATACTCCGAAGCTTTTTAAAAAAAGGGAAATCAGATCTATCCTATTGAGGTGGCTAAATACTGATTTAGGTAACAAAGATAAGTTTCCCCTCTCAACTTCAGAAAACAGATGCACACAGGAGCCTGATGTGCTCCCAGCACAGTGAATCCAGCTGGCTGCTACCATGACTTTTCTAGGGATAAATTTCAGGGACTAAGAAAAGAGGACGAGTAGGGGAGCAAGCATTCTGCATTATGCAATGATTACATAAGCATTAGTTTACACTAGGTAGCTGGGAGTTGTGGTATTAGCTTTATACCAGCATACCCCCAGAGCAATGAGAAATAATAAAGAGGGGATTACTGCTGCCACACACTTCCAAGGCCACCAAAATGGCAAACAAACAACGAGCACCAGCTGAACTTTAATCTTTGCCTCAAGCCCTCACCATAGCTTTGTTCTGGGCCTGTTACAGGGAGGGGGGAGAAAACAGGTGATACTCACTCCTAATTTAAAAGAGTAGCATGGGAAATAATCCCAGTGTAAGGCATCCATCTGAGTACTCTTTTGTTGTGCTCATGACGGCAGTGGTAAAAGAGAGGAGGGATTTCAAAACTGTAATACCTGGCATTTGTACTCAGTCAGTGTCAAAGAGTTCACAAGCACAAGCTCCTCACAGTAACCTGTGAAACACCCTCCTGTCCCATCTTGCAGAGGAGGAAACTAAGGCAAAGAAGTCAGGTAGGCATCAGTGCTGAGGAACTCCCAAGTTGTTGGCTCCCTGTCCTATGTTCTCTTTCCTTTCCTTAAATATAATTTCCTACTCAAAAAAAACAAAACACAGTTGTGGATTTTTTTTTTTAGAACTGTAACAAAGCACAGAACTTCAGCTGCATTCCCTTTTTGTGCTTCACTCTCTAAAGTAATTTCAAAAGAATTTTTAAGGACTCTGTTTAATGAGGGAGTCATCACTTGGGAGAAAAATTCAAATTGTTGAGTTTGAGCCTGTGTGCCACCACATTCCACTGGCACTTCTCCCATCAGCTGCAGCCAGAAAAGTGACCGAGAGCACTGGAGAAAGCTAATAAGACCAGGATGAAACACCATTGCTGAAAGAACAATCTGTTTCTAGTTTTCTTTTTCAAAAACTTGGTGCTGTTTTGGGTGCTGCTAAAGGAGCTTGACAAAGGGCTGCAAAGTTGTTTGTGGCAATCAGACTCATACAAATTGAAGCCACAGTGTCAGAAGGACACCTCCATCCAAAATACACAACACTCCAAAAGTTCAGCCTGGAAAAGAAACAGGCACCAGTTCCTTCATAAGGTAGCCAAAATTAAAATTACCTCTACAGTCAGAAAAAGAAGTATGTATGTGTGTATGGGGAGAAACCAGGGATCTTTAAATGAGAGGTATTTTTCTCGCAGGGCAACAGGGGGATACTGCAACAAAACTTGATTTACTAGCTAGTGGGTGTTACCATAACAATAATTTTTAAATCCTCTCTAACTTTACAGAAACATTTATAAAACAAAAAGGCAGCACAGCACTGCACATACAGGTGCTTGCTACTCTGAAGACCTCAAAAAAGTGTTCGAGCACCTGGAGCAAAGAAAAGCTGTATAAACCAGAGAGGAAAAGAAACACTAATCAGTGGTTGAAGCACAAAATCAAGGAAGAACATGATGTGTCAGTTCTGTCCCAGACTCACTCAGTGACCCTGTACAGTTTTATCATCTCTGGGGACAACAAGGCTCTGGAAAAGTGTGATGAAAACTCTGCTGGATCCACCAGGCAGAATACAATCTCACTAGATCAGTTACAAAAGTTTCCTCAAAGAGAGGGAAGTTTCTACTGGTAGAGTAGACTGTGATAAACCCTGTTCCAGACTTTACAAACTGAGAAACAATTCTGTACAAAGGAGTTAATTTGTACTCTTGCTCTCTTATTTTTCTATAAATGACCTCAAAATACCTTTCCACCCCAAATTTTTGGAAGGCCTCTAACCTTGTGCTCCCCCTCCATCTATGACCTAGTGTCATTTCCAAAAGCACCTTCCCCTCCCCATCTTCTCTTTTTATATCTATTATCTAGACTAAGTTACATAAGCCACTTGTATCATCACCCAGATTCCTCATTTATCCAAACTCATTTTCTATTGTAATTCCTTTCTTTTCTCAGTTCACACTCTCCCAGAATTAGCTTCTTCATCCTGCCACAACAACCAGAGAAATAAAACGGATTTTTTTTCCCTAGAACCCACTTCTCTCACTAATGGATAACAAATATTGCATGACTTCATGACTTATTTCTATAAAAACTCCTCACGATGACCACACTGCACTGCACTTCTGTAATAAACCAGAAATCCAGAGCTGGAACTCCTGGGGACCATTCTTGACCAGCCTGTTAAGTTCATAGCATGACTTGGGAGGTATTTTCCAAAGCCTGGAATCCCCAAGTACCTGACCCCAAAGTAACAAGTGAAATTACAAATTTAAAAGTTCTTCAAGTCTGAACAAAGTTTTTTTCTCCAACATGTAACATTCTCCCACCAGCAAACAAACTAACTGGCAGCCATTCCCAAACTGTAAACTCATGGTAGGGTTTCACCAGCATCTTCCATTTGACAGGGGCAGAAAAAGGGCCAAGTAGCTCTTAGTCTCTTAGGCACTAATTAGGGAATCTGGAGCAAGCACCAATAGCTCTGCCTGCCCAGACTGCTGCCTGGTCAGCAAGTCACCAAGTATTTCACTGACAAAAGCTCCTCTCAAAACTCTTATCAAGTAGGATGTTGAAGGGAAAGTATTCACAAAAAGTTGAAGGGAGTAGGGGAGAGGACATTGGATATAAAATAATACTGCTATTCCTAAAAATTACATTTGCAGGGTTACAACAGCAGCAGAACCAGTAACAGCCAGACCCAGAATGTCACATCATCAGCTTCAGAATTAAAACACAAAGAAAGAGCTTTCTTCTCATATCTCCTCCATCAGGCCAACAGACACTGCAAGGCTGAAAACTCAATCACTTGCATCCCTGCCTTGTAGGGAGGACGTTAAAAGCTGAGCCCCACAGAAGTGTCTCAGTACCTGATGCACTTTGCTGGCAACTGAGTGGGGTGGGAAAATGAATGGCCTGTAACAGGAAAGCAAGAGGGAAAAGAAAACAAGAGAGGGGAAAAAAAGGAAAATCAACCCACAAAACCCCGAACCTGTGTCCTACCTGGAAACTGCTGAGACTCATCCAAGAGTAACATGCTGCTCAGTGCACCAGGGCAAGCCCTCTGCCCGCACACTTGTTCACTGTGGCCGCACACGCTCAGCCCTTCTGCTATTCTTGTCTCAGGGTCTTCAGGACAAAAGTTTCCAGCACTCCCAACAACTCCTTATCTCTGCCCACAGCCCGGTGAGCACTAAATCCACTCTCACTGGCTGTTCAGTTTGCAGGCGGGAAATGCCTCGTGATAAAACAGTCCAGGGTACAGGCAGGGAAACCTGCACTTAGGGTTTCTGAAAATAACTTTGGTAAATAGCTCCCAGTGCTTGAATCCACCCAGCCGGTGTGACGGGAATCAGTACGCACATATCCTCCCTGCACCCAGCCGAGACGGACCGGGGTCACTGTTACATAACTAGTTAAATATGCCTCGTGTTCAGCCTAAATAAAAATTGTCACTATCTCCTCCCCTGCTTGGAGAGTCAGACAGCACAGCCCTGCCCGAGGTGGCTGCTGCTCCACTGGGGCGATGCCTGGAGCTGAGCTGAGCTGCGGGACGGTTTGGCTTCGGTACTGCCCCCGAACAGCGGGAGCGATCGCAGCTGTGCCTGGGAAAAGAGTTTGGGACGAGGAGCAGGGAGGCTGAGTGGGTGTGTACGGGGGAGGTCTCCCTCCTCTGGAGCTGCACACCGTACGGATCAGATCCCATTCACTCAGCCTGTGATCCAGTTCAACTAGTGGCAGAGACCAAGACTGAGAATAAAATAAAAATCCTTACATAACCATTCAGGCTCCGCTGGGGCCCCGCACAAGGGGAATCCCAACAGACAACAGGAGCTCGGAGCAGGGGAGGCAGGGGACAGGAACCCTGCTCCCAAGTTTCAGGGCACAAAAGGGAAAGAGGCTGGGAATGAGATGCAAAAAGAAGTGCAGCCTCACTGGCTTTGAAAGCAATCACAAGTCTATGAAGTATTTGCATGACGCCTGCTGATTTCCAAGAAGCCTGGACAACTGAGACTGAAACCTGAGCAGTTCAGTGAGCTGGTAACCTGTTTGTACAGTAACAGGTGAAAGAACCTCCTGTTCACTTCACTGAATCAGCAGCTCGTACAGTACTGTGAGTTGCAGAAGGCTCTTGGTCTAGCAAATGGAGATTTCCCTGTTTTCAGGAAACAACCTGCCAGAATTTGTGAAGTGTGAGCTTACTCTAAGTGAGCCTTAGTCCCCATCATCCATCTGTGCCAGGACAGGCACAGAAGAGAATAAAAGCAAGAGAAAACAAATCCTCTAAGCTGTGGTTGAACCCCTAAAGACTAACCATCCTTCTTCAGTGTTACTGAGACTTTTTCCCTTCACAGGCACATCCAATGCCAGTAACAAACAGCAAACCTGGGCTGACAGACACGTAACGAAATTAGCTCCCTGCTAATGAGCATTTGCCCATGTAATGAAGTTACCTCTTTATTGAAGCAACTGGTGAGTGAGTGTTGGGAAAACCAGGATAGGCACAAGAAACCTGAAGCAGGCTGTGTCCACACTCCAGGAAAATGAGCTCATAACAGCAAAGGCTGATCTAAAGGTCTGCAAGCACAGCCAGGGCAGAGCCCAGCTACTCTCTGTGGGACTCCAGCCATTTCTATTGGACTTTTCATTTGAGAGGCTGGCAGGGCACAGTGAATGCTTGCCACCACCAAAATACCCTCAGTGCTCCAGGGTGCCATCACAGTTTTGAAACAAACCCAAAGTGCTTTTTCATAATTAGAGCTATATAAATTTTGCCAAAGACAAGATGAACTGTATTATGATTAAGAGGTTCAATGACAGGACAGCCTTTCACCTATGTCACAGATTGAAACAGCCTGGCTGGTACACAAGAACATACAGTGTTTATAAAGGGGAAAAAGAGGGACAAATATATTAAGAAGTACATAGCCAAGGATCTTGTAACAGGCCTTATAAGGGTTTTGTAGGGTTGGAATAAATAAGCAAACATGACCTCAGCATCTGACCTAACAGACTTATGAAACTGTGAAGCAAGATTTAAAGACAAGTATTTGTATAAATATAACTGGGTGCTTTGCTAGGCATGCTGTGCTGGTTTTAGCTGGGAGAAGTTAATTTTCTTCACAAAAGCAGCACTAGTAAGGGCTGTGTTTTGGATGTGTGCTGGGGAAAGTGTTGACTATACAGAGAAGTTTTTGTTATTGGTAAAAGCAAGACTTGAGTCAAGGCCTTTTCTGCCTCTCACCCCACACGACCAGGGAGCAGAAGGAGTTAGGAGGGGACAGAGCTGGGACAGAGGACCCCAAATGACCCAGGGGATATCGCAGACCATATGGTGTCATGCTCAACATACAGAGCTGGGGACAGGAGGAGAGCGGGATGTCCAGAGTGATGCCATTTGTCTTCCCAAGTCACTGTTACTGTGATGGAGCCCAGCTTTCCTGGGGATGGCTGAACACTCCCTGCCCATGGGAAGTGGGGAATGAATCCTCATGTTGCTTTGCTTGTTAAACTGTCTTTATTTCAACCCACTTGTCACTTTCACTCTTCCAATTCCTCCATCCAACTGGGGGAGAGTGAGAGAGAGGCTGTGTGGGGCTGAGTTGCCAGCTGGGGTTAAACCCCAGTGCATGCTCATTGCAGCTGTCAAGCATGAGGAAAATACACTGGGGGAGATGGGAAACCCATAACCTGTCCTTCTGCACACAGCAATAAAACGGGAATTTCCTTCTTCACCTTGGTGTGCAAAATAGAAAAGGATTTTTTCCTAGGTCTTCCACTCACAGCAGCCCACTGGTGAGGCCATCACTGGAAGGCAGGATAAACACATACTCACACAGCCAAGAATTAGATATGCCAGAAACAGTCAGTTTATAAAATGATCTCCTCATGGAAGGTAATCTTGTTACAGTTAAGTCCATTTACTGAATAGCTTTTCTGTGAGGCCAGTCCTGCCAGTAAGGAAGAATGTTCTCCCTCCCCTACAGGGTCTGAAATCTCACCCAGCTGTCACAACTCACCTACCTCATCTCAAACCACAAGCTCTTTGCAATTGTACAACTATGCTATACATCACAAGAAGCTTCTCAAGAAATTGTTGTCACCTGAGAGGTTCCCTTGCAAACAACTTAGGAGATTCTCCCATTGAAAAAAATCACTGCAAAATTTGTATTTTCATAGAATATCAAGATAAAGATCCTCTGGAACATGTTTTTCATTTGACTGGCAAATCTTTTCAGCAGCAATGTCAGCATCTTTGAACACTGCAAATTCACAAGGGTTAAAACTCACACCTAAACGTGCCTACACACAAGAAGCTTGACCACAAAGTTTTTCAGGACACCAGTTCCTCTGTATAGCAGCGAACATCGGAGAAGGGGGGTGGGTCTGTCAAACTGAACTCAGTTCAACTAAACAAGTTTCAACAAAACATCCTAAAACACATCACAAGTGATTCTCCTTCCACAGCTCTTCAAGCTGCTCTCCTTCCCCACCCCAGTGCCTGTTGTCCGCCTTGGACCTAGTTCTCTCAACCCACTGCTCTCCTGCTGAGCTCCACAGGCCGAGCAGCTCCAGAGGAGCCAAACTGATGCCGTGAGAGACCCCAAAAAATGGACTCCACGACAAGTTAGTGTGGGATAAGATAAAAAGGTAGATTCTTTAATGTCTAGGCTTAGGGGGTTTAGGAATACATGATGACATGGCCCCCTTTTTTGGTAGTACTCGTGGGACCTCTTGCTGGAATGGCCCATGCCACTGCTTTTTCTGCCTGCCAGGCAAGCCACCAGTCCCGAGGATCTCTCCAACCCCCTTTTTCCTCCTGGCTAGTATTAGGCAATTGCCAAGCAGTAGCTTTGCCCGCAGGAAGCGGGGGAACCAGGGCAACTCTGTGCTGCAGAACTGTCTTGCCCTGTGGCTGGTTCCATCGGCTTTTCAGGCAAACCCTGCTGTCCCTGGCTCTCCTCTGCCGGCTTCAGCACTGCCCAGGACTGCTCAACACTGACCTGACTGCAGCCCACCAAGCGCAGTGCAAGTGAGAAGCACTGGATCTCTAATCACCCTGCTCTCGGTCCCTGCAAGCTGGGGTGGTTCCCTTCTCTCCTGTGTGCCCTGTGTGCTGTGCTGCTCACCCTCCCTGCTGCCCTGCAGAGCAGGAACCTTTCTCTCCCATCCTCAGCTGCTCCAGGCTGGCTGTGCAGTCCCTTCTCCATCCCACAGCCATGCCCAACGTGCACGGCCTGCTGACCTCCAGTGAGCAGCCTACAAACCCAAATTGTTCGTAAGTCATTAGACACAAACTAGGCTTGACAGCCACATTTCACTCTTGATTATCACCTGCCAATAGCACATACACCTATCCTTAAGGCCACTTTCCCTGTCCTATTTTCCATGTTGTTTTAGCAACAGGGAAAATACACAAGAGTGTCAGGTTTGAGTTGGACATTATGAAGTGGCATTTATCCACCTAAAACAGTTCAGACAGAATAACACTTGAACTCTACAACACTTTGTGTTGGCAACTGGGTATTGCTGGCTTTGAGAATCATTTGCTTTTTAAACAAAGACTGTAAATCAAAAATTCTTTTTGATAAGATCTAAACCAACCATGGAAAATGAGAGGAGATTTTCCATTGACCTTAATGAGTTTTGGACTGAACCATAAGGCATAAAATTTGATAAATCTGTTTTTTCCTCATTTTACTTTTTTATTCATATAAATTTTGGTTTATTTTATTTCCCACACTCAATGCTTTTCAGACTCTCACTGAGGCAAAACACACCACTTGAGATTTCAGACCAAGGTTTTCAAAGATTGTTTAAATGTACTGAAGAAAACAAGCTGTTATTGGACAAGATGTAATAATTTTAGGTTGAAGAATTGATACCATAGATATGTATCATAGTCTTAATCAAAGCTAAATTCATTAAGTTACAATCCCAGTTATATTCAAGAAACTGATTCCTCATCTCTTGCTGTAACTTGCTACATTTTGCTGCTGAAGACACAACGTATTTGTGCACCACAGAGAGTGATTTTGTACAACTTTAATTTCATTCCCTTCAGTTTCAGGCATGTGCAAATTTGACAAATCACAAACTAAGAGTACACAAAAGTGCGATTTTTAAACTG
The DNA here is from genome assembly GCA_035583235.1 of Hafferia zeledoni. Classification (NCBI taxonomy): domain Eukaryota; kingdom Metazoa; phylum Chordata; class Aves; order Passeriformes; family Thamnophilidae; genus Hafferia; species Hafferia zeledoni. Next base: position 17,025,529 of record JAWWEV010000024.1, on the reverse strand, counting down.
CTTCTAATAGTTCAAGTATTTAAACACTTTACATAGATGAAGATTATCTGCAGATGTTTTAATTGCAAAATTTGTTTTGACAGAGATTTAAAGCAAAAGTTTCTGTTCACATAACCCCAAAAGATTTTATCTTGTAGCTTTCTCCTGTCTTATTCCTATTTGCATATTTGCAAGTGAAAATAAAGTCTTCTGACTCCTACTTGGAATTTTTGAGACGGAGTCAGTGAACTGCATGTTGAAGAAAATGTGAACAAGACATTTCCAACATCTATAGTACAAACTACTGTTAATAAAATAAAAACCACTTTGATCCAAATGATGAGCCAGACATTTCTGGAAGTTCAGTGTTGCAGTTTCTATAAAGCCTAATCGAGAAATTGAAAAGATAAATAAAGGAAATAACTGTATTGTGATAGTGTTTTAAAATCTCAAAAATACTTCTAATTTCATTAAAACAGTTCCTTCCCTCCTTCCAAAATTTTATTAATATTACACTTGTACAAAATATAGTTACATGTAGATTTTATTCAACCAATTATTAAAACCAGCACATAAATTAGGGGAAATGAAAATAAGGACCCCTTGCACAGTTTCAAACTTGAATGAAAATCAGAGAGGTGTTTCACCTCATACATTTCAACACAGAAGGGGCGCTGCCTAAAACATAAACCAGAAAATTTTCTCTTTGGCTTCTTCACACTCATTGGGCGACCTTGGCAAAGTGACTTTGCCACTCCTTACCTGCTCAAGAGGGAAAACACCACATTCCTAATTTGCTAATTAGTTTCCGTGTGATTTCATCACGGTTTCAGAACCTGCAGTGAGGGAATACAGTGTCTATCAGCAGGTGCACTGCAAAGCTGGCAGTGGAAGCCACGGGGCAAAAGGTACCAAGCCCAACAGAGAGGCAAGTGGGACTATTCTTTGTTACAGATTGTCTGGCTGTTTTATGAAAAGAAAAAAGGAAGGTGTTGGCCAATAAAGCACAGCCTCTATACTCTGCAAAGCTTATCAGAAAAGCAGGAAGAAGACTTGGAGCAATTTTTTTTTCAATTAACAACTGCTCGCTCACTGCTCCCTGTGCCGACATGCCACTCTCACGTTTGTGGCAGCTTTAAGAGGATAGATAAAAAACAGGCTAAAATCATCTGAAAACCTCCACGTACATATATATAGAAAATGCAGAGCCATGGACGTGGGCTGCTCTTGAACTGCATGAAGGATTTCTATTTTGTATTCCATCACACGCAATAGATCAAAGGCAAGGAGGGAGAAAAAGAGGGGGGGAAAGCGTAGCTCGTTATAACACCGCATCATTTCACGGGATCTGCCAGTCCCTGCGCCCAATCGGCGGCTCTGAAGGAAACAGAGCTCTGGCGTCATCACCTCCTTTTAAAGGAGTAAAGCGAGTCATTACTCCAGGTTATATAACACTTGGACTGTGCCAGACTTCGTGCCACCCTCTCAAAAAGGAAGGCGCAGTGAGCGAGCCTGGCAGGCGGGCAGGGGAGTCACCCACGTTTTCGTTCGGAGCTTCCCCTGCTCGGGATAAGCTGAGCAGACTGGGAGGGAGTGTGAACTCTCGGACAGCGCAGGCAGAAAGGCTCAGAAACCGAGCTGCGACACCGTCAGTCTGTAACCCCCTGCGCAGGGGGCTGGGGGACAGCGCTCCTCGGGAGCTCAGCCCTCTTCCCACAGCAGCCCTCAAGCCACACCTCATTCCTGCTGGGAATAACCCAGTTCACAGGGTTAGTTAAAAGGCCGGAATCAGTCAATAAGCCCCCACAAATCCCAGGCACTGCTCTTCCCACGCTCCTCCCCGTTCCCGTCACCTTTCCCTATTCCTCCCAGATCCACTGGCAAACAGCTCTGGGCAAGGGACCTCGATCATCCTCCCACAACCCAAACTGCCCCAACACAACAGATTGCCCAGCCAGGCGATCTGCAGCTCCAGAATCGGCAGAAGAGTTGCTAACACAGCATCCAGCACTGGCTGTTCCCAGCAAAGCACCCAAGAGGGTTTAGCAGGGCCAGGGAAGCCAGTTCAAGGTGCTGTGCCGGCCCCAGGGGCTGCGTGGGCACGGGCAGCCCCCAGGGTGCAGACCCTCAGTAGCTTGGCAGGTCCAAGCCCCTCAGCCTGCACACAGAAACCCCACGTGTTCTGACAGGCAAACTGTGCTACCAGCAAAACGCCAAAATAAAAATAATGGGTAAAATCTGCAGCTTTCTGTAAGGAGGGAAAGTTCCCAGAGAAACCAATGAGGCTTTTTGCCTAAATGAGAGGCAAACCTACTTCTCTATGATATCAGTGTAACCTTTCTGTATTACTCAGCAAGCAGGATTGCTAAAACTGCCAGTGCTAGCACCCGGTCTCTCTTCCCCTTTGATACTGCCTCTATCTTTGGAATGTTATTCAGCTGGATTGTGGAAACCGAAAACAGTCAGCTGTTAACTTTCTGAGTCTTGGGAAACCAAAAGAAGTTTCAAACTTAAGATTTGTGGCTGCAGAGAGCACATCCTTGACAGACACAAAGCTCTTATCACTTTCAGAAACAATATTTATTTTTAAAATAAATTATATTTTCAGGAGGAAACGGTAAAACCATCTCAACTTCATAGTTATATCAAATCACCTGCGAAATGCATCCAAAATCTGCAGTTAGATGCATATTTGCTGGCTGTCACACACAACCATCTGACTGGAGGCTGAGCCCCACAATCTGCACCTCTGTGATAAAGCACATTGAAACACTTTGATCCATCACATAATTTTCTAAAGTAATGCTGTTTCCTAAAACAATGTGATAAAGTTTAAACACATGTCAATATGCAGGATATTAGTTCACAAGTAATGTCTCACAGGTAGGGATTACTTTTGTACCTCTGATACCACACAAGCCATCCTCTTTGCAGGCAATTATTGGTTTGGAAGACAGTCTACAAAAAGTTACCACAAGCATTAAAATCCACCTGGCTGTTTAAGAACAGCAAAGTGCACAGTGAAACATGGAAATTCAGCTTTGGCTTCCAAAGTTGAATAAGACCAGAGCCATTGCATAGGCAACAAACTTAGACTTCAGAAGTTTTGCTTCCCCCCAGGTATGTCCTTCCAGCTTCCTTGGAAATAGCCCTGGTGGGCTCTAGAGGGAGCTGCATCCAGTCACAAGCACTCAAAATAAAAGAATTTAGATAGGGAAGTACATCGAGAAGGAAAAAAATGTGAAGATGTCAATCACCACTCTTCCCTTTTCCCCCCAAAATCCACCTTGCACTCTAAAAAGATCAATTTTCAGATTAAATTATAGGATTATCACTTATGGGCACCCATCACTCTGTAATACACACAGAACACAGCAGAGCTCAAAATTAAAGCGACCCTCATGATCCTCTTCAGTGCTCTTCTAGATTTAGGAAAGACCTGGCTTTTTTGTCTTTCCACACCTTTTCCCCCAACTCATCCACTTTCAACCAACAAAAAGAGCCTGCTCTCCACTCCAAGCTTACTCCAAGAGGCCTGTGCCTTCCCTTAGCCCCTGCCACCAGCTAAGCAAGGACAGGAGACCAAAGCACATGCCACCAGTCCGAGGCAGAAAGCAAGCAGCAACCAAGCCAAGTGTGCCCTGTACTGCAGCAGATGGAAGCAGCTCATTACACGGCTCCTCACTCCTGTCTGAGGCTGCCTCGACCTTGGGATGCCCATCTGCCCCTGGTGCCACCCAGAGACACAGCTGGGAAGGGCTGCTTTCTAAAGGGAGCTGGGAGATTAAAGAAGAAAGGATGTAATTCCTTCTCCTCATCTTAAGGAGTACATTTCATTTTCCAGTAGATAGGGAGGACAATTTAAAATCAGTGGTTCCTAAGAGAAAATGGTGTGCAGTCTGGTCAAAAGGAGAAGGTAAAAAGATTTCAGATTGCTGGGACAAATCACCATTTACCAACACAAGCAGGACCATCCAATATGGTAAAAACTGCAGATAAATTAATTTCTAACAGCAGTTCCTTTTATCATCCTTTTTCCTCCACCATTATGGGCCTTTCTAAATCTGGATATAAATTAGATAGAATAGGATACCATTTAGTAGGGTATTGTTCAGGAGACTGTCTCCACACTCTTTCTCTGCCTGTTTCATACAGGTGAGTTTACCACGACCTAATTTTTAAGAATAACTTCAGTTGAAAAGCATAAACTGATGTATTGGAGCAGGAGGAGCCTGCAAAATGAACAGATTTATACCAAAGACTTTCCACTCTTTCCCTGTAAGGACAGAAATTTGCTCTATTCCCAACCACACACATCCAGCTGGGGACTCCCACACACCCCACAGTTTCATTTTGTTCCAGCAATTTGCTTGGAAGAAGAAAAAATGGAATGATTTGGGGTGGGAAGCACATGAATAACACCATCTCCAAAATGAGTAGCAGATCTCTGTAGCTCAAGGATGCATTCATGTACCATTCAGAGAAATATTAACCCACACTTCCATGTGACCTTAAAAACAGATTTCCAAAATAACTTCAGTTTAATAACTCCAAGTTCTAATGAACTTTCTAGTAAGTAAGGTGTTAACCATTCATTTTCCCCACCAGGTTAGACAAGGAAATTACTCAGGCAGCTACAAATAAATTTCCCTTTCAATGTAATTGCACCCCTTGCTGTATTCACCCTGATGATGACCCACAAAGGAACACCACATTAAACAAAATCCATTCTTGCTATAATTTCATACCAACTTTTTTTCCAACCACCAAGTGAAAATTGTAGGCAAAGCTGATCTAGCAGGACCCTTTCAATGAACATGCTTTCCTCTAGCAGGGGCTCAAGAAAAGCAATGGGGCTTTTTAAACCTGGATCAGCAGTGGCTGCCACCTGAAGCGAAGAATTCCTGCCATGCTATCTCAGGAAACTCAAAACTGTGAGTTCCAAGTGGCAGTTCAAGCTCAAGCAAAAAGCAGCCACTGAAATACATTGTGGATCATCTCCAGAAAGGAAAGACACCTCTGAATCTGTCATGATACTATCAAATGTCATAAACAGGACGAGCCCAGTTTTAGGAGGATGAGGAAAAGGGTCTCTCTTCCCCCTCACTCACCTCCTGTGCCAATCTCTCAGAGGTTCTGAGACTCTGCCCTGACACCTTCACCCCACTGAGGCTGCAGTGTGAAGGAGCACAGGCACCTGTGTGTCCTCCCCTCCTGGGACTTGCTCCTCTGTACCACCAACCAGCTGTGCTCTTCGTTCACTCCTCTTGAAGGGCTTGGATGTCCATAGAAACCCCACATAAACCAGTTTGGGTTTGCCCCAGCACTTTGTCAGGGAGTGGGAGGAAGAGTGGGAGTATGACCTGGGGAGGGGGAGCAGCCTTTGAGGACAGTGTCTGAATGCCTGTGCTCATGAAGGCATTTTTCAGAGAATGGAACAACTACTTTTACCCCTGAACTACAATTTAAGAAAGTACTTAACCCATATACCCAGAGGTAAAAAAACAAGCAACTTGTCATCACTATTTATAGCAGAATTACAGCAATGTGTGTGAGTAAGAGACAATGAATTCCAGAGACTTCAATCAGAATAATCCAAAGACATTCAGAAAGTGGAAATATAGAGCGCTACAGTGGGATTCATTCAAACACTCCACAGCTTTCCTCAGGAAAGCTCTGAGGTATGAACAGTCTCTCTCATTTGAAAGGATCTGTAAAATCCATATTGGAGGTTTGTTTCCTCTTTGCTCAAATCAGCTTTTATTCCTATGGAGTTCTACACAGCCCTGAGCAACTTCCAGGATCAGAGAAAAAGTGCAGGACTTGAAACAGCCCTTTATCTCTACAGTCATCAGTGCATCACATTGCCAGTGAAAAAGATTTAGGGAGTTAACAAAAAAAGTTCTTAGCAGTCACTCACTGCTATCAGAAAATCAAACATGGTAAAACAAGTGCTGCAACCCACAAGTGATGAGAAAACAGATGAAGTGGGCAGGGATGACAAGGCTGGAGGAGCAGGGGAAGCCTCTGGCTGGGACTGAAGCATGCTGAAGGATGGCTGAGCAGGCTGGCAGCCACTGGGACAGGGCTCCAAGGGGCAGGGTAGAATCATAGAATCGATTGGGTTGGAAAAGACCTCCGAGATCATCAAGTCCAACCCTTGGTCCAACTCCAGTCCCT
>JAWWEV010000024.1:17001870-17017193 GCA_035583235.1 Hafferia zeledoni | reverse complement strand
CGTGATTATTTGAGGAGGAAGTCCCCTCCTCCTCTTGTGAGTAAACATCTTGGTTTTTCCCCTCAAACCAAGACATAAAGTCAATGGATCTATGATAAAACAACCATGGGGAATGGCCCAGTTGGACATGACATGGAGCCACTCCCCTCCATTAATAAAAGTTTGGCTGCCATCTCACACCTCCTGCAGCTCCTCTGGGTGCAGTCCCATGACTAAAGTGACAAGGTCACCACCAGCCTCAGAGACAAAGTAATCTGTGGTTCTGTAACTGTGTATTGAGAATTCCTCTGTTTCTTACCTGAACTAACACTTCCTTTCCTGCTACTTTCTCTTTAGAAAAAGCCATCATGTGAATAAAAACAGAGGAATAAAATTCATTTGTGTAAACATTTTGTATGCATTTAAAATCTAAACAGCATCTCCAGGTAGCATATGGCTAAAAGAATATAAAAACAAACAAACAACACTTGAGGACAACAATGTACTGTGAAACCAAAAATACTTTAGTGACTAGAAAAGAGAAGTATTTATCCTTAACACATTCTATGCTAAGACAAGGAAGATTCCCAGTAGGTTTAGGTAGGTGTATTCAAGTATCTGCACACCCTTTGAAGTCCATTAAAAACTGCAATTTTAAAGGAAGCAAACAGAGCATCTCCTTAGGCTCCAAGTGCAGTTTAATGATACAATGAGTTTGATGGCAAATTCAGCTTGGGGAATTCCCACCTGATCTGTGCATTCCTGCCTACATGCCCTAGAACATCTGCCCTTCTGCTGGACCAACAAACTGATTCCCAGGATCATGCCATGACCCAGAACAGCTACCTATAACCCTTCAGTGTGACCTGCACAGCACAGGCCACAAACAGCCGTAATGGTCCTGACCTGAATTGCTCCTCTCATGAAGAGGAGAGTAGGGCAGGTATAAGCAGGTGAGGATAAAGGTGACAACTTACTTGGTCAGCACTTCCACCTTTCATCTTGTAAAACACACAAGCAAAACTGAACTCAACCTGTATGCTGTCAGAAAAGAACATTTTCCAGCTGTTAAAGGATGATAATTGTAAATTAGCAATAATTGCCTACAGCATCCATTAAACTGTTTACCTATGGGCAAGCCAGTGATGTAAAATTTTCACCACATTCTTTTAACAACACAAGTAATAGTAAATTGATTTATTTACTTCTTTATATAATTGCTTCCTCAAAATTTGAAGCTGTTTTAAAAATGTTATCCTCCTTACATTTTATGTTTGTGGCTTGTTTTCATGAAGGGAATGTTTTTGGCCAGGACTCCATGTTTAACCTACATTAAATCCCTATTTAAACTAAACACCCACGTAAGCACTTCTCCCTACCAAGAGCTGGACAAATCCTAACCCTTACACAACCCACTAAGGGGCCACAGCCATTTCCTATAACACATATGGTGCATGCAGAGACTCAGAGCCTCATTCACTTACCACTTTCATCAAGTAAGTCCTCCTCGTCATCCCCATCATTGTCCTCCTCCATCGCCTCCTCCTCATCTTCCTCCTCCTCCTCTTCCATATCCTCCTGCTCCAAGTCCGGGTCCAGGTCCGGATCACTCCCTGAGATTGACTCGTCTGACATGATTCCCAGTGGTGCTCCTTGTGCATTACCTGCTCATGTTCTACCGTGAGGCAGCCCTGCAAGGAAAGAGAGGTCCTTGAGCCCAGCAAATCCCAGCCTTGGAGCCCCAAGGCTCAACATCATAGCGGGATCATGGCACAAAACCCCAAAAATCTGCCATCAGCCTTCCAAATAACAGTTCTATCAGACTGTTAAATACCAGACAGTGCACAAAATCCTATGTAGAAAATGGATGCCACAAGCAATGGATCAAATTATACAGGTCCAGCACTGGAGAATCAGTATCAGAACCAATATATTAACTGATCACTCAAAACCCCCAGGTCTTATTGGTATCCCTGATATGTGTACAGCAGAAAGAGTCCTGGTATTGAAATCTGCTTGTTAGAGATGCAAAATAAATAAATTATGTGAACAACTTCACAACACTGCTGTCCAAACACGAAGCACAGAACAAAGTGTTGGTCTCAGAATTCCCCTATGGATACCTGTTACCCTGATCCCTGCAAGCAACACCACATGGGTCAGGGAGAGGAACCCCCTCCTGCCTCAGCTGTACCCTCTGCCAAGGTCACTCAGCTCCTTGTCACAGCCTGGCCGAACTCTCCAATCCAACCAACACAACAGAAACACTGTTACCTCAATAATTTGGACAGAAGACAACAAAGATCCAGTTTCTAAACGCTGGAGGGCCCTTTGTAAAACAGGGTAAGAAGAAAAGTAAACACAAAGGAAGGTTGGATCAGACAGAATTTGCATTTCCTTTGAACTGGCTGTGCAAAACTCCTCCAGTGCATCCCAGCAGAAATCATGGTACAACACAACAATGAAGCCTAAAGAGAGGACCAGGGCAATGACAAAGGCAGAAGTTCATCTGTTCAGATCATGCACTGTCACTTCTGGACAGTGATGGGCTCTTCTGAGCACTCCTCTTCCTTAAGAACAGAATGATCATAAAGGAGCTGTGTAAGATGGATGAAAAGAAACACAACCAAGAAAGGAAAATAAGGCATCTTGATCTCAAGGAACATAAAGCAACGGATGTGTTTAAAAATCAAGCTGCAGGAGAATTCCTACCCACGTATTCCCCAGAAAGCGTTAAAGAAAGATGAGGGAAATGTTTCCTCATCACTTATTTCCCCCTACTTAGAGCACATTTCCAGTGTAAGTTATGAAAAGTTTAAGAACTAATCAGCCACTTAGAAAAAACCACCTTCTAAGCTGATAAGGCAGCTCAAATATCTACAAACACTTCAAGAAACAGAAAAATTTCATTTTCAGCTGTGTTTCAGTAGTCCCCAGATGAACTCAGAAACCTGAAGGTTAAAGACACAACTCAACACCCCTCTAGCAGGGTTGAAAATCTGACTGTAGAGCATGCTGAATTATTCCAGCTGAAGTTTTCAGTTCCTGCTCTGCCCCCCTCAGCTCCTCAATGACATTGAAGAGTGAAAGAAAGGAAACACAAGGGAAGAGCAGGCTTTGCAGACTTAGCACTGGGATAGGAAACCTTTCACCACTTGGTCCCAGGAGCACTTTACCACCAGGCAGAGACAACTGAAGTCCCTACACTATTACATGTATCACACGAAATAAGTTGGATTAGTCAAGCAGATGGCAGAAAAGGCCAAAGTCTGAATTAGCTCAAGTGGAACTTTGCCAGTTTACACAAGCCAAAGATACTAATTCAGCTTCTGTGGTCTGATGGCAGGCAGGTATGAGCCCTGTTGCTGTCAGGCTGCTGCAATAGTGACCTCCTGTATCACTTGCTTTCTGATGTCTGCTGACTTCAGTCAAGGGCTGCAGACACAAAGCCATCTATTATCAGAAGTTTTTCCTGCCAAGTGTTGTGATAAAGTCTATGTGTATTTCAAAATAGCAGCTTAATTTTCCTTTTAAGTAGCAACAATGTTCCCGTCCAGCTGATATTCATCCCTAATGAAAACAAACACAGTCCAGCCTGCAACTTGCAAAGCTGCACACATTTCCTTGCATTTCAGGAGGAGATGGTCAGTAGGGTCACACCTTTGTGGGTCTCTTCTGATCACCCAGGATTTCAAGGGGATTTATTTATTCCCATGCTGTCCATACTGTACTAAAAAGCACCTTGAAACCATATCAACAAAAGCATATTATAAAATTTCTATTTTACTATCCCAGCAAACTAACCACAATCCAAATAAAAACCAAACCAAAGAAACAAATAAACACAAACACTACTAACATGGCAGGAATGGATTCTCATCTATAAACAGAAAAAGCAGAAGTGCTGCAATGCCACTAAATGCTCCAGGTCAAAGAATGACACATGATACAGTTTCTCCCATCAGTATCCTCCTGTGTGTCATCCTCTCATGTTTCATTGTTTGTCACAGAACCTAAAAAAAAAACAAAAAACCAAATCAAAACACATAACACTTTCCAAACATTGTTTAAAGGTAAGGATTTGCGTCCTTGTATTTCTATAAATAAAATCAAATCCAGTGGAGAGTAGCTCTGTCTCAGGCTGGAGTACAAAAGGGCTCAATCTAAGCTTTGTTTTTGTTTAGCAGTAAATACACATTCGGTATAAACCAACTCCTGACACCCTCTCGGCAGTCCCGGCCATTTGCAAAAGAGTTAAATAGAAGCTTTTGGAAAGTCTTAATTAAATCGTGCAGAAGCTGGGTGAAACCAAGATGGTTAACTCCTCTGTGCCAGTTGTCACGATGCTTTCTGTGTTCCTCCCTCCCACCCTCCTGGCTCGGGTAGCTCCGTTCGGCACGGCCTGAGCCGGGTCTCGGGAGGGCTCCAGCCCACGCTCTGGTGGTACCCGGAGCAGGGAGCAGGTACACAGGACACAGCCCAGAGACTGCCCTCGTTTCTCACACCGATCTGACCCAGTTCGGAGCCTCCCACCAAGGGGAATTACACAACAGGGCCAGATTGTGGCTGCTGCTGCTGCTTTATGGTTGAGTTATTCCAACCTGCCCCGTGCCCTGTACATGCAGGAAGGGCACTTTGAGAGAGATAAACCGATTACCTGCAGCTGGACTCCTGGGCTGTCCCACTTGGATCCCCTGCCCTGCTGCAGGAGGGGAGCTGCCTCCCAAGCAGGGTGTGTGCCATGAGGAGGGAAGGAGCACCAGGAAATAACCCTCAAACCCACTGCACCCTTACAAAGGACAGCCAGACATCCCTACAGTACAGTGCCTGAACACGTGATGAGGCTGCTGAGAAACCGGGGTGGGATATTAGGGGGAAACACTGAGAAATCCCTCTTGCTTACCCAGGGAGGAGAAAAGAGCTGTCATGTTTATCCTACCCAGGAAGTTAAACCCTGCAATCAACTGCACATCAAATTAACATCCAAGACAGACTCTCTCATGTATTATGTCCTGTCTTTCAACAAAGATAAAAATAGTTCTGAAGTTTTTCAGGCTTTGCATTTTTAAGGTGGAACATTTCAGATAGCAAGTAAATGCCATGTGGTGGTGACTGCCCCCTTCTCGGCACAGAGAGGAGGCTCAGTTTTGGATGAGGAAACCTTGCAAATTTGGACACACTTCTGTTGTTCTCATGTTTTTCTTTCACTCTGCAAAGCTTTAAAGCCACTTCTTACACATGAAGTTGAAAGAGAAATGTGCAAGCAACTTCTTCCCTTCTACATGACAGTTGTTCACAGCAGGGTCACACATGCCACGAGCCAAACTCTGAGGTGAAACAGCAATCAGAGGGAGATGTGGGGACTTGGGCCATTTCTGTACATGACTTTCATCAGAGGACTCACCAGCAGTACAAATACTAAACCATTATTTAATTAACTATTACAAATACTATGGAATAAAAAGGAAGGATGCAGAAAGAGTGCACTGGAGTCCTCCCCACCTGAGAAGGAGGAACAGGGTTCCCCCGTACCTACAGGAAGCCCCAGGAGCCAAAGTGACATTACAGCAGCTCTGTGCCTGTTACGACACAAGTGATTGAGGCACAGGACATGCTCATTCCTGAGCACACATCCATCCCATGCAAATCCTTTCAGAAAGGGCAGGTTTAACACTAATGCTCCTCCAGTGCTGAAGAGTAAAGAGGATTCCATTACCTCCCCAACCTCCAGCCAAGCCCAATATCTGGGGCTCATCAAGATGTGTCCCTAAAGCCTGTTTTATAACCAAGACCTCACACTGGCCATTGTGGTGCCTGGCCACAGAGACAGAATCCAGCACGCTGGCAAATGACAAGAGGATATGCACAGACAGTTTAATAAAACCAGGTATTTCCAAGTCAGTGCTGCATAACACTCTTGAGTCTCTGCCGTACAGTAATGGTTTATGGAAATAATAATTTCCTTTCACTGTTTTTCTTTTTTGTTTGGCAGCAACAGAGTAAAATGGCTGGTTGGGGCCACAAGATTCCTCTCAATACTATCAGCTCACACAAACCCACTCCAAACTGGATGTGTGTGAAGGTAACTGCTGGCTCCTAGGGGGACATCTCATCTTTTGGCTAAATCACTGTTAGCACCATTTTGGCACCTCATAGGCAGCCTTCAGTAACTAATGTAACATTACTATAAAGAACACAGATGCATCACTAAAGAAGTCATGAGTTTATGCCTCTCTGTATGATAGAAAAATCTTGTAACAGTTTGCCAGTAATAACTTGCAATGTTATTGCAAAATAACAATTAATACGTCTCTGTTCAGTTTAAAAATCTACCAAGAAATAAACCCAAGATCAGTGGGTTTGGACAGTTTGATTCTAACAAACACTATAATTAATTTATGTTCTGTAACATATTAACACTTCTATTACATTACCATGTAAAAAATGGCAGGGGAGAAGGGCAATGACTTAGAAGGATAAACATTTTTTTCCAAAAGCAGCCAATAGTGTTACTGACTAACACCAGTCCAGCAGATCCCCCCACACTTTTAACAAAGCAAGTGTTTACTGAAAAACCAACAGGAACTTCTTTCCCCCAGGAATAACTTCCACAAATTGCGTTTAAAGCCATCCTTAATTGATTATGTCATGATTTAAATCCCCTCTTCCTTCACAGCCTGAGTGTGTGGAGACTCCAGCAACACAGTGTTTCAGCTGTGACTCACAGCTGACTGGTGGCCACACGCTGCTGGCTGGGAAGGAAGAAAACAATTCTCCTTTTCATCTTGTTCAAATTGCAACAGAACTCAGTGGCATTGATCCCCTTCAAGTGATGTGTTTGCCACAGGAATATTAAACTGAAGGGAAAAGAAGCAGCCTGGAAAATCATAGATTGGAGAGGATCTGCTTGTCCTGGACCACCCTTCTGAGGAAGGCAAGTGTGCCACTCCTCACCCCACGGAAATACAGGACAATGCATCTGGTCCTCACTACTAAATACTCACATTAAGGAGCCCACTGTGAATTATAGGGAGAAGGAATTGAGGGGAGGGAAATTACCGACTGTTTTAAAAACCCCATCCATATATCAGTTTTGGAAGAGTTGGAGGACTTGCTCTTTTAATCTTTCTAGGTTAGCAACCACCCTTCTAAAAGGCACCACAAAACTAAAACAAGCCTGAAACTGGCTGTTCCCTCACACTGAAAACAACAAAAGCTGCTGCAAGAAAGGGTGGGAGAAAGGAAAAAAAAAATCCAAAACCCAACCCATAAAGAAAGGGGAGAGCAAATCCTTCCCCTCTGCTGACATGACAGTGCTGGAACAGAGAATGTGACAATGAACATTACATAAGGCCTGGCTCCCACTGTGATCCGAACAAAAAGAGCCGGCGTGAGGCAATGGCAGCATCTGCAGCTCCTTTTACACAACCTGAGCCAGTGGCACATCCCGGCCATGTGCATCACCTGCCGTGGGACCCGCCCACGGCCACGGGGCCCTTTGCTCCTGGGGTCCGAAAGGGATCACAGAATCATAGAATGGATTGGGTTGGAAAAGACCTCTAAGATCACCAAGTCCAACCCTTGGGCCAACTCCAGTCCCTTTATCAGATCATGGCACTCAGTGCCACGGCCAATCTCAGTTGAAAAACCTCCAGGGATGGGGAATCCACCCCCTCTCTGAGCAGCCCATTCCAATGCCTGATTACTCTCTCTGGAAAGAATTTTTTTCTGATCTCCAAGTTAAATTTCCCCTGAACAGAGAATCACAGCAGTCTGGGGGTTTGGTTTTGATGCCTCATCTTTGCCCCTCTTCAGAACCAGGCCTAAAACCTGGGGTTCTGGGTTACTGCAGTTTTTAGAAAAAGGAGAGTTCCACATGGGTCTGTTCCTCTTTATTCCCTACCCCACCTCCAGCCATCATAATTACACCAGGGATGAGGAAGCATTACTTATGCCACCTACAGTTTACCAAAGAAAACGAGTGGAAAAAAAAGAAAGAAGAAAATCAGGAAATTCTGAAGTAGGAAGAAATGGAAATAAACAGTTTTGAACTCACATGATATGAAGATGACAATTAGCATATGTTAGACCTAAGTTACAGTCAAGCAATCAGACACTGAGATAATTTTTTTATACCAGTGTAGATTAAAATTCCATTAAAGGATTAAAAACTGTCATAAGCACAGGTTTCATTGAGAGTCATTCCCTCCAACAGTCATTCCCTCCCTCAACATTGCACAGGGCTGGAAAAACTAAAACATTAAGTGCCACTTGCAATGGTCACTTTTCTGCTAGTTTTGAGAACAAAGTTAATCTTTGCCTTTCCCACTAAACAGGTCAAAATTAAACACTCACACCCATCCTTACCCATCCTGACAAATACATTTTTTTTTATAACACTTAAGAGTGACACTATAGGCAGCTCACAGCAAAAGCAACTGGATGGAATGGCCTCCTGTGGTTCTGTGCTTAGTAATGAAAGTGCCACTTTGGTTGTGTTTTTTCTGGCTGAAAACTTCCCAATGGTTTGGACAGGCCTGGAAGGGAAAAGAATGCAGTTTATGCCTGTCCCCACACAGCACAAACAACCTGACACTCTGCTCAGGGGATCATTTGCACACACATAACAATCACCCCAACTGGAGACAATAATTATTATTTCACTAAAGAACCTGAGCTATGAGTCTCATGATACAGAGATGACATTTTTTGCTTGTAAAATGATGAGTATATGACTCTACATACTTGAGCTTACTTCCAAAAGAGCTTTAAAAGCAGCATAATGCAAGTTGGGCTAAGGAGACATGCAAATATTAACAGAAAGATAATATACCCTGTGGGACAACCCTTTTGGTAAACATACCCAACTGTCCTGTCCCAATTTATGTTACACAGGATATTCAGTACCTTCATCAACAGGCACAAGCAAATCCAAACATTAAGACAAGAAGGTGCAATTGAAAAGGGATGTATTAATGAATTCCTATGAAACAATCCATGGTGAATAAGTACCACAATAGTAATCTACAAGTAGCTGCTGGCTACAAGACACAACTCTTTTAGAGTAAAAATGTCACTGTCTCCCAAATGTATAAATTCACTTAACTTCCATCAAGGTCTGTTCTCACTGAACAGACAACACTGTACACTTATGCCCACACAGAACCCAAAAGATTCAGAAGCAGGATGACAAAGAGCATTAGGGTGTGATCTTCACAGAACCACAGCCTTTCAGGTATTTTCTCTCAAAGTGCAAGTCTCAGTCAAGTGCTTTCCCCAAATGACCACTTTTTCTATCAAAGCTGATTTGCAAATGCTGCTTGACTGGCAGCCGTGCCCAGCGAGCAAGTGCAGAGGGAACAGCAGGAAAATCAGGTCTTCTTGTGTCCCCTTGACTTGTTACTGCCCCAAGTGAAGGCAACCATATGTTGTAAGAAGTCAGCATCCCTACACTCAGCTGCTGCTGCCTCCCAAAATACAACAGGAATGGAATTTCTTGCCTCATCACTATTTTTCTCCCCTCCTCTTCAAAAAGTGCTTGGATTAGGGAATTATTATTCTTGAATCAAGGTTGCTAAGCCATAAAATCATAGAATTTTTTATGTTGGAAACAGACACTAAGATCACCAAGTCCAACCATTAACACAACACTGCCAAGGTCACCACTAACCATGTCCCCAAGTGCCACATCAACGTGTCTTTTAAATAAAAAAAACACCAAACCAACAATGACTCCACCACCTTCCCAAGCAACCTGTTCCAGTGTTTGACACCCCTTTCAGTGAAGGAATATTTCCTAACATCCAATCTAAACCTCCCCTGGTGCAACTTGAGACTGTTTCCTCTTGTCCTGTCCCTTGTTACCTGGGAAAAGACATTGACCCCCACCAGGCTACAACCTCCTGGCAGGGAGTTGTAGAGAGCGAGAAGGTCCCCTCGAGCCTCCTTCTCTCCAGGCTGAGCCCCCCCAGCTCCCTCAGCTGCTCCTTGTCAGACCTGTGCTCCAGACGCTTCCCCAGCTCCATTGTCCCTCTCTGGACACACTCCAGCCCCTCAATGTCCTTGTTGGAGTGAGGGGCCCAGAACTGAGCTCAGGATTTGAGGTGTGGCAGCACACAGGGACGGTCACTGCCCTGTCCTGCTGCCACACTTGCTGTCCCAGCCCAGCTGCCATTGGCCTTCCTGCCCACTTGGCTCATGTGCAGCTCCTGTTGACCAGCACCCCCAGGCTCAAGTAAGAAATTTGAATAGTAACTACAAGTCTTGCTTTGATGGGAGATTCTGGCTACAATCAGTAACATTCTTTAACACAGCAAACTAGTTCCATGGCACTTCCAGAGAATATTTACTGGTGATGCTGTAAAACCTCAACCACCTTCATTCATAGTTCTCTCTCTGTTAGGAATGAAGGAGGCAAAGGATAGAAGTTAAAGGTTTTCTAGAGGAAGCACCTTCTCATCACAATAAAAGGACAGAGATTCACAAAAAGGCTCCACACTAGCAGAGACTACCAGCTCTGTATCTCATTCTGTTAGAGTAAGCATTTCACTGACCAGAAGTATTGATTTAATTGAAATGTAAGATCTCTTCTCTTGCTTTTCATGAGTGCTATGGGAAGTACAGGAGGAAGAAAAAGGCACCTCTAAATTAATTTTTTAAGGGAGAATCAGAAAAAAACCCAAACATTTTCCTACAGAGTGCATGACTAAGCAGATCACCCACTTCCTCAGTGTTCTCTGCTCATTATCTGGGCCTTATTTCTCTCAAGTAGTTAACCATTGTCATTATAGAACAAACAACTTCAGATCACATAATAAAGACCTCAGCTACACCCATTCATTGGGGAACAGGATGTGAAGTTGCAGTTGACAGAAACTTAAAAATGCTGGCCAGGGTAAATTGCACTATGCATTGTCCAGAGTTAAGAGCTTCCAAATCCCCTGCCTGCCCCCCAGAAGAGCAGCTTCCCCAGGAAATTCTTCTCCAGGATAACAGGACCATATTCCAAGACTGAGGGAAAATTAAAAAGTCTCTTTTGGCATAGCAGATTTTCCCCAAATACCTGATCTCAGAACAAGTAACTATTCCATGCAACAGTCACCCTGACCCACAGTTCTCAAGGCAATTGTTTCTCCCTGGTCAGAGCCACTTCATACACTTCATACTTCACTACATACTCACTTCACACACTGAGCATTGAAAGGCACTGGGTCTGTAAGGTTTGGTTTTTTGATCCTGTTCCCTCAATTTCTTGACACCTACGGACAAAGAACTTAAAACCCAACTGATGACACCACTCCTACAACAACTTGATTTAAGAAAATATTCTTTGTTCCTGCTATCTCCCCCACCCCAACAGCCCCTGCAAAAACAAGCTGGTGTTTCGTACTTCCTGTGTCCAGAAGCTTCTGTTTGGTTGCTGAGGTGCATTCCATAACCCTGGCACTTTTTAAAGGAATGAATATATAGCTCTTGCACTATTTCTGGAGAGGAGGAGCCACAGCCAGCTGCCTTTTCACACAAGATGCTGCAAGAGTAATCAAACCTCTGGACAGTTACATTACACCAGGAAAGCTGTTCCTTTCACTTTCATCAGCAAGTGATGCAAATAATAAATGTAAAGACTGAATAAAAGAGCACAATAAGCAGAAGATGGCAACCAAAACCTGATGTTAATCCCACCAATTAGAGAGGCAGAGACATGCCTTGACACTGACAGACAGTTTTCAGATTTCACAGGCACCAGAAGGGTAATAAACATTTGGCTTTGATTAAATTACCCATTTTCCCTCTTGCTGACTGCAGCCTCTCAGGCCTTGAACACACTCCTGGCACAGCTGCTCTTTCCCCACTTGCACACCAGTCCCACATGGTGCCTGCACAACTCTCGTGGCAGGACAGCAAACTGATTCAGCTGAAAAACTACCTGGAAGCAAAAATTCAGTTCCCAAATGTGATTTACGACAAAGTTGCCAGAACAGCTGTGCAGGCACAAAGGGAAAAACCAGTGAGAGTGGGAAGAGGCAGCCCTGGGTATGGGCTGTCCAGGCTGGAGGCACTGCCACCAGGGCCATGCCAGTACAGGGAACAGGCAGTGCTTTGGCTTGAAAAGTGATGATCCTTGGGAGAAAGCTCCCTCACTTTTGAGACAAACACCAACCAAAAGGATGGTGGTTGTACCCGAGGTAAAAACATGAACATTCCCAGACTTAATCTTCTCAATTGTCTCTTTCTTTAAATAGTCATGGCATCACTATGTGGTTTGTGTGGAGGTGTCTGTCTGTGAAGTTCATTTTGCTGGGTTTTTTAAATTGAAAAATCAACACAATTGCCACTCAGAGGGTACAAGAATCATAAATTACATCATGCAGTCAGACACCCTTGCTGTGCACATCTCTCCCACACAGCAAATACTTTTAAACTGCCCAGAGGTCAAAGTAAAATACCAACAGACCTTCTCATGTAAGTCCTTAACACGTAACATATTTAGTGAGAATCTCTGTGAACAGGTCCTTGCAGTTACATGTGGGCACCAGCACTAAAAAACCAGCACTAAAGGGGCAAAGTGAGGATAAGGTTCTGTTCTGGGGAGCAGGAGGACAAGCTGCCCTGACCTCCAGAAACTCCTAACTAGCACTGGCAGAAATTCTTTCAGGTCAGAGCAGGTGCCCTCATAAATGCACTAAGGCAGGACTTGTTAAAGGAATGGCTCTAAGGACAAAGGGAAGCAATGCAATCTGCACCTTGAGAACAAATGGGCCATTGCTTTAAGCTCACAAAGAAGAATTTGCTTTGGCCATGAAGCCCCTGCTTGAGATCAAGGGCTAATTATTAGTACCTGAATAAAGGAGTCACTTCAGTCCTGTGCCTTTCTTTGGTTTTATATTGTGCCATATTATGTCTGAGATAAGCAGATATTCCTGGGCTGTCCTAGAACACAGACCTGCAACCAAGAGCCACTGTGGAGCTGTGACCATAAATACATATTGGTATATGAAGCCTCTCAAGCACATCCCCTGCTTGCTTTGTCCTTGTTTCACTCAATACTAGAACTTCACCCAAACTGTTGAAAAGAGGCATAACCACTCCAAAGTCTTCTCTCATCCTTTCTTCTCACAAGAATGAAGTTGCCACTCCAGAAACATCTGGCCTTGGTCTCAATTTTCTGACCCAGGCCACAAGAAAACCTTTCCATATTTCTGAGCTTATACTTAATAATGTCACAGCCAAGCAAAGCTGTGAGTGAGGACACAAGAGACAGGACCCACAGCAGCCATGAGAAAGATACTTGTCTGGTATCAGATGTAGGAGGAGTTCCAGCACAGTAAGACAAAATGAAGTAGATAAATCTGAAATCCTTATCTCCAAAGTCTACAATCTTTCCCCATTCGCAAAATCTTACCCAGACTCCTGGACAATTGACTCTGTTCACCTTCAGTCTTCCTGCCATAAAGCAATGGCAAAAAGAAGCCAGCAGATCACTTTAAAAAAATAAATAAAGGAAAGAAAAGAAAAAGTGGAGTCACTGAAAGACTGCAAGTAAAAAAACTGTTTGCTTACAACCATTTCTGTCTCTTCACTGCCTTCTCTTTCCCAGCAAAATGGGTCAGACAAGACAGTAATAAGGGGAGTGAGAGACCAGGGGAGACACACCCCCTGCAAAATGCAAGGAAATGCAAAGATTACAATATAAATAAAAGGATTTTATCTCTAAGTCTTCCTGCACAGGCCAGCTCAAGAGTGCAAAGAATACAAGACCTTGCCTACCTTGATGAAATCATAAAATAAGTGACGGAGGGGCAAAGGTAGCACCTGGCTGGAAAATGCTCTGAGGAGGTAATTTCTTTCAGCAGGACAGTCACTTTCAGTGACAAGAGAAGACATTTGCTATAGTGCTGACCCTTCCCAAAACCCGAGGTCCTGAACAGACACACTACATCTGAAAAAATCTTTTCTGCACAAGGGCTTTTGGTGCATGCACCCATTCCCTACTGAAGTCAAGGGAGTACCTGAGGAAAAGGCCATCCAGCAACAATCTGCCACAAGCAGAGCTCCCAGATCCTGCATTTCTCACGGTCCTTCCCCCAGCACATGACTGGGCACGCACTCATCCTGTGATAGAAAAGATCAGGATGTTTGGAAAAGTGCCCACTAAGCATAAGTTGCTGTCACGACTGGACTGGCTCCCATTGTACTTCCAGAAGGGTTTAGGGAAATATCCCAAACCAATGGTACTGACAGGCCACTGCAAACCCACAGGCAATCAATCAATCAATCAATCAATTATCTTCCTAATGGTCAAGGCAGTAGACGACTCACAGCTTTTATCCTCTCTGTGTCATTCACTGTTTTGGCAGGTAGGGCACAACAGAACCCACTCTGTTGCTGGACAAGGAACACACTGATTTTGTACTGGCAGAGACACGCAAGACACCCCATCCTTATTCATTCACACCCAGAGCTGCCTCTGCCACCAAGAACATGTGCAATTTCCTCCTCCAATGAAAAAGCAAATTGTAGAGATTGTAATGACAGCCCCCAACACTGACAATATAAAGGTTACCTCTCACTACTGGAGTAAGTTTCTTGAGAGCATATTATCAGATTTTCTGAGGAAAAAGACTGGGGAAGAGATTCAAACCAGTTCAGGAAATGAAACAGCCATCCCTGTCTTAAGAGAAAACATATACTTAATAGATTTAAAGAAGTGCTATAAATGAAAAACTACCATCACAAGATTATTTGACTAACTCTAGCAGGGGCAGGAAGAGAGAGCTAGACTGAATAGGACCAGGGGAGAACTGCCTGGCATGTGCAAATGCCCCTGCACTGGTATGGTGACAGGTACACCCCTCCATGTACAGTGCATGCACAGTGCCCTTCCTCATGCATGATAGTTCATCCTGACTTGATGACTTCAAGAGATGGAGACATCCTAATTTCCCTTAATACTTACAAGCATCTTCCTGATGGCATTCATTGTTAGCAAACTATACATTTTTCCTAATTTGAAATAATCTTTTTAACTTCCAGGCACTGGCTGCTAGCCTATCTTTTCCCACTAAATTAAAGAGCCCTTTGGTACAAAGCCTATTCTGCCCAAAGAAAATTGAGAAACTTTTAAATACTTTGTGGTAAGTTAAACCGATTGAGCCCTAAGAGAAGGTTTTATAATGAGAGATTTAATCACCCAAGCAACATTGAACATCTTTGGTGCTTTTGAACACCTGTTTAAAAACACCAATGTCAAACCTTGTCATAGAATCTTAGAATGGACTGGGTTGGAAAAGACCTCTGAGATCATCAAGTCCAACCCTTGGTCCAACTCCAGTCCCTTTACCAGA
>JAWWEV010000024.1:16982600-16995026 GCA_035583235.1 Hafferia zeledoni | reverse complement strand
GGCTCCGCCGCCGCTCGGGGCCGCCCCCCGCCGCAGCGCGCGCCTCGTCCCCCGGGCAGCAACAGGCGCCTCCGCCGCGAAGGTTCCGCAGGGCGCAGAAAGGTTCCCCCCGGCCCGGGCGGTCCCGCCGCGCATCCCGGGCCTGGAGCGGGATGCGGGGCCCGGCCCGGGATGCGGGGTCCGTCTGCGGCTGCCGGGCCGGCGGCTGAGGGGAGGGTGACTGCGAGGGGCAGCCCCCGCACCGCGAGGTGCTGTGAGTTTGTCACAGGTCCCGTGGCCATTAAGGCTGAGGGGCCTCGGGTGTCTCTGGCCCAGCCGCCCTTCGGGGCAGGGACCACACGGAGCTCAGCTCTGGGCCTTGTCCTGGCAGGTGTTGAATCCCTCGAGGATCCATCAGGCTCCGGCGCGGGGATCCCCACTCAGAGAGCTCCTCCCTCGCACCCAGCGCCACACGGGACCCACTCGTGTTCACAAGCGCTGCTTCTTGTTCTGATCCACACCCTCCCCACAGGTACTGCACAACCCCCGGGTCCAGCCAAACCCTTCTCCAGCCTGACACTTTCCCTTCCCTCAGCCTGTTCTACTCCAGCCCTCCCCCAGCCTCCCCAGGACTCCCTGGAGTCCCCTCACAGCCCTTCAGATGCGGGAGAGGAGAGCTCATCACTCACCTCCATGGGCTGGCCACGGTCCCACGGCCAGAGAGCCCAGAGCTCCACGGCCTCTGTCACTGCCAGGGCACCTCTGACACCGCACCCAGCGCCCACGGCTCGCCCTGCACAGCACCCACAGCTCCAGGTGTCCATCTGTTACATGGAATAAAGAAAATAAGGATAGCAGAGAAAGGGCCTGTCTGGTTCCCCAGGCTGGTTGTCAAATACCCAGAGCAGGAAAAGAAGTGGGTAACTGGTATCTGATCCTGGATATGCACTGGCAGCCTGAGCATCACCGGGGTAACTCAACCCGCAGTCATTCAGGGTCTCCTGGAGTTCAGGGAAGCCAGAGCTGATGCAGAGCCATCTCACAAAGAGTGTGCCCCTGGGGACTTGGCAAAGGCATGAGGGATTACAGTAAATTTTCACCTTCCTCCCCACCTAGACACATCCAAATCCTCCATGGGACCGTCTGCCATTAAGTTTAACACAAAATTCCAGATCTTCCTTCCCTACCTTGGCCTGTCACAAAGGGGAGACCTTCAAAGAGAGGGATGATGGTGGAGGCCTCAGAGGCAATGGAAGAAGTGCAATCAAAGCAGGCAGGAGAGGCCCCAGCAGCACACCAAGGACTCCTTATGGGCTCTTATTCCACATAACATCAAAAAATGTTATGCTCCAGGCATTTGCTCCACTGTGGCAGTCCAGCACAGTCCAGCTAAGGATGGCCACTGCATGGGCCATCCCTGTGAGCACTCTGACACATAGCACCTCCTCCTTATTTCCATAAAATTAGTTAAAACAGATGTAGACATTTTTTCTTGCCTTCTCTAGATGTAGAACCACTATATTCCACAGTCAATGAACCTTTGCAGTCAGACACCCCTGCTGTGCAGTGGATGTGCTGGGCTGGGCTGGCAGAGGGGAGCTGCCTGCACAGTCCCACTGCAGTGCTTGTCCCTTCACTCAGCTCCACATCTCCCACACTTTCCCAGCAGGCAGTTCCCAGAGCAGCCTCAGGACACCACAGATGTCACCACCAAAAGCATTCAGTCCAAGCAGCAAGTGTGAGTTATTTCTGCTGGTTTGCAACACTGAGGCTGGAGTGACACCATCCAGAGAGAAGTGGGGTAGCAAACTCCTCAAGGAACTGTAAGTACCCTAAAGTCCCACCACTTGTATCAGCTCTGCTTCCTTAAAGAGGTACCAGCTGTCCTTTACCATCTCTGTGGAAGATTAGGCTGAGGCAATGACTCCTCACAGAGTAAGGAAGTAAAGAAAAGATCTGACATCCACCCAGGTGGGATCCATGGTTGCCCCCCAGCCTGAGTGAGCCAATCACCTACACAACCCTCACAGTGCTTTCATGGCCTTTCCCACACACATCAGCCACCAGCAAAAGTTCTCTACAAACAGCAAATGGACAGAGGTCCTCAGGCCAGTGGCTGACTGCTCACCACAGTGTGTGCCCTCTGTCCTTCCCTCACATCCTCTGCCTCAGGTGAATATTACCAGGCACCTGCATAAAGCATAAAGCAGACTTTGCTCTGAGCTGGGCAAGCACCCAAGCATTGGGAAATTCCCTTAGCTGTGTGTTGGGAAACACCAAAGCAAAGGGGTTTGGAGCACTGCTCCTGCTTTGCCAGGCTCCTGTGTTACCCTGCAGCAGTTATTCCAGTCTCAGAGTCAACACTTTGCTTTGTCAAACCCAACCAGAGCACAGGCCCAAGAGGAGACCCATAAAATCTGAAGAGCAGTTGATTTTGACCTGCATAGCAGCATGTGGGGAACTCTGGCACGTGTGAGCAGCAACAGATCACTTCCCACAGGGCCCCAGGCATTCTCCAACACCCCACAGCACCGACTCTCCTTCAGACATCCCTGCACATCCAAGGAACAGCAGAGCCACACCTCTAGGGATAAATATAGCTGACTGATGCCCTACAACTGGATCTCAAAAGAGCAAGGCAGACATTATCTTAATACAGGAAAGGCCATCAGATTTCAAAGCAACAGCTTCAACTTCTATCTCTTTAAATGCTCATATGATTTACAGTCTGAATTGGGTTCTTGGGCAGTATCAGTTACATAGATTAGGAGCTGCAGAGGACATAAGTACAATTCCTCTTCCTGGGGTTTTTATAGCTTAATGGACAGGAAGTGTTGTTGATGAGCCTGTAGCTTCTGATGCCATGACCAGAATCTCCCTATCTTCCCTTTGTGCTTTTTTCTGTCCTAGAATCACTCTCAATTAACAGTACAAAAATAAAACCTATGTCATCCATCCCTCCTAAACTGCACATGCATTATTCATCAACATGCCCTAATTGATTCTCTCCTAACCATGAGCACTTCTGCATTTGGCTGTGTTGTTCTTGTCCAGCAGAGCACAATTTATGAAGTTTTATTTCACTTGGAAAAGGCACTTTCAAAGTGTTACCTTCCATGGTTTTTCTGATCAGAGCATCAGGTTCAATCTCAATACAGAGACATCAGTCCTTAGTTTTGTGTCCAGATAAAAGTGTCCATCAGGTAACTGCTGCACTGATTCTCAGTGTCCTGATTAGAAAGTCAGTACTGGTCTGGATACTCTGGGCCTTCTTCCCCATGACAGAATCTTTAAAAAAAGTGAAAGACACGATTTGAGGAGGACTCCACACTTCTGATTAAATATTCCAAAATATATAATCTACAAAACATGTAAGATGAAATACCCTCACAAAAGCTTTCCATGAAAGTTACAGAGTTCTGGGAACTGAAAGCTTGTGACAGTATGCTGGAAACAGCAGATACTATCAAGGTACAGTCCACAGACTCAGTCAGAGGAGCAGATCTGAATTTCACTGCAACCCAAGCAGCTGGGAGTCATTCAAAGCATTAATAAATTGAATCTCACCATTGGCACAAGTGTGTTGGCTTTGGTGGGACCATAAATCACAGCAATTGTTTCTCAAGTACTCTAGTGACAGCGCCACAAGTGGTACAGCACAATTCCTACTGCTGGTGGACATGCCCTTTCTTAGATCCTTCTCTTTCAAGAGTGGGGGCTCACCTGTGTTACTTCTCTTGACATGGAGGTCGCACAGGTGTGCCATGGTGGTACCACTGGTGCTTCCTGGAGACCTTCTGTGCCCACGGGGGTTACACAGCACTCTGCATCACGCCACATTCACCTGCTTAACCACATCTGAGTTGCCTCCTCTTCCACTTACCTTTGCTTGTCTCCAGTTTTCCTCCTCTATTCGGTGCTTGTTCTGTATGCTGTGTATTGTTCCCTTTGCTTGCACTGCACTGTGAAGGAAAGGGACACACTCCAGCCAGCCCTTTACAGGGAGCATATCCCAGCTGCAGGATGGGAAACTTGACAGTGCTGCCAAGCTGTTTCCATCCTGAGAGAAGGACTCAAGCAGTCATGCAGAGGGAAGTGAGAAATCAGAAGTTCAGTCGATTTCTAATATCACAACGTAACACTGAGCTTTGTGCTGAAGGAGCTGGTCAAGGAGGTACCAGGGAGCTACAACTCAGAGCCGCCCGTTAAGTTTATGGTGCTTCACGGACATTTAATCAGCATTACAATATCCAAGTTGGAATTCACCTGCACCTCGACACTCGGTCTGCAGCCTCCTCCTTTCCCCGCTAGAAGGGGCTAAGAACCTGACACTGCAAAGCAGAAACAAATGAGTGTCACTATGGACAAGTTTAAGGCAACTCTCACCACACGGAACAACTCGAACACTTCCTCTGCATGTTGGGCTCTGCACTAGCCCAATCCCTAAGAGATTCAGTGTCACTACAAGGTGAGATCTCTCTGCTTGAAAAGCTGGCACCTTGTTTTCTTAACCCTCTGGTGAGGTGCTCAGGGCAGGATTACAGTACTGAAATGCTGTCATGCCATTGCATAACTCAGCACAGCGCTGCTCACTTGAAACATTCTTCTGCCTTCAATATTCCATTCTCAGACACTGGGTGATGGAACTGCGTGTAGTCACCCAGAGAAGGCAGCAGGAAAGTAAAAGAGGGCACCATCTCTTCCAGTGGAAGCTGGAAGGCTTTACATTTCAGATCAAGAAGGGAAATAGCAAAGATGTGATGATATGCAAAGTAACAGCAGGGAGTGAGCACCAGACAGGGGGCTTTGCTCATAGGGGAGGCAGTGGGATAGTTAAGGAATTAAAATCAAGTTTTAGAACTAATACAAGGCAATCCCTTATTAGGAAAGGTCACACAGCTGTTCCTGGCAATCCCCCCAGCAGGGTACCTGGCTAACAACAGGGCTCACCCTGCTTGGTCACCCACTCCAGGAGTGAGGTCTGTGAGGCCAACCGTGAACCCACGGGCACTTGCAGCTCTCAGACCTCCCACAGAGGGGAGCAAAATTAAACCCACAGCCCAAACATGTGTAGGTGCATCAGTGAATGACCTGCAAAGGCCTATTAAGAAATTCACAGTAAAGTAAAAAACATTTTGGTATAGTTTTCTTCTTACTCTTCTTTGCCAGAACCACATAGTGTGATCCAATTTAGAAACAAACAAGCAAATTGCAGTCTTGCAATAAGGCATTAGCTTGTTTGCTTTTAAGCCCAGCTTGAGAAAACAAACATCTTCATGCTCCCCCCAGGTTCAGCCTGCTCCTTTTAAGCCCTCCTTCCCAGCCTGTCGGTCACTGCAGGTGCAACAAGGTGAGCACAGCAGCATCCACCCTCACACTACCCCAAAATGCACTGACCCTTTCCTGGCCAATGGGGGCTTTCTGCATACCAGGACATTTCACTCACGTAGGTTAAGAGGGGAGTAGAGGGTATAAAAATCACTTCCCCCCTGCCTCCTTAGTGGAAAATGAAGACACCTGCTGGGCAGGACTGCCCTGTTCCCACCTGTGCTTTGGCAGCTCCGAGGCACCACAGGATTATGTCTTTCTAGTAGATAGATCTTGGGTGCTTCTTATTGGAGTCACAACCAACTTTTATGGCACTCCAAAGTAACAAGGCAACCTACTTCTGTCATGAGAAGAGCTGAGCCACAGAGCCAGGGGAGAGTGCTGGTCCCTTTGTTTTTGCCTACAGCCAGCTCTACTTTTCTGTCCTTAGCTGTGGAGCAGGGAAGATGGCACAATCCACAACCAACATGAACAGGTTTTCACTGCCAATCCTCTGCCAAGGCCTGCTTTCCCATGCTACAGTGAGCTTTTCCTGAGGAATTAACTTTGATAACACTCCATATGAGGGGGTTTTCCCCTCTGTGATGACACTGTCCCTGTGTTGGGCTGCAAATGCCAAGGTCCTAATGGCCCTAATCAGCCTCATCTGGGAATTCTACTCACACACCTCCACCTACTGGGACTGGGACTCTATTTAAACTCAAGCCAGGGCTCTTAGTCTTTATCTGTGCCTGGTTGGTATTGCTGAATCTGGTCTGTGGGATTATTTTCCACCTTAACTTTGCCTTAGTTTATCACCATGAGCTTGCCTGATGATCTGGATCCGTGGTAGTGCTGGCTGCTGTTCCTCAGCCTGCCTGGCTCACCAAACTCAGGTGTTGGGGTGACTGGTGAGACCCCTGTCCTGCTGGTCCTGGAATCCCCATGGCTCTTAGTTTCTTGTTACTTTAAATAGCAGTAGGTATTTGCTGTTGATGGACAGGGGAGAGGCTACTCAGCCCCTGCTGTCCTTCCCACCTCCACCTTTAGAGTGCCTGTTGTTGATGGTCTCAGGGCTCTGCTGTAACTATGGGTTGTGTGTGAGTGATGGGACCTGTAGGATGGCTATAGATCAGCTAGAAACTGTGAGATTTTCCTGGTTTGTTCACTTCACAACTGCCCTTTGATTATCCTGAAATCTATTCTTACACATGAGGATGGCAAAGGAAGGAGGCTTTTTGGGGAGAGAGGGATATGTCCAATTAAATGACTAATAATGAAAGACTTTCTGGGTTTGAGCAGATAGACAACAGCTATAAGGACTATGGATGGATTATCAATGCTCAGGAAGAGAATTTAGTGCATGTCTCATATTCATGCTGATAGGACCTACATTTGTTTCTTCATCTGTAGACTCCTGCAGGGATTACTACTAATCTGCAACCATAAAGCAAGATAGCTCACTTTTTTTTCTTCACTTTTGAGTATGCTTTCCACTCTTTTTTGTTCTTTGTGTGTGAACTAATCTTCTGTTTATTAGAACACCTATAATCACTGCAAATTTTTTAAGCAGCCCATATGCAGGGATTGGTATCAATATCACTTATTAGCAGGAATGCTTCTTTTTTAGTATCATAATTCTGAGGCAGTGTACCATGTGAGACTCCCTGGTCATACATGTGACCCTTCAGGCAATGAAGTGCTGGTGTCACCAGGAGCTGCTCCATTCCCCACAATCCACTGGGATCCAAGGTTGGCTCCCACCTGGAGCCCTGCAGGCATTGCCCTCTATCCACCATTTAGAGCCGGTTGTTCTAGAGGTTTGTAATCATAATAAAGGCAAAAACTGATGTGCTGAAAAGCCACAATGCATTATGCTGTTCATCCCAGCATCCCTTGTCTTTGGAAAGGGTCCTTCACAGCAGTTATTTCTGCTTCTTCACTCAGTGGGAATACACTGGTGTAATCCAGTGCTTCCTGCAGCTGCCCTCCTGCAGCAGGTGGTATCTGAATTTTGGAATAGGCAACATTGCTGTAGTCTGCTGTCCCTCCACAACAGGTGAATTCACTCATCTGGAAAACAGCCCCTGAACAACAACCATTTAAACTACATTAAACAGCATTTTCCCCTTTCATTGATTGACTCCTCTGGCTTTACAATTGTTTCTGAAGTGCAGGAACTCAGGGAAGTTTCTCTGTTTCAAAAGCACTTTTTCTTTCCTGCAAGGCTGAGTCTCTGGGGCATGACTTAACTAGATAGTTTAGATGATAGATGTATTTGAGTAGGGAAATTATGGAACTCTGTGTATGAAGGAGGTAATTTTGGGGCTCCATGTATGCATAAAATGGGAAGCAACATTAAGATGTTATTTCTTCACCTGCATGGCTGGAGCCTGGGCAGGTGAATGACCTTCATTCCTCAAATGCAACATGAGCTGCTGGGTAGGCCACTGGCAGGAGAGATGGGAGGACAATGCAATTAAGAGGCTGGGAAATTATTTCGGGAAACTTGCTGTTTACAGATCAGAATAGCAGTTAAGGTGACAACATACCTGTTGGAAAAGCTTTGGAAACTGTATTGTGCTCCCTTTCAGGCACCACCAAAGGGTTGTTTTGATAGTGCAGGGACTGGGAATGTGTTCAGCATGTGGGGAAACAAGGCTTGGATCCTTCTCTTTCTCCAGCTTCTTGTAGAGGAAGCAGCCTCTGGGATTCCCCTCATCACTCTGTGTGAGGACCCAGCACAGGTCCCATGGACATTTCCAAAAGAGCCTTTTCTGACTTGCATTTGTACCGTGCTGCTTCCTGGCTCCCCTCTACCCTCCTTATGGCCCTGGTGAGAACAGAGTGGGGAGTGAATGCAGCCTTACAGTTTATATTACTCTGCACCCTGGTCTACACCACACAAAGGATGGTTTTGAAAGAGATTAATTTGCTGAAGTTAATTGGCACTAGGAGGGGGAAGGTATTAGTAACACTTTTATTTTAAGTTTATCTTCAAGCAGCCAAAATAACGATACAAAAAAAGGCAAATTAATCAGCAAAGCGTCCTCACTGCAGCCAAGCTGCACACACCCATGCTGGGGGGTGGTTACAGGCAGCTGAGCCTGGAAACACTCCATAGCAACCAGAATTACGTGAAGTATTAGGGGAAAATTAAAGAAAAACCACAAAGGAAGAGACAGAAGAAGCCAGAGAATGGCAGGAACCATGGATGAAGAGGGTTAGAAATCAGCCATGTAATAGGAGTGAAGTTCACCCAGACAAGCTTGTGTGTAAATTCCAGTAGCTTCCACAGCCCTGCTGTGCTTTGACACAGAGTCTCCAATGGACAGGATGTGGAGCAGAGGCTGCAGCAGGAGCTGACAGATCTAGTCCCTCCTTTGCATGGCCACTTTCCTCACAGGAGTGGAAAGCAGTGGGCAGAGCAGGTATTTCCACTGACAGAGACTCCTGGAAGACCAGCAGACAGAAGAGGTGTCTCGACACATGAGGGCCATGCTCTTGGCTCTGCTGGGAGAGGAGCTGGAGGCAGGGACTCTGTCTCTTGGGATGCCTCAGTGTTATCAGGAAATCTGTGCACCTCTCAGGGCTTTGCAGGAGAACTGTAGAGCTCTTCAGCTGTTTCAGGCTGGAGATTTATTCCACAGCACATGAAGCTTGTTTTTCTTAGTCATCTTTAATTTTCTTAGTAATTTTCAGCTAGTCCACACCCTGGAATTAAAATTGCTTGTGTACAGTCTGAGTGTAGAGCTGAGCAGGAACGGATTGCTCCCAGCTGGTGCTGCATGGGAAGGAGACTGCTGAGTTCCCAAGAGATGTTTGGGTCAGAGAGGGGATGAAAACAGAACTAGTAGACCCAGATGCTCTGATTGTGGCTGAAGTACAGGGTGAAGTCAAAGAGTCCTTCCAGAAAAAACAGCTGAGAGATGAGAATGCCACATCTGACACTTATATGGGGAAGGGGGAAGCTACAGCATCCCCTCCAGCAAACCCTTCTCAGACAGCTGAATCCCTGGTGAGGATTACTCCTAACTGAGCAAAATGCCACCACTGGACACTGTTTTCTTAGGAAGAAAGATACCAGCTCTGGAGTCTAATAGTGTCTGTAGGGTGACACATTATCCTATGTGCACAGGGTAAGAAGTACAGCTCCACTGGCTACAAAATTAATATGAGATCCATTAATAATGCATAAAGGTTCATCCAGGGAGGACCAAGAGAGAAAAGCAGCTTTGGGAATAGGAGTGAAAAGTTGTCTTTAAAAGTATGGACAGTCTCTGCAGCCACTCCAGCAAGATAAAAGGTTTTGTGAACCCCCCAGCAAGAAAGTTTCTTCCTCCTCCTCTCCCACTTTCCAAGGTTCTTGGGAGAGTGATACTGGTCAAGTCCAGGCAAGGAGAGAACTAATTCAGAACAGCTGATGCTGTGAGACCTCAGCACTCCCTTTTCAGCTGGCTGCTCTTGGTGAAAGGGAGTTGCATCTGGAGATGCTGCTCTAAAGCAAACATGGAATATTCACCGTCTGGGTGACAGGTAACCACAGCCTGCTTGTAAATCTTCCCACAGCAGGCAATGTTGTTCCCTGCAGCTCCCCCTCGAGGATCCATCTTCCAGGAGATTCTCTCATTGCCCATGGCAGTTTTCTGTAGCCCAGGAGGACACCACACTGGTTAACAGTGAGTAGCAGGAGGAGGCTGCGTACCCTGAGGAGCTCATCTGGCAGGTACTGTGGCCTCATGCACCTGTCTGCTACAAAACAGGCTGGGAACAATCCCAGCCAGCCTGCTGGGACAGGCTGGGATGAAAATGATTCAAAATGTCTATGGTGAAACCTTGCCTTTATTATCTTAGTCACTAACATCCCACATATTTCAAGGAGACCAGCATTTTACTCCCACGATACAAAGACAAAGGAAAATAAATCTTGGTGCTCTCAGCCACAGTGCAAAACTCTGATTTATGGAAAATAGCATCCTAGACTTGAAGAGAGGCTAAACACGCCTCCCTCTTCCTTCCTGGCTCAAAGCTTTGTATCCATATTGCTAAAATCTCCTGTGAGTTCTGCTGTCCAAACAGCCTGTAAAAGGCATAAACATCTCTCATCATGCCCTCCCATCTTTTTAACATCTCTTTGGGCTAAAGCATTGTTTTCCTCCCAGACTACACTGCTGGCCAGGCACTACATTAAAGGTAATGTAGGACTATGATAGGCATGCAAATGTTACATTAAACACAAGCATAGACTGTGAAATAAGGCAATACAGGGAAAATTCCTCTCAGTGCTATCTACTTGTACTGGTGATTCAGTATGTACAATAACTTGAAAGGATCTTTGGAAAAGATTTGAAGAAGAAAGATTCAAGATAAAAACTCTCTCAAAAAGGAAAAAAAATAGGATATTAATTCTCAGTGGGTAATGCCAAAATTATCCTTTCACAGCATCCTTTTTCCATAATTAATTGATTTTTATCACAATTTAACAATCATTGTAGTAGGTAGATACAGACACCTAAGAAATGGCAATTAGACCTGGAGTACCAGACCTAAAATACCACTTTTTAGAGGATTGTTTGCCAGGTTTGAGGTTTGCTATGCAAGTGCAACCTGCAGGATTGTTGCGAGTCAGGTGTAATCAGTCTGGGAATTACACACACCTGCAAGTAAATGACCAGTACTAAAATTGGTATTTTGAGAGTTTGTTATTCTTTTGTGTCCAGAAGTGGAAAAAATGTGTCTTTCTCAGAAACCTCTTCCATTACTGAGTGAGGGGGGGGTGTGTGTTACAGAAAATATGCTGGGCATTCAGCTTGAATGGTAATGCAGAGTTTGGCATCACTAATTTATCATCATTTGAAACCATTACTTGACGTCTGAGCTGCCCCTCAGCCCAGGTCCAGAAGCAGAGAGGACATTCACATGTTCTTCTGGTTATCATTTATCAATGCTGGTTTTAGAATAAGGATAAAGATCCAACACTTATCTGCATCCCAAAAGGAATAGACAGCTAGATAAAATACCCTGCACTCCTGTAAGTGCAACTAAATGTTCACAAACAAAGCTCCCTGGAGAGCAAAGCCCATGAGTATTTCTTTGCAGTTGCTATCACAGTGTGCTGTACCCTGGGAGACAGGGGGATTTTTCTCCTTTGTGGGTTGGCACACAATTTAATTCCTAAAAATTCACTTATGTTCACTTTCCCTTCTGCCATATCATCAGGTGCTTCTGATTTATTTGTGTAAAGAAATTTATGGACTTCATTCTTGCTCTATTCCCTCCCCACTGACTACAGCTGTGGAGCACCTGGAAGAAGGAAAGGACACTGTCACCTACACGAGGGGACAAGTTGAAGAGGGAGAAGAGCCCTCAGGCTGGTGCTGCTGTCTTGAGGTGGCACTGTGAGTTCAGCAGCAGAACGAACACTTTATTGAGTCACCCACAGTGATGGGGACCTGGGTCTGTGCCATTAACATCGTGTCCCAGGGACCACCTGCATTGAAATGTTTGTGGGCTTGGAGGTGCTCAGTGTTTCAGGAAACTGCCCATAAACATCCCTGTCCCAGAGTGTTTCTGGGGCTGCAGAGGCTGTTCGAGGTCAGGGCAGTGCAAAGTGAGGTGTTGCCAGAGGAAATAATTCCTTCCGGGTGAAAAAATATGAAAACTGTTTCATGGGAGAGGGAAACACAGCATGAGTCCTGGGTAAATCCTGGCACAAACTCCCTCAGCTTCACATCACCTCACTTCAGCTGGGGATTTTTCCCATGTCAAATGCTGTTGAATGCTTCATGCTGCTAAGGCAGCTCCAGAGCTTGTACCTGGGTGTGTCTGAGTATAACTGAGAGCCAAATGATCTGTGTTCAGGCTTTACAGTGCTCCAGGTGCCAGTGTCTGGGCAGCAACTGCAGTGGGGCTGTGCACATGTGGCTGCTGAGAGATGATACCTGCAGAGCTTCCAGAGCTGTAACCACCACCACAGTACAGTTAAAGGTTAGGATTGCCAAATACAAGAGAAGCTACATATTTACAAACATCACATAGAATCACAGAATCGTAGAATCGATTCAGTTGGAAAAGACCTCCGAGATCATCAAGTCCAACCCTTGGTCCAGCTCCAGTCCCTTTACCAGATCATGGCACTCA
>JAWWEV010000024.1:16920219-16974208 GCA_035583235.1 Hafferia zeledoni | reverse complement strand
CATCCCTGGAGGTTTTTCAGCTGAGCTTGGCCGTGGCACTGAGTGCCATGATCTGGTAAAGGGACTGGAGTTGGCCCGAGGGTTGGACTTGATGATCTCGGGGGTCTTTTCCAACCCAATCCATTCTGTGATTTAATCCCAGACTAGTCTGAGCTGGAAGGGACCCACAAGGATCATTGAGTCCAACTCAAGTCAATGGCCCACACGGGGGATTGAACCCATGACCTTGGGCATTATTACAACCAAGTTTTAACCAACTGAGCTCCTCTCAGGGTCTTTCAAAGTCAAATGCTTTGAGTGAGTGCTTTGCATTTTGTTGATATCAGTTCTATTGCCTCTAAGTGCATTTTGACAACAGTGGTGTTGGGAGAAAAAAATTCCATATGAAATCTGTAGAAGGCCATGATTTTCAAAGCTTATTAAAAGACAAACTTACACCCCCTCCCCACCCCTGAATTGAAATCTTCTCTGTTCTGGTTTCTGGAGAGCAATTTAAGATGGAATTTGTTGAGCAGCTTGTCCAAGGGAAATAGAAAAAGTCAGAGCTGGTCTCCTGGGCCTCCTCTGCAGCAGGTTGGGTGTATCTGCTGACAGTTACAGAGTAGTTCATGCTCTTTGTGTTCTGGTCCTCTCTGCAGAGTTTTTCACTTCAATTTAGCATGGAATTCTTGAGTGAGGATAGTAGGAATCTCTGAGGTGCAGGTAGAATGGTTGTATTTAGCTAAATGGGAGGGATAAGCCTGTGGAACAGATGAGATGTCTCAGCAAAACGTTCACTTTCATTGCTGTGTCCTGACAGAAAGGGTGGGTGATATTTTTGTGTTTTACCTTCATTTCATGAAAGTAGCTGTGTGTCAGCATCAGGTGTTTAGACTGATAATGTACTTTATTGAGGCAATACTCCAGATTTTGGGGACAGCTGGGGTTTTTCTGTGTTCTCTGGGTTATTGTGTAGCCCAGGCTGTCCTGGGAGCAGCATGAGCAGTTCCTGTGGTCTGCCTGACTGGAACTTTGTTGACCTGTTGCAGGTATTGCTGGACCTTTCTTATTTTCTGGCCGGAGCAGTTACAGGTTGTTAGACAAAGCACAGTGTTCTTACGATGGCAGGAGAGCCTGTACAGGCCCTGTGCGAGCTCTGGGGTCACCGGGCCCCTCCTTCGGTGTCCCCTGGGGACAGAGTGAAGGTGGAGATGTCGGAAATGGTTCAGTGCAGATTCAGTTACAGCACTTGAGTTCTGAGGCCCGGAGTGGGTTTGTCTGGATGTTTGTCTGTGATATTTAAAAGCTCTCAAGTGCTGCTGGCAAGTGGTGTTCAGTTAATGAAAAAGGAAATGGATCTTTATGAGCTCAGAATAGTTTTCCTTCTCAAAGGTGTTTCAGGGTGTGTGTGTACAATCTCATTGTGTTTGTTGCCTGCATCCAGGCAGTGTTTCTTCCTAAGCAATTTATGCATTTGTGTTGAATTTCCTGGTGTAGTTCTGAGATGAATGAGTAATGAATGCCCTAGATAAAATCAGAATTACTTGTGATTCAGAAAACATCATCTTTCTTTATGCTTAAGTAGCTTTCTGTTAGCATATGCTCACTTTATATAGTAATTATCAAAATGGTGTTCTTGTAGTCTCAGGTTTATCTTCCATAGTGTTTGGGTGATGATTTCTGTGCAGTTTCTCCCAGTTTCACCACCCACCAGGTGATCTTCGCTTCTTGTCTCCTGTTTAACTAACCAGTCACGGTACATTAAATTCAGAAGCACCTACGAGACAAGAGGTAGAGCTGTAGGATTGTTCATCCATCCCCTGTATGAGGAAAGGTTTTAAACCAATCTGAGGTGTCTGTCCTCAGTTCAGCATGGCATTGTTTTTCAGAGAGAACTTTGGCTGTGAATGCTTTTATAATCTATGTTGGCCTATGGCTGCCTTTATAGTCTGTCATTTGACTCATCCCTGAATTTCAGGAATGTCATTGTCTTAAACATATCTGTATTTAATATTGTTTTGGAAAGCTCTTTCCCTGTGTCAATTGTGAAAAATGAGTATTTAATCTCATGGCAGGTGGATATTGGCCATGTTATGGCCATATGGTTAATGAAATGCTGGAGATCTGGGTGGTTTGGGATGTAAAGGAATCTCTTTTGCTTTGATTTCTCACCCTCCTTTCAGTACAAGGTCAGTTTATAAATTAGGATTGGGTATTCTTTCCTCCAGAAGTTACAGCTCTTCACAGCAATCACAGTCTGTCAGGTTGGGAACCGAGGGCACAGCAGTGTATTGAGACAGGTTTTGTTCTAGTTTATTTGTCAGATTGACAGAAGCTGACGCCTGGAAGTTTAGAGGCTTAAACAGAATCTACAGTGATAGTTCTCTTCATTAAATGGTGCCTTAACAACCCACTTAGTGCTGTGGAGGGATTCACTTTTGAGGATGAGAAGATAAATCTTCTCTCAGCTGCTGTCAGGAAAGTGAAGGCTGATAAACCTGAAGTAATTGCTCCAGTGCTCCCTCCTGTGATCATCCTTCCTGCCTACGGGATCCACTGGCTGTTCTTGGAAACCTTGAACAAGTGGCTGTGTGGGGCCCTGCTCTTTCTCAGCCACCACAGTCCTGGAGCTGCTCCTGGCACTGTGTCCCTGGTATGTTTGTTGGCACTTCCACTGCTGTCTGGAGGGTGTAAAACTGGAGCAAGGACTCTGATCCCAGCCTTGCTGCCCTGGCTTGGCTGTCTGTGGAGTGAATCCCCAGCCAGGGCTCACTGGGGCTCCCGGAGTGAGGGTAGAGCTGCTCAGAGGCTGAGCAGGGCCCGGCCCTGGGTGAGTGTGCACAGCTGTGTGCTGGCCAGGGCCTGTGTGCACAGTGTGTGCCCTTGCTCTGTGCTCTTCAGGCAGAGGACCAAAAAGAAACTTCCAGCTTTGAAGGCAGAGTTCTGTCATTGATCCTCTCTCTCCTTGTTGCTGAGTATTTACTTGGCTCTTTCAAATGACTTGTAGTCTTTGATTTAGGTTGTTTTCAATGAATACAGTGAAATGATGAGATTTCTTGCACATTTTTATGCCCTTGCTTTTTCTGGTTGTTCCCCCTGCCTTAGGCTAAGCCATGACTTCAGGATCTGGGCATGTGGACTCCAAGGCTGAGCTCACCACTTTGCTTGAGCAATGGGAGAAAGAACATGGCAGTGGGCAGGACATGGTCTCTATTCTCACCAGGTAAGATCTGTTCAGCAAATTCCTGAAATTGAGTATCTGTAGTTACTTGACAGCAGCTTTTACCGCATTTTTGCTTGAGGTGTTCACATACTTCATAACCTGTAATTAATTTTCGTGGTCTGGAAGTTGAACTGTAAGTGGGGTATTTAAATACCATTTTTAGTAAGAAGTTTTTATTGCAAAGATCTTACACAGACTGTCTCTAAAACATGAATTCTTGGAAATAATAGAAATCAGAGAAATAATTAATAGTTGAACTACCTCTGGTATTTTAACTTGAAGTTTCTGAAACATTGGTCAAGATGGGATGAAAATATTCCATCCTTGGTGGTGTGAGGGGTTTGAGATTGCAGGAACAGTGGTCAGATAAAATTGAAGGACGAGAGTAACGGGATTTACATTGAGAAAATATTATTGAAGCTCATAGAGCATGTTTAAAGTGAAATTTTAAAACTCGATTTACTGTTTTAAACTGTGTATTGATTGACTGCAGGTACTGCATGTGTGAAGAAAATCTTCCCTGGGCCAGTGAATTGTTTTTAGGAGCTGTGTAGGTAACACCATAACATTTGAGTTATCACCTGGATTGGTGGTTTCCTAAGCCAGGCCTCTCTTGGGTAGACTGCCACTTGTTTTAGTAGGAGAGTCACAGAAATTCCTCCCAATTCCTCCTCACAGCTTTGCTGGCAGACCCGTGGCCTGCCTGCTGTGTGCAGGACTGAACTGCTCTGGAGTCAGGGGCAGTACAGGGTTCTGTTCTGCCCTGCCCTGCGTTGTCAGGCCAGACAAGTCAGCTCTTGGAGTCTGAGCTGGCACTGGGTGGAAGCAACAGGAATCTGGTGGAGCTGAGCCATCTGTGGCCTCACCTACTGAGCACAACTTTTTTGCTGTTCTTACTGCATTTTAAAAATAGCAGCACAGAAGAGGGAGATGAGCAACAGAAAACCAACTCTAAATGCTTGAAAATTAGTAGGTCTCTTGAAAATCATGAGACATGTTTTGGTGCATCTTTGGGTATTGTCTGAAGAAAACATTTGTGTTGTTTGAAGGCTTTTTCTTGTAGGCATAACCAGAAATGGACTGTATTCTAAGAAATTTAAAGACATTTGAATTAAACATGTCTTTTCTTGTGTTTATAGCAGTCTGGCACTTCTTGCTCCCACTCAGCTCCTGGAGCTCCCTACATTATTTATGCCCAGACAAGTTTGATAACACTGTGTTGATTCTCAAGAGTTTCAGTGCAGCAGGCAGAGTGGTTATAAATGGGGAAAGCTGGGGAGTTTTGGCTTTAGTGGAGATAGTATAGATTTATTTAAGGTAGGTAGCAGGGGAATCTACTGGCTCTGTCAGAAACTGGATTTACAGTGCCTCAGGTGTCAGTGAAAGCTGTGTGTGTGTGTTTGGAGAAGGGAGTTTGAGGTATTTAGAATGTCAGAATTTTCTGGTGCAGATACTCCCCAGGAATCCTCACTGACTGGAGCTTGCACTGGCCTGAGGCAGAGCAATGCCCCTACAGATTGTTTTAGTCCTCAGGCAGAGGAAGCTGTGGTCATACTTGGTCATGAGTGATACTTCTCTACTTCCTTCCACCTCCTGAGCAAAATGGGAGGAAACTTCCTGTGTGGGTGGGGGTCTGTTAAATGTGATGCTGGGGCAGCACATGTGAGTTCAGTAGTGAGAGGTTCAATAGTAACAGGGCAGAGACAGCAACAGAGAGGTTTGTAGGCCATGGCTGAATTGTCACTTCCAAACAAGCTGGTTTTCTGGATTTACAAACTCTGGAGTGTTAGAAAGTATGAACTGGATAAATTGTTTGGAAATCTGTCAGCAAACAACAGATACTAAATATACTTGGTTTTCCAAAATATTGTGAATTGAAATGATCCTGCAAGAGTGTAAGTTTATAAACTGGATGCAAGTCACGTTAACCATTCAGGCAGATCCTGGGAGTCGGATCTTTTGCTGCATCCCAGGATCCTCTTTCATTAAGGGATAAATCAGCAGTTTAACATCGTAACTTTGATCTTCACAAACCAAGGGTGTTGTGGTGTGGAATCCTGGAGCATCCTGTGCTGTGGCATCTGCCATAAGGACTCAGGCTGGTCATTAATAGCAAGTGATGACACAGAGCTGGATTGGGATGGCTGTGTTATGCTGTGTGGATCACTGGGAACCTTGCACAGCTGACATCCTGCTCTGTGTGCCCCACTGCTCCTTCCTGCCCTGCTCCCAAAGGGCTCAGTTTGTGGCAAGGGAAAATGAGAATCTGACTAACTTTCCAAAGACAGTTGTAAAGAGAAAAAAATAGAAGTAAGGGGAAAGAATCCCTGCCTCTGTGTAAATCCAGATCATGTCTGCAAACTTTGAAGTGGCTGGAGAACCATTATAGTGCCAAGTGAGAACAAAGGAAATCTTGAAACCTGAATTAAAGTTCTGTGGTTTTGTTAAATCCCTGTGTACAGGTGTGAGTGTTAGAAGGTGGGAATGAGCTTTGTTAGTTATTTGACTCTTCTGTTGCTTCAGTTGAGAATTGACAGAGCTGTCGATCTGGGTAGATCCGTCCAAGTCAGGTCACAAACCACCTTTGTATGTGTTAGTTAAAAGAAGGGTATTGTAAGGAAGTTATTGTTTTTCTTCTATTTTTTCTTTTTTTCTTTGAGAGTCAGTTTTAAAGATGCAGTGATTTTTTAATTTTGATCAAACAATTGTGACTAATTGTCTCAAACCCCTTCATAATTAGTGATTCACATGCCTGTTTCATGTAGCCTGTGATAATGTTGTCCCTGAAACCACTGGGAGCTGGCTCACAGTTTGGCTGCCTACCCAGACAGGATGCACTGGCCCGAGTGCTGTGCTCACTTTCCATGCTGCTTGTCTGTCCTCTCTGGCACGTAATCAAAATGCTAATTATCACCTCAAAAGACCTGACAAGTTGAGGGTGCTGCTTCCCCACGCCCCATTTATCTGAGTTGTCTGTCAGCAGACACCCCTCAAGCTATTAGTTCTCATGTTAACAAATGAGGGGCTGGCAGTGGAGTATTTCAGTAACTTGCTTTTGCCAGAATTTCTTGTGAGCTCAAGCTGTGGCACCTGTTATTAATAGGGAACACAATTTGCATCCCTTCACAATCAGGCTTAGGAAAGTAAATATTGGATCCCCACAGGATCAACAATTGGGTAGATAACTGTCAGATCAGAGGCCAGCAGGAAAGTTCTCTGCTCATTCCCAGTGAGCTAAGTTGCTGTTCCTGCAGTCTGGCAGGATCCTCCTCTCAAGTCAGTGTCCTTCAGCAGCAGGACTAAGGACATTTATGCCTCTAATTGTCCCTGGGAACACTGGATATTTTCTGGAAAGTAGCAGGAATGGAGTAGAAGTCAGTGGTGTTCTGTAAGGGAAATCCCCAGTGAAAGACAAATGTTCTTCCAGGGATTACTGCAGCCCTCGAGCAGTTTTCCTTCCCCTGTAATAAACTCTGCCCAGAATACCACCCTCAGGTATTAAGACCTTGTTTTAAAGTGCTGTGCTGCACACGGACTCTGCACCCCACTCTGGACCTCAGGGAAGGGGATGTAGTGATGTTTTATACCAAGGAACTAAGATTTAATTTGCTAATGTTTTTGAAACTAATTGAGTGCTCTTTATTTCACATAAAATTGCATATATTTCCATTTTAACACTTCATGGAGAAATACAGTGGATAATTATGGAATTATTTTTTGCTTGACCATGAGATAATTTCCCTCATCTTGATTTTGTTTCAATAAAAACAATAATTAATTCCTGTACTGCTCATTCTAAATGAATTAGAGCATAGGATTTCTTGTGTCTTCTGAGGCTGCTCCTCAGTTTAGGAGAAAGCATAGCTTCAAAACAACCCTCAGCTGGTTTTTTTCTGATACAGAGGAGCACTGAATGTGTTTTGAAGGTCTATGAATGAGGAGCTGGCTGAGTTTCTCCTTGTCCTACCCATTGTGGTAGCTGACACATACTAAAACATTGATAGCTGAATAGAGATTATGCAACACTTCATAAAAATATTTAATATTTACTAGTGGTACAACATGATTGAAATTTAAAATGCAAAATAACAAAAAACTGTGTAGGCAGTTTGAGCAGCTGCCCTTGCAGACACTGAAGAGGGAGGAGGACCAAGTCACCTGTTCAGGACTTGCTCTGCTGCAAAAGAAAGACACTGTGGGGCTGAGAAGTGCTGCTCGAGCCCTCTATTTGCTTGAGTTCTCTACGCCACCAGGATTCTGGCATGAGTAAATAAAAGGTGTTGGCCCCCAGAGTGTCATGTTTGTGCAGCTCTGGTGTGTTGATACGGGTTCAGTGGGTTTTGGAGCACAGTGAGAGGATGAGATAGCAGAGCCCAGTCTCTTTGCTCTCTCCTCTGTTATGGACAGGCTGAACTCCTCTGTGGGCAGGGTGTGCTGTTCAGGTGCAAGAGGATGGGCTGGTGTAGAGTGCTCTGACAGATCTCATTCTCCCAGGCATTCAGCAATAGGACAACGGGGCACGGACTCAAGCTCTGCCAGGGGATATTGAAGTTGGAGAGCAGAAAAAAATTCTTTGCAGAGAGAATAATCAGGCATTGGAATGGGCTGCCCAGAGACGGGGTGGATTCCCCATCCCTGGGGGGTTTTAAACTGAGCTTGGCCGTGGCACTGAGTGCCATGATCTGGTAAAGGGACTGGAGTTGGACCAAGGGTTGGACTTGATGATCTCAGAGGTCTTTTCCAACCCAATCCATTCTGTGTGAGGGGCACTTGGGGCAGGCTGGGTGTGCATTGTGCTCACGTGGTGTGGTTCCCCCTGCAGAATGTCGGAGCTGATTGAGAAGGAGACTGAAGAGTACCGCAAGGGGGACCCCGACCCCTTCGATGACCGACACCCAGGTGAGGTGTCCTGAGGGGGTTTGGCAGCACCATCTCTGCTCCCGTGAAGGAATACCTGGGAACTCATTGTTATGGTGTGAGCTGGCAAAATGCCAGCTGCCTAGTACAAAGTCAAAATATTCCCTCCCAGGGAAAAGGAGTGAGGGAAAAAAAGCAGAAATGGAGCTTTGAAGTGGTGAGGTTTTTATATTTACACGGAAAAGAAGAAAATTTAAAACAGAATATGATATAACACATATTGAAAAGAAATAACAACCCTTCCACTGAGTCTCTCCCAGTTAATAACCCAGATTCCAACCACCCAAATCCCAGAAAACCTCCCAAAAACTCTTCCCGAGAAACCTCCCAGCAAGAGAGAGAAATTAACAAGAAAATGTTCACCTCTCTAGATAAACAACAGCACTGACGGCCTAATCTCAGGAGTCAGGGCAGCAGGATCCTCTCAGGTCAGGAGCAGGTACTGAAAGAGAAAGAGACTCCTCTTCCTTCTCTTATTATACCCCCTTGACACTTCTTGATGATGTCAGATGATATGAAATACCTCTTTGGTTGCTTAAGTCAGGCGATGTTTGTCCCTTCTAATCTATGTCACATCTTTTGAGGCCTAAATAAGGCCTATACTGAAACTAAAGCCAAAACTACCACACTCATATGAGAGTACACATGTGCCAGCTGCTGATTGAGGTCTGACACTACTTGTGCACTGGGAAGTGCTGCTCTGTGGTGCTGACAGTAGCATGTTCCACAGTCAGGTGGAGGATAGCAGTTCAGTTCTAATCCTGGCATCCTGAGGCAGGTGGATGAGTGTTGTCCTGTTCCTCCCGCAGGCCGAGCGGATCCGGAGTGCATGCTGGGGCACTTACTGAGGATACTGTTCAAGAATGATGATTTCATGAATGCGGTAGGTTTGCTGCAAGAACTGCATCTGTCAGTTCCTGACAGTGCCTTAGGGCTTTTATTTCCTGTGTGCTGGTTCACCTCAGTACTTGTTCAATGTTTATTTTAGTGGTGTCAGCACTATCTCTTCCATAGCAGTGGTTTTTAAAATGGGTTTAAGAGCAATTCATTTGCCACTGTTAAAGTGACTCAAGGAAAGCAGAGTTGATGAGCTGTTGGAATGTGTGTAGCAACCTGTTTTCAAGGTTTGTCAGTCTCTTTAAAGAAAGTGTAGCTCTTCTAAAACAAGTACAAAAGTGTAACTTTTTTCTATAATGCAAATATGACTAATTCCAATGCCCTGTCTCTGAGTACTTTGGAATGCTGGGCTGCATGCAGGAGTAGAAGAGTATGTATCAGCTCTAGAATACTCAGCTAGAGAATTAGGAGGCAGGAGTCTGGCTTTCCTCTTATATTTCTGTACCCTAACATGACTTAATAGCTAGAATTTTTGTTATCCTTGCACCCCTGTAAGCACCAGTTCACATTGCTGTAAGGATTCTGACAGATTGCTTGCGTGTAATTCTCTGTTTTAAACTACAAGTGATAAGCAAACAATTAAAAATGTGCTATTTCTTGGTGATTATCTTTTCATGTTTACACTGTTACGATTTTTTAAACCATTTGCCTTTACAAATCAGTTCAAGATAAATATTTAGTGAGTGAGTAGCAGATCAGAGGTTCTCTGATTGCTTCTGTGAGAAGTTATTTTAACTTCTGAGGCACTGAAGGAATGTGTTAAAGGCTGGTCATATTGAGATCCAGGGCTTGGACTGGCATTCCTTACCTTACTGTTTGGCTGCTGTGGGAGCTGTAAGGCTTTCACTGCTCAGGTTTGGGTCAGTCTGATTCAAACCATCGCTGTTCCTGATCTCCAGCTGGTGAATGCTTATGTGATGACAAGCAGAGAGCCTCCCCTGAACACTGCTGCCTGCCGACTGCTGCTGGACATCATGCCGGGACTGGAAACAGCTGTTGTCTTTCAGGAAAAGGTATCACCTGTGCTAATGCTTGGCTTTCAGGCTTGCTGTGTTATGGACTCCAACAAGTCTTCGCAAAGAGTAAAAAGCCATATTGAAATCCTGTCCCTGGGAGACAATCTGTTCAGACTTTCTGGTTTTGGCTTGTTCAATTAATCAAATCTTGGGTATTTCACAGGTTTTTATGGTGTAATGTGGCTGATTCAAACAGGAGCTGGAACTTAATGCTAATGATTTGGGAAATGTAATTTGAATTG
Organism: Hafferia zeledoni; assembly: GCA_035583235.1. Lineage (NCBI taxonomy): Eukaryota > Metazoa > Chordata > Aves > Passeriformes > Thamnophilidae > Hafferia > Hafferia zeledoni. The sequence continues at coordinate 16,963,934 of JAWWEV010000024.1, read as the reverse complement.
TTACGTTATAGGCCTGCAGATGGAGCAGGCTGTGTAGAACATGGAGGACTGCAGGAGTGGTGCCCAGTAATGCCCAGCTCCAGCAGAGCGATAGCGTTACTAGAGCGAAGTGATAAGCAAGTCATACTTTAACTAAGCAGTCTAAAATCCACATGCTTTGTGGGGGTTATCTGGAACTGTGTTGGGCAGCTGACTCAGGCTGCTGTATGGTGACAAGTGCGTTGTTCTGAAGGAATGCACAGGGTGTTGAAAGTGAGGAGAAAGTGAATTTCACTCCTGAGCCACTTCTGTAAAAAACTGTTTTTCTGAAGTTTGCAAATCAGGTACTACTTACTTTCTTTACTATTGAAAATACGGATATGAACTCTAAAGTGTGATAGAAGAATAATGTTCTCCCTTTGCAAAAGATTTCATTTAATTTGAGCTGTTTGCAATGTGTCCAAGGCCAAGGCTGGGAGATCTGGATCCAAAAAAAATTTAAAACCAAATCTGTAGCTCCCCATTTGTGGAGAACACAGCTATTTCCAGAGACTAAAGGTCTCTGCAAGCTGATGTTAAATTAAGTTTTGCATTTAAGGACTTTTTTCCTGTTGATTTGAGAATATCTAGAGCTCTGTTCTGGCACTGGGCTCCTGTGTGTGGGAGACTTGAGGCTGTCCATGGGAAGAGAGTGCTGTTCTGGTCACAAAGAGGCCCTCTAACGACCAAGGGATTTCACATCTCATCAGTCAGATTTTTTTTTTTAATTACATAAGAGCATTTAGATAGTAATTCAATTGTCTTTAAATATATAACAGACAAATTAAAAATCCGTGAGCTGAATGTTCTCATTGAAATGTGTATCTATTCCTTATTACCTTTCTCTGATCTTTTATTTTGTACCTATGATTCAAATTATGTGCAAGATTCCCATCATGATGATGATTTGTTCTTGTTTGTTTCAAAATCCAGCAGTGATTTAGAGAAAAAATTAGTCTTTCATTCTAAAACACTGACTTTTTTAATTGATTAAATTTAGCAGAATTCCATTCTCTTGGTGTAAGTTCAGCACAGATTCTTTAAAATCTGCTGAATTGCTGGAGATTTTTCTTAGTGAAACTGCCAGGAGCTTTGGCTTGTTTGTTTGGACTGATCAATTCATACCTGTAGTGTTTTGCTGCTTCCTAAAAAAGTACCTTGACTGGCCACTTGAGAAGGTTTTTTGCAGGTGTGCAGATCCAAATATCTGATGCCTGGAAATAGTTTAATGCAGCTTAAAGTGTTAGATTTAGTTAGTTAGTTAGTTAGTTAGTTCCAGGTATTTTTATTCATTACATGATTGGTAGGAAATCTAGCCTGGTCCTTACTAGGAATAGGAAGAATTGTTCCCAACAAGTTCTTTCACTGGGACTGAGAAGTTAAAGATTAAATGTAAGTGTTGGAACTGCTTTCTTATTTTCTCTGTTCTAGGAAGGCATAGTTGAAAATCTCTTCAAGTGGGCACGAGAGGCTGATCAGCCGCTGAGGACGTACGCGACGGGGCTGCTGGGGGGAGCTATGGAAAACCAGGACATTGCTGCCAATTACAGGGATGAGAACTCACAACTGGTAATCACCTCGATCACTTCCCCTTTGTAGAGGGCAGTCGCCTTTACCTTTTTTAATTTTTATTTACGGGGAGCTCACATTTATGAGTTAATGTATGGTTCTTACAGTGATTGTGATAATGTCTGTAAGAGTCAGTAGCTCACAGTTTCCATCCTTTCCTGATGGTGCATGTGCTGGTTGGAGCTGCCTGATTATTCTTTTATACCAGCTGTGTTAAAAATGCCAGTGGAAACCTGAGAAATCAAATACTTTACTTTTTAATGAGACTTATATTAATAGTTTTCCTTAAAGAAAAGCTTTCAGCAGTTTTACGTCTGTAACTCTTGCACGTTGTGGTTTACCCACGAGATAAAGGTTTTAAAAGAAAGGTAAGTCAACATGGAGAGAACTACGATGAAAATGCATTCACTTTTCACCTTTAAAAGTTAAAGCACAACCTTGGCTGTTGTGGAGCTGCAATTTACAAAGCTGCTGCTCCGAAAGGGAATGTTGCCTTTATTCCAGGCCAGGCAGAGCTGATGGAAGGGAATGTTGCCTTTATTCCAGGCCAGGCAGAGCTGATGGAAGGATGCTGCAAGTGCTGTGTGGTTCTATTAACACCAATACAGCTTGTCTGCTTTTAGTGGCTTTCAAGCCACTTCCTTCTCACTCAGGAAACTTGACCCTGCTATTTTAGAATCAAAGTAGCTGTAGCAGAAAAGGATTTGAGTTCTCTTACTCACTTTGAAGTCATTACTTCTCTGAGCAAATGTACACCACAGCATACTTGGCAGTTCATGCTGTGGGGAGGGTTATGTGATGATAACAAAAAATATGGCTGAGGTGAGTTGTATGATTAAAGCAAGAAGTGTGTTCTCATGAGTGCTGCTTTTCTGGAACAGGTGGCTCTGGTGCTTCGTCGGCTGCGGGAGTTGCAGGTCACTGAAATGACCACAAAGCAGGAAAACAAACGTCCCAGCCCTCGGAAAGTGCCCTCAGATCCTCTGCTGCCTCTGGATGAAGAGGCTGTGGATATGGATTATGGGGAGATGACTGTAGATGGAGAGCAAGAGGAAGTTTCTGGTGATACGGACATCTCCTTTCATCTTGATTCAAGTCACAAGACCAGTAGCCGAGTTAACTCTGCTGCAAAGCTGGATGATGGGGGCCTGAGGAAAAGCAAGTCAGGGAAACAGCATGAAAGAGATGGCTTCAGGAAGGCCAAACAAAAGCTGGGCTTTTCCACCTGTGAAACAGAGCGGATGTTCGTTGAGCTGTCCAACAGCAGCTGGTCAGAAATGTCCCCGTGGGTGATTGGCACTAATTACACACTTTACCCCTTGACTCCTGCCATAGAGCAGAGGCTGATTCTGCAGTACCTGACTCCCTTAGGGGAGTACCAAGAGGTGAGCATGTGATGGGGGGAGGAATCACTCATGTGCTCCAGTTCTCCTGACAAAGCTGAGTGGTATTGTGGGGGAAAATTTGCACAATTGTTACATTGCTCTCTGATGTTCCCTGTTATGATTAAAGACAGGTAACCTTTCCTGAATGGCTGATAACTTTCAGATTGATAAAGTCATTAGTTTGAGTATTACTTGGTAGGTAATACTCAAACCTGAACCTCGCAGGTGTGTGGTCTAGTAGTTGGAGCATGGCACTAGGGATTTCATTCTGTGTTTCTGTTGAAATTGGTGATTGTTTACATGACACAGGGCAAGTCACTTTGTTTGAAATGCAGACATTTTTCCTGTTTCCTACTGGGGATGTGATAGACTCCTGCAATTAAAGGTCTGAGAAATAACTTGAAACTCTAAATTAAGTGGTTTGTGTAACCTCTGCAGTAGTTCTGAGGACAAGTGGCAGGGCAGGACCCATGTTATGCAGATGCTTTTGAGAGCTGATATTACTTAAATAGACATAGTAGTGTGGCCATGTCAGATTTACCAAAGTATGCTTCCATTTTCCATTTTTCTTTTTTTTTCTTTGAGGTGGTTTAGCTTAATTTGTAACAGAACAAAGCAACACAGTTTTGCTTTGTGATATACATTGTGTGTGCACATGTGTGCCTTGCTTCTGTGAGAGCCAGAAACCCTTATCCCCCAACACCCTGCATGCTGACTGGATTGCTTCATATGCCAGCAATAACAGGATATAAAAGTAGGAATTGATAGCATAAAGCTGTTACAAAGACGTATGCAAAGGGTTTGGTTTGTTGCCCTGCTCTCCTGTTTTTTCTGTTCAGTTGTTGGGGAGTTGTCTTTGCACAGATGGAAGGTGGAGCCCCTCTCCAGGGTGGTATCTGTGTGGACTTCCATAGCCGCACTTGAAGGAGAGTCTTAAGATTTCCGTGTGGCAGCTGCCATGCACCTTCTGCAGTCAGCAGAGTATTACAAGAGGTCTGTTAACCTTTATTGCTTCCTATGGATGGAGCTGGTTACCACTGACCTCTCATAACAGGTATCTGCTAATAGGGGAAAACTGGGGGTTTGAGGGAGTATAAACCAAAAGAGACCTTGTGTTTCCCATGAAACATTCAGCTACTATCCCCTCTTTTTGTTTTTTTCTCAGCTCCTCCCCATCTTTATGCAGCTGGGATCGAGGGAGCTGATGATGTACTACATTGATTTGAAGCGAACCAACGATGTGCTGCTCACTTTTGAAGCCCTTAAGGTAAAGTACATAAAATATATCATAAACACTGTAAAAGGATTGAATATATGCCTGCCACATGTCAAAGGCAAGTGCTCACCTTCTTTAGGCCGGTGTCTTGCAGCATTCCCTGGAGCTGGAATTGGCTTTCACTCAATTTGAATGGATTGCAGTTTTGTTTTTTGAACTCTCAAGTATTTAAAAGGAAAATACAGGAAAGGGAGGAGAGGGTAAAGAGATCTTAATTGTTTAGATGTCATTAATTTCACCTGCCATCTGCCTATCTGAAGATGATACGAATTCCTTTTTCTGTGAACTGTGTTCCTGCTGCCCTTAGGTGGCATTCCTGAGTTGTTCCACTGCCTGCTGTCTCAAGGGACTTTTGTGAGGGGTAAGAAGCATAAGCATCTTACTCCCAGAAGCCTCAGCATGACATTTCTGAGCTTAGTGTTTGAAACACAGTAGTTTTGTGTGAGTAGTCTTTAAGGTTACTTCCCCAAGGTACAAAGCCACACGAAATAACCAAGCCAAACCTGTAGTGCAGCTGCACAAGTTAAACTTTTCTTTGCGTTTTTCCCCTCTTTTACAGTAACTTCTCTGCCTCTGATCCTCCAGTGTCACCTTCCTCTCTGTATCTTTGTAATTTGTCTAAGAATTTATTTCCCAGGAGCAGTGTTCCTACATCACTTGGGAGTGGAGAGGGGTTTTCAGTGGTCCTTACTGTTCCCTCTAAGGTGTTGGTAATACAGAAAAGTTGTGTGCAGCACACTTTGATGCAGCTGCCAACTTCTCTTTAATTGCCTTTATGCTTCATTTTGTAAAATTCTTGTCAGCAATATGGCAATAATCAAAGTGTGAATGGACATTTAAATAGCTCTTAGTGATAATAGAAAGTGAGTGAATTGGAAAAGAATAAGAAGACATTAAGGGGGCTTGTTAGGTAATTTCTGAGTTGCTCTTCTATTCAAGATGTATCAAATGAAGTGCCAGTGCCTTTTTTTGCTTTTATCATTGGAATAAATGCTGCGTTCTGGGTTAAATAAAATGGGAGGAAGAAACGAGGTGGACAAAGTGTGGAGCACGTGCTTTTTCTGCTCTGTTTTTCTGTGGGTTGTGAGTGGAGTTGATGACAATTTGAGGAATTACAGTTTGCTTTTATCCTTCCTTAGCATTTGGCATCATTGCTGCTGCACAACAAGTTTGCAACAGAGTTTGTTGCTCATGGAGGGGTGCAAAAGTTGCTGGAGATTCCTCGTCCTTCCATGGCAGCAACAGGAGTGTCCATGTGCTTGTACTATTTGTCGTACAACCAGGATGCCATGGAGAGGGTAAGAGTTGTCCTTGTCCTGTAACTGCAGTGATTTCATTGTTTGTCAGTGTTCTACCTGTTTTCAAACAGTGAATAAACATCTCCTAAGCTAAAAAACAAATATATATGGGTGACTTCAGTATGTGCAGAGGCACCAGGAGGTATATGAATAATAGTGTATTTGAGTGCTTTGTTTCAAGGGTGTGGATTCCAGTTCCTGGGGAATCAGCTGAAGACCTGGTCAACATTGTCTCAGTTTCATCACCCTTTTCATCCTATTATTCCCTCTTTTCCTCAAAAAAAACCCAACAAAAACCTTCTCCATTCATATTTGTCTTTTCCCATCTGTTCCAATGGGTTACCATACTTGAGATTGCTTTTTCCATCCAGTGTGGACAGCCCCTCACTCAGATTCCAGACAGCAGCACAACTTGCGTGGAGGTGTTGGAGTGCAGCAGGAACCCCATGCAGGTGTGGTCTGCATTGTTCAGAAAACCAAGTTAAATGATGTTATGGGTTCCCTGTGCCAGAGCTTATTCACGTTAAAACATCTGTTAATGATGGTAAAGTTTCTTACCTTGTATTTAATAAAGACAAATATGCTTAAGAGAACACATCCTGTGGGTTCAGTAGTGTCCCTGCGGTGAGCATCCCTCCAGACAGGTCCATGTGACAATACTCCCTTAAGCTTTGGTTTCCCAGGTACTTTGAGCAGTGATTCTCTTTCATTTTTTTTTTTCCTACTGACAGCAGCATGTGTGTGCTGAGCTCTGGGAATGGACCAATTGCTAGTCCTATATTGCAAATCATAGACTCTGTTAGTGTCAGAGGATTTGCTTTTTTTATTTACTGCTCTGGAAATGGGAATTTTTATTTCATATCTCAGATGTCCTAAATCAAGCTGGGAATAACTGCTATTTGTCCTCTGTTTGTTTCTCAAAGAGCCCTCATTCTCCTTGGGCAAATTCTCCTCAGCAGTCTATTTGCAGTCCTTCTCAGGAATGTTCTTTTGCTTTCTAGGTGTGCATGCACCCCCATAATGTGCTTTCAGATGTAGTGAACTACACTTTATGGCTAATGGAGTGCTCCCATGCCTCAGGCTGCTGCCATGCCACCATGTTCTTCTCCATTTGCTTCTCCTTCCGGGCTGTCCTGGAGCTCTTTGACAGGCACGATGGCCTTCGACGTCTGGTTAACCTGGTAAGGTCTGTGGTTTTAGGTAGGGAACAGGGTTTTAGTATCAGGTTTTCCACCCTTTACAGTGCGACTGTGGAGAGTTCTGTTCTTTGGTTTGGTTTTCTTGAGGTTTTTCCTCAAGTTCCCATGAGATAGAGACTTGGGGTGAATTTTCTTAGCAACATGCATGTGGATCCCTTTATCTTTTTTTTTTTTATTTTATTTTTAGTATTATAATTATTGTCTAGAGAGTACCCTGTGGGAGCTTCTTGGTGCAGCTGCAAGGTTAAGCAATATGTATTCAGTGGTGGCTTAGTGGAAGTCCAAACCTTTCTCACCCTTCCACATGCATGTGCAGTGTTGACATGCAGCCTTTTGGATGTGAATAAATCCTGCCTTGTTCCTGGAGAGCTACAGCTCTGTGTGTGCTGTGTAACCACAGTACCTCATGGGCACAAATTACACTGTTCCTATACAACAGCTGGAGGATTTGCAGGGTGTTGTTGTACAGTTCTACTACCTGGGCTGTGTCTATCTCAGGGACACCAGTGCTGCAGGGTATTGTGCCATATAATACCTGGAGACTTGACTGATGGAACACAGTGAGGAATTATTTCCTCACAGAGAGGTGAAGGAGAGGGAATGGTTCAATGTAGACTCACTGTTTACCCTCTTCTGATCAAACAGCCTTAGGCAGCTCTCAGTGGGCTTGTAGGGCCTGTACAGTAAAATCAGTGTGTCTGTATTTAGTACAAGGGCAGCTGAGAGTTGTGGGTGCTTTTTTTTCCCCCTGAAGACTGAGCTGATGAAACTTTCTCTTCCCCCACCCGACCTCTTTCTGAAGATAAGCACTCTGGAGATCTTAAACCTGGAAGACCAAGGGGCCCTGTTGAGTGATGATGAGATCTTTGCCAGTCGCCAGACTGGGAAACACACCTGCATGGCCCTGCGCCGGTACTTCGAGGCTCACCTGGCCATCAAGCTGGAGCAGGTGAAGCAGTCTCTGCAGCGCACTGAAGGTGGCATCCTGGTCCATCCACAGCCCCCCTACAAGGTGAGGAGCGTGTTGCAAGCTTGTAACATGCTTGTTGCGTTTCCCAGGCTGCAGATATATGTGGATGTCCTTTGTAACCAGTGGAAATAACCAGGCAGTGTGCAGTTTTTAAGGATTTTTTTTTTATTTGTGCTTTTTTTCCTGACTTGTGGAATGACACTGCAATGGGACAACACAGGAAAGCCCTTGAGGTGCATCAGAATTACTTGGGTTTCTGCTCATCTGCTGTGGTTCCCTTTCCATCTCTCAAAAACTTAAAGGCAGGTTATTTTTGATACCTGTGGATTTCTCTATGCTTTGAATCTCTGAACAGACAAAATCTGTGTGTGTAGAGAGGTGCATAATATTGAAAAACCTGGAAATAAATTTGATTTGATAATGGTAACAGAAATGTTTCTTTTGGACACCATTGTTTTTAGAAATTACGTGGGAAATACAGACAGATATTAATCCATGGTTTTGGCCATGATTTTTTTTTCCCCGATTTTGCCTGGTTTGGTTTGGTTTTGTTTTTTAAAACTGGATTTAATGGCTGCTTCTTTTGGGGAAGCACATCCACTCGTGATTTATTTTCAGTAACTAAAGAAGTGTGTATAAGCTATTACCTTGTGTAATTAAAAAATACTGATCCGTAACTTAAAAGCAGAGTAGTATTTTAATTTAATGTAACTTTTCTTCTTAAATTGGCCTAAGCTTCCTAAAGCTGTAAAGAAACTTAAAGGATATTATCCTTAAGCTTATTATAGTGACAGTTGCTGTATTCTTTTATAGCTGGGGAATAAACCAGAAAGTAAATACCTAATCTACCAGAGACAGTGGTAGTCTAATCTTGCAGATGCAGTTTTCTGTTAATTCCCAGCAGTGGGGGATTTGATGTACAAGTTTGTAACCCTTGTGATCTGCTGTCCCTTCCCTGCAGGCCTGTTCATACACTCATGAGCAGATTGTGGAGATGATGGAGTTCCTGATTGAGTACGGTCCAGCACAGCTCTACTGGGAGCCAGCAGAGGTTTTTCTCAAACTGTCTTGTGTCCAGCTCATGCTCCAGCTCATTTCAATAGCCTGCAACTGGAAGACCTACTATGCAAGGTGAGCTGTTTGCTGTAGTGCTGTGTTGGAGTGCAGCACGTTGTGCTCTTGGGCAGGACATTACATTACTAGATTTTCTGCCCTGATAGCATTTGAAACAGGCACACACTGGTTAGTGCTTTTAGGGCCTGTGCTGTGGCTGCTTGTGAAAGTTAACACTGTGGAAAGCAGGACTGAAATTCTGAGGGAGAGAGAGGGATGCCAAGAGATTTCTGAAGAGCCAAATTGCTTCAGGCCTTTGATTTCTGAGAAAGCAGCATCATAATAGAGTTTAAACAGGGTTCTGTGCCATCTTCTGTCTGTCTCAAAATTTATTTGCTTTTAGTTAGAGAAAGGCTAGAAAATGTTTCAAGTAGATGGTAAAATCAAGACATGTCTTAATCCTGGAATTAGGTGGACCAGGACTCTCTCCTTATTTCTACTGCCTGTAGGAGCTCCTTGCCTAACTCAGCCTGAAAGCCTTTGAAATCTGTTTTGCTTCTGCACCCCTCCCTCCCCCTCCCTCCCCCCCCCTCCCTCTTTCTCATGTTGCACTCTCCTGGGTAGTGTCTGTTCTCCTGTTTCTTACCCTCTGCAGCTGTTTCCTAATTGCTACCTGGGTTAACTCCTTCCTCTCCATACAGGCTTACAGAGCTCCTCTTTTCTTGAAATGTTCTGCCCTCCCACATCTTGCTGAACATCCCTTTTCATCTTCCTCACACCTGTCCCTCTCTTAAACTGGAGCCAAAGTTGGTGCCTTTTTCCTTATCACAATTGTCTGGTTTGCTGCTGAACAGTTTCCCTTGACTTTAGAAAAACTTCTTTCTAGCTGACTGGTGACACAGAATATTTTGGACAGTGGTGTTTCCCAACTAAGATGTAGAGTTAGATTAGATTTAGAAGCTTGATTTAGAATGCTTTTATGGGTAAGTTTTAACATTCTTATTTTTATAAATACAAAATTATAGTGCTTTTAGGGCCCTGTGGGCTGTGTGGGGTAAATGTTGGCAGACTGCACTGCCTTCTATGGAGACCAGTCCTGTCAGAGTGAAACATGCTGAAATGTAAAAGCACCATCAAATCCAGCAGATGTGACTGATTTACTTCCATTTGTTGGAGTAGAGTAGATTGAATGCTATTTTAAATTACTGGAATAACTCTGTATGTGCACCTCTGAGAAGTTCTTTTGTTGTCTTCCAGGAATGACACAGTACGATACGCTTTGGATGTACTGGCCATCCTGACTGTGGTTCCTAAAATCCAGTTGCAGCTGGCAGAACCTGTGGATGTGTTAGATGAAGCTGGCTCTACTGTTTCCACTGTGGGTAAGCTGAATAAGGTCCTGATGACTTACAGATCTTCAGTTGTCTTCTGCTGCGTGGTTTTTGGCTGGCTGTTTATCACCCACAGTCAGACAAGGGTTAAAATAATTCACGTACTCAGAGTTACTGCCAAGGATGCAAATAAATGGGAGAGTGGACTGTGATTAAAATTGTGTCATGGTTAACGCTGTGGTTGGGTTACAAATCTGGAGACAGGTCTTTCTCTTGCACTTGTTTTCAAGAGCTTATCAAATCCAGGTGGAGACAAATACACTTCTGTAATGGGACTGTAGGTTTCCTCAGCTTCCCAGAAATTTGGGTCTCCTGGGGCTATGGCATTGAGAGTATGGGAGAGAACAGTTATTGCTGTCTGAGTTACACTGTAACTGCCTACCTGCAGGTTCAGCATGTAAGTGAGTTAGATGTGCCTGGATCAGATCCAAGGCTTAGGCATTACCTGGGGCCTGATTCTTTTTTTTTTTTTGAGAAAAGGGCAGGCAGTGTGTTATATACAGGCAAAAGACAATTCTTTTGCACAAGAACTTTCTGTAGACAGATACCAATTCTGTGAGGGTTTCCATCTTCTGAAGCAGGCATTAAACTAGCGGGAACTCCTTGGGGTAAAAAAATAAACTCAAGGTTTCATTTTTGTCTGACTCCTTTTAGAAGTTTTGTTATGATTTTTTTTCCCCCCATGATGACATGGTCCCCCTCCTTCCTCTCTATTCACTTTATAAGTGTCTATACAAGGGATTTGCTCTCTGCAGTGGGAGTGAGAGCATTTATCTTGCTCAGATATCTGAGATTTTGCACTTCTGGGCCATGCCTGATCATCCCCTCTGAAAGACTATTTGACTCTCTATGTACTGATTATGAAGTGGAGGAGCAGCATTACAGGAAAACATTTTGTCAGAGAGGTAGAAGAATGTCTTAGACTTGTTATCAGAGCTTCAGAAAATTCCAGAGTGAAGAGAATTACCAACTTTCTTCCAATTCATTGGAAGACTCCCTTACTTGTCCGGTCAACTGTGTAATATACATTTTAGAGTACTAAAGAAACTATTTCTTTCCCTCACTAGGTATTAGTATCATCCTTGGTGTTGCTGAGGGTGAGTTTTTCATCCATGATGCTGAGATTCAGAAATCAGCCCTTCAGATCATCATCAACTGCGTGTGTGGCCCAGATAACCGGATCTCCAGTATTGGGAAATTCATTTCTGGAACTCCTCGGCGAAAGCTTCCTCAGGCCCCCAAGAGCAGTGAGCACACGTTGGCCAAGATGTGGAATGTGGTGCAGTCCAACAATGGCATCAAGGTGCTGCTGTCCTTGCTGTCTGTCAAGATGCCGATCACCGACGCTGACCAGATCCGGGCACTGGCCTGCAAAGCCTTGGTGGGGCTGTCGCGCAGCAGCACGGTCCGGCAGATCATCAGCAAGCTGCCCCTGTTCAGCAGCTGCCAGATCCAGCAGCTGATGAAGGAGCCGGTGCTGCAGGACAAGCGCAGCGAGCATGTGAAGTTCTGCAAGTACGCGGCAGAGCTGATTGAGCGCGTCTCGGGGAAGCCCCTGCTCATCGGCACCGACGTCTCCCTGGCTCGGCTGCAGAAGGCGGATGTGGTGGCCCAGTCACGGATCACGTTTCCCGAGAAGGAGCTGCTGCTGCTGATTCGGAACCATCTCATCTCTAAGGGCCTGGGGGAAACAGCGTCTCTCCTTACGAAGGAGGCTGACCTGCCCATGACTGCAGCATCTCACTCGTCTGCCTTCACCCCCGTTGCGGCCGCTGCCTCTCCTGTGTCTCTGCCTCGCACTCCCCGCATAGCCAACGGCATCTCGGCCCGTCTGAGTAGCCACACTGCTGTGGGTTCCGCTGCCACCGCTGTCCACGCTCAGGCAAGGCCGTCAGCATCCCAAGGTCCACCTGCCCTTCCAGGCCCTTCCTATGCCAGCAACTCTCCTCTGATTGGCAGGATTAGCTTTGTCAGGGAGAGGCCATCTCCCTGCAACGGCAGGAAAATCAGAGTGTTGCGACAAAAATCGGACCATGGCGCCTACAGCCAGAGCCCAGCTATCAAAAAGCAGCTGGACAGACACCTTCCTTCCCCACCCACGCTGGACAGTATAATCACAGAGTACCTTAGGGAGCAGCACGCCCGCTGCAAGAACCCTGTTGCCACCTGTCCCCCTTTCTCTCTCTTTACTCCCCACCAGTGTCCTGAGCCAAAACAGAGGCGCCAGGCGCCAACTAACTTTACCTCACGGCTGACCCGCAGGGCAGCCTTTCCGAAGTACGGAGGGGTGGATGGTGGCTGCTTTGATAGACACCTTATATTTAGCAGGTAAGGAAGAAAAATGTTTTGTGGTCCCTCTCAGGATGTACCCTATGCCAAAAAGCCTTACTTGGATTCAGACTGTGCAGTCCCACAGTGGAGTATCCTTGGAGAGAAAAGTGTCTTAATTCACCATGACAGTGGGAGAACCTTGAAAGGCGTTTTTAGTGGCTTTCTCTTTTCTTGTCCTTACTACTGACCCTTAGTACATAGAGCACACTTCATTTTCAGTATCATGTTAATTCATAAGCAACACTGACTACGGAAAGGAAACTCATAGCTCTTTGTTCTCCTTTGGAAGGTAAGTATGTAACACCAGTTTTCCACAAGCTTTGAGAATGCTTAGGTGAGAGGTGCAGGACAGTGGAATCCATATTTTATTCTTGCAGCTCAATCTGCAGCACTGCAAGTTGCCTTTTTATGTGGCCTTACTTTCCTGAGGTTAAATTGGAACGTGATATAAAGTTTATAAAAATAAAGATAACATATTCATGAAAGCACCTTCACAGTGAAACCAGTGCCACTGTAGGAAGTTACCATGTCTGGTGGTTGTTTGGTTGATGGGCCATGTCTTCTTGTGTTGAGTGTTTCAGAACTGTAAGGAAACTTTTTGCTAGCTGTCTCTCCTTATCCAGGTGATGGCATTGCAGGTTTTCTGTCAATCCAGCTTTGAAGATGGACTCCAGGTGCTTCAACTTAGTCATGTACTTAAGCAGAAGTACTAAATTGTGCTAAACAAACCCTGAAAGGTTCTGAACACTGTTGTGACATACTTGCTTGAGTACTAGTCTTACAATTGACACACACAGCTTGCTCTAGAAGAAAGCTGTAATTTCTACCTACGTGATTTTTAAGGGCTGGATTTAGTATCACAGCATTTCAGTTTTGCTGTTCTCTCTTTTGGTGACCCACGTATTTTTGCCTTCTCTAGGTTCCGTCCAATTTCTGTGTTCAGGGAAGCAAATGAGGATGAGAGTGGCTTTACCTGTTGTGCATTTTCTGCAAGAGAACGATTCCTAATGCTGGGTACTTGCACGGGGCAGCTGAAGCTGTATAATGTGTTCAGTGGACAGGAAGAGGCCAGTTACAACTGCCATAACTCTGCCATCACGCACCTTGAGCCATCCAGGGTAAGGAATTACAAACCTGCTCAAATTGGGCCCATTCGGTATGTTTTGGGCCCATCCGGATATGAACATCCAGTGCATCCATTGCAGGCTGGCCTGCAATGCCTGTCATTGAAGTCTTCATGGTAATTGTATAGTCTCTCTCTTGCGAGTTCTACAGTTATTTTTTCCTTCTCAAGATGATAGAGAAGATACACAATGGCTATGTGCCTTCATGGAAATTAATATGTATGTCTGGAAGTGGAAAAATGCTTAAACTGACTGTGTATTTAAGATAAGCATGAGATAAAATATCAGAGTTTACATAACCTCCCTTTGCTGGAGAAAGAAATCTTTCAGGGATGATCCTTGGAAGAAATAAAAGGTAACTGATTTATAAGCAGAATGGACTCCACTCACAGGGCATTAGAATTCAGGCATGGATTATTCTGTGTTTATCTGCTGTTAACATCATAAATGTTCTCATTGTTATCTGCAATGTTTTTCTTTGTATGCAAGGACAGGATTAGATACTTAAATTTTTATCCTCTTAGGAGTAGTTTATTAAGCACAAAGTTCCTGCATTCATCTTGTACGTGTAAGGTAAATGTGTACAGGTAGAATTATAATCATAACTTCTATTTCCCTCCCTCCTCCTTCACTCCACTGTGGAAATCCAGGATGGATCTTTATTGCTGACATCTGCTACGTGGAGCCAACCTCTGTCTGCATTGTGGGGAATGAAGTCTGTATTTGATATGAAGTAGGTATACTCTGGTTCAGCTGTGGGATATGCTGCAGTTAGAAGAGCCATTTGATATAGGAAGAAACTTTGAAAAACAGAATAGGACAGATCTCATAATGACTCTTGTGAAAAGTAAAGCGTGCTCCCTTTCTTGTGTTAGTATCCTCCCTGTTTTTTTTGGGTACACACAGAGTAAATTTCAGCTAAATTCTAACTACCTAAAGTTCTGTTTAATGCACAATAGATCAGTAAAATCACTGTTGCTTCTGAAGCAATACGTTTGTATTTTTATTCTCATGTTTGTAAATTATCTTGACAATCTTTCTGTAGCCAGTTCAGAATTTGACTAGCATGGTGATTTGCATTGGGAAATTTTCAGACCCAGCACAAGCTAATTCAGTCTTGGATAAGGTTGTTTAAAATCTTTGAGTATTTACAATTGTTCCTTCCCATAAAACAAAAAGGGGTGAAGGCTCTTAGTTTTTAAAAGTTTGACTCTTGTCTGCGTTAATTGTAAGTCACTGTTTTGGTGTGCCCTGTGTGGGGTCAGTTAGAGGCCGTTCTTCAGAGGAAAGGGCTCACAGGCCTGCAGGTGTGTTTGAATGTTCATGCTGCCATTCATTGCCCCGTCCTCTAAACAGTGTTATGTTTGTGGCAGACCTTGTTGATGACAAGTCTGTGAATTTGCTACTTGTGGTTCTCTCTGCTCTGCTGTAAAGGCTGTGCCTGTAATAGAGACTTCCCTGCAAGTGCCAACGGAGCATTTCACCGTTGTCATTTCCACAGTCATTGGAAAGGACAGCATTTCCTACATGTTTAGGTTGAAACCTGTGCTGGAGGTGTTTGGGTTGTGTTTGGTTCAGGTGGAATCTGCGGTTCTTTGATGTTTTTACTGACTCTCTCTGCAGGCATTCCTTCCCTGATGACCACTATGTGGAGTTCAGCAAGCACTCTCAGGACAGGGTCATCGGCACAAAGGGAGACATTGCACATGTAAGTGCCAGGAAAGCTCGTGGTTGTGAGGCTGGGACAGGAATATATTTCTCCATAGGATGGTTATTAACTGATCTGGGTGCTGGGGTGCTGTGTAACTGGTGAGCTAAGAGGCTTCAGAGGAAAACTTTGAAAGTGTCAAATAACTTCTCCATGTCTGAGGGTATAAATTTGACCATCCCAATGAGCTGTAGCACAAGCAGTGTGGTCTCTCTGGTTAATATTCAGGACAATTGCATAATCTGCTTTCTTTTGTTCCTTTGAGGGAGATTGTGCAGGATTTTTTCCCCTCTGGAGTTGCTTTCTTTGCCTGATTTTTCAGTAATAGGAATAATAATAATAATAATGAAGTTCCACTGTAAACTGTAGCTCAGTCAACAGCTGTGGAAATGACCTATTAGAAGTGTCCTCCTTTTGCCCCCCCCCAGATGTGCAGCTTGTTTTTGGGTAATTTAATTTTACCACTCTATTTACAGAGAATGCTGTTGTAGTGCTTTGTGTGAATACCTGCAAATTGGACAGAGGATGCAGAGCTTCTGCTGCTTCTCAGTGCTCGTTTGCATCTCTTACAGGCATTGCCTCTTAGAGTATTTGCCTAAAAAATTGTCATGAAATATAACTTAGTCAAATTATTTATAATTTTACATGTTGCTCTGATTTGTTTAAGTAAACTCTCCATTCCTGCCCAGTTTTTTAACTTGGATTTAGCTGAAAGTCAGATCAGTTTGTGTACTGTGTTTATCTGGTAAACAGATTTGTTTTCCAGTTCTATAGAGTTTGAACAACAGTTTGGCTCCAAGGGATATTACAGACCAAATTTATTTGAGGAGGTGATCATAAACCCTTTTTACTAGATAAAGCCCTTTTTATATTCCAACAGTTTGTTGTGGCAAAGCTCAGAAAGTTCTTTCTGAATAGATGCCAGGAATTTTAACTCCTTTTCTGCAGTTTTGGGGGTTTTTTCCCCCCCTCACTGTGTGCTCTGGAGTGTTAATGTTTGTAAATACCATCTGTTGTGAAAGCAGTTCCATTTCTGAAGCAGTTTCTGGCCAGGTGGTACCTGTGGCTGGTGCTTCCCAGCCTGCTCCTCAGAGCAGGGTTAGTTGCTTTGTAACTCACCCTGATTGTAGGGAAATGTATCAGTGAACCTGCCCTAAGCTGAGTCCTGGCCAGAACTTGGGAGGCTTTGTTCCAGCTGTGGAAAACTATTGAAGGGCTGGTGGGAAGGTGATTTATGTCATGTGAAATGGGGAATGGGGTGATTCTAGAGGAGGGAACATGGGGTGATCTTAGGCACAAATATATTACAAATTGTGACTAATCTTTCTTTTTCTTTTTAATCTAAAAGATCTATGATATTCAGACTGGCAACAAGCTATTGACTCTGTTTAACCCAGATCTTGCCAACAACTACAAGAAGAACTGTGCCACCTTTAACCCCACTGATGACCTTGTCCTAAATGATGGTGTCCTGTGGGATGTCAGATCAGCACAAGCCATTCACAAGTTTGACAAATTCAACATGACTATCAGTGGTGTTTTCCACCCCAATGGGTTGGAGGTCATAATCAACACTGAAATTGTATCCTTTGGCCACTGTGGTAACTGAGGTGCTGGGACCTAAAGGAGTGGTAGCTGAATGAGTAGCTGTTTGCAGGAGTTGTATTAATGGCCTCTGTTACACGTTTGATGTGGTAACTGGAATGTGTGAATCAAGGGAGTGTCAGACAGGTAACTAATTTAAATCTTGATTGTGCCTCTGATATAGCCTAAGGGAAATACTAAACAGAGCATGAGAGAATTTCTTTCTGATACACCCCACGATACCTCTGCTCTCTTCCCATCCCTTACCAAGATCACACTTGAAGCTGCTGCAGGAGCCTCTCGTGGCTGGGGGTGGCATTTTGAGTAAGAGCTTTTTCACTTTGAACACGTGGAAGGGCATTGTGGTTCTAGAATCCAACTCTGGTTCCATCATATCTGCAAGAAAATGGCAATGAAGTTTCTTGAACACAGTTGATCATTTCTTTGGCACTGTGTTGAAAAGGATTTGGAAACTTTCAGTGGTTTGTTGCTCCTTAGCCTGTGTACTTTCAGTGGGACCTCCGGACTTTTCATTTGTTGCACACAGTACCTGCATTGGACCAGTGTCGTGTGGTCTTCAACTATACTGGCACAGTGATGTATGGAGGTAGGACTTCTCAGCCTCACATCCCTCTCCTTGGTCCCCTCTTGTCTGAGATAAGTAGGTGCTTGTCCAGTGAAACTGGAAGCTTCAGAGAGCCTGTTGAACTCCAGGCCTTGCTGCCATGTGTGAATTAGATTTTTTTTCCAGGATGTTCACATGACGTGTATTGCTGACAAAGGCAGTTTTCTGTAACATCAGCAATATCACAACTAATTTGTGAGATTAAAAAGCAGCCTAGTGTATAATGGCACATCTGATGATGCTTGAGAAAATAATTTTGTCCTCTGTATTAAGTTTTCATGGATCTGTAGTATCAATAAAAGCAGCTCTGGAAGAGTAGATATTAAATGGGTCTTGCCAAGCTATTAAATATAAAGAAAATCCATGTCAGAGTCTGGTTTGATCTTAAGTTGATTAATGATAGTGATGAATGGAAGGTGGATTTGTGGAATAATCTTTCCTTGTATCAGCTATGTTGCAGGCAGATGATGAGGATGACCTTCTGGAGGAGAGAATGAGAAGTCCCTTTGGTTCTTCTTTCAGGACATTTAATGCAACTGATTATAAACCTATAGGTAAGAGAGGAGCAAATACTTGATCTGGAGGTTTGAAGGTTTACTGCAAGTTCTGCTTAGTAACATTCACTTCTCTCCTTTACATGTACGAGAAAACAAACTGCTATGGCTTCTTCTGATTAAAGCACAAGATTTGGATTTAACCCTGAAATAATTTCAAGTATCATATCCCATTCAGTGTGTGATTGCCTTACTTGCTAGTGTTCAGCAGTTCTGGCTTTATTTTCCTTTCTCCTTTTCAAGTAAGGCATAGTCTGAGATAGTAGGACGTGTGGCCAGCATGGCATTGGTCTGATTTCAGAAAGGCCCTTTTTCAGCTCCTGAGGCTGAGCCAATTACTGCTGTGGACACAAACAAATGTGGCTTTTGCTGTTGAAAAGAGACACCGATCACAGCTCAGTCCCTGCCTTGCCACCTATTCTGGAAGATAATCTGTTGTTTACTGTGCTTAGGGAAGCCAATAAATGTATTATCAAGGGAGGAAACTGTGCAGGGCAGATTAAGAGCTCTGGCTGTTTTCTGCAATGATCTCCAACATTTCTGTTCTTTATTACAGTTTGAATTGGTTACAAATGTTTGTTTCACTTCTATTTCAGCTATTCTTTCTTGTCCTGAGATTGTATTATCTGCTTTTAGACATATTTTTTTTCAGTGAGCAGTAAGTAACCTGCAATTAACCACTGTGTTCTGTGATATTTTCCAGCCACCATCGATGTAAAGCGGAATATCTTTGACTTGTGCACAGACAGCAAGGACTGCTATCTGGCTGTCATTGAGGTAAAGCAGCTAACAATAAACTCTGGCCTCTGGCTGTGGTTTCAGTGCACTGCTTGTTGTTTCTTTTTTTAATTCCTACTGTTAAATTTATGGCCTAAGCAGTGGTGGTGTTTTAATGGTGGTAAAGGTGCTGTTATTTTTTTGTTCTCCCTCCACTGCAGTCTTGCTCTGCTGCCTGTCGTTCTTTAAACTTCCAAACTCATTTGCTTCTCTTCTTCAAACTCTTCCCACTTTAAAATATGGAGAGGTTTTCCTTCTCATGAGCATAGAGAGAAATGCATTTTTTTTCCTATGTATAGCAACAATTTCCTATTATTGCAAATTAAAATGTGCACTGTGCCAAGTAACTGGGAAATGCAATCTTTCTGGGGCTTCCCTTGGAGCTTTTCTGTGAAACACTCTTACTGTTCCTTTTACATTTATCTTCCTAGCAACATCCCAGAAGCAAAGGGTTTGAAGCAAAAGTTACTGAGTGAAACTTCTGGCTTGTTAGGGATCCAGTTCTTTGCCCATTAATATGTTGTCAGACCCCAGTTTGATGAAACGTGACTATACACATGTAGTGACTACTTTAAAATCCTGTCAACTTCATACTCTGTGAACCACTGGTTCTTACAGACCAAAAAAGCAAGTCAAGAATTTGTAGCAGGACAAACTTCATGTTTAACTACTGAAGTTGGAAATGGCAATGTTGTGAGACCATGAAAATTTTCTGTTATGGGAGTCATTGGAAATGCTGCTCTGGGGAATGTGGTTGTTGGAGTGTCACTGCTGTCACTTCCCAGTGCATGTGGGTGCTGTGGTAGGAAGGCAGGGAGGTCTGTAAGGACATGGTGTGCAGTTAGTGAGAACTAACCCAAAGCATGTTAAGGATCCAGCAAAGAATTCGTTGGTTCTACTAGTAAGGCTGTAACTTGTGAATGACTGAAGCAGAAAGATATTTATGTCACTCCTGAGCTGGTCCTTGAAACCAAAAAGACTCATTTTTAGTGCTAATTCTACTGCTGATAGTAAAGGGGAGGGAGGGATTTGAGTAATATGATTGGGATTGGATGGAATATGAATGCTGGGGCTAATTGCTGTGTGGACATCTCCTCTTCAGAATCAGAGCAGCATGGATGCCATGAACATGGACACAGTTTGCAGGCTGTACGAGGTCGGCCGGCAGCGTCTGGCAGAAGATGAAGAGGATGAAGAAGAAGATCAGGTGAGAAGCACAGCACTAACCCGGGTGTTCAAAATTAGCTGCTACCCCTCTACATGAGTTCATTTATTACCCACAGAGTACAGAGGCCTCACTTGGTCTCACCTAATGTGGTGTAGATCACCTTACAGTCAGTGTGAATTAAAGCTGTCTACACAGAACCTGTGTGAACTGTAACTTTGTGCACTGTAAACTAACACAATCATTTATACTTCATTTATTAATTTCCCTATCTCAATCTTTATCAGAAGCTCTACCGTTTGTTCTGTTGTGTTTGGGATTTTGATATTTTGACACCCAGTAGAGACAGTAGGTTTTCATTTTTTCAGTTCTATTTGGGCATAACTTATCTCCAGTTTGTTGCTGACCGGGGCTAGATGAACCATGCACCGATACGATGTCAGGCAAAACTCTGTCTTTATTCAAAATTCAATCACATATATGACCTCTGATCTGACTCCGCCTCGGGGCCAGAACCTTTGACCCCATTGGCTCAGGCTGCGTTCCTGGACATATATGGCAATGTCCGAGACCCCTTAGAGGGGGCGGCACCAGTGCGTGCCACCCTGCAGGTAATCTTTCAGCCTTTCTCAGGGATTGGGCCACAACACCAGTTTCTGAAGGAGATGCAGTTTGTGACTAGTGCAGTGAAACTGCACAGTGCTATTACATGGCAAAATGCTCTGAGAGTTTTCAAGAGGGCTGTAGGTTTGCACTGGGATGTGTTGGTTGGTTTTCCTTCTCAGATCAGCTGTTTGATCTCTGGCAGCTTGACAAAAGAGCTGAGAACTGCAGTAAGTGCCCTCGGGGTGCAGCTGGTATAGTATATACACAGTAGCACAGAATGGTTGCTACAATACAGTGAGAATTAAAGTTTGTAGCTTGTTGGGTGTCAGGTGCTTTTGTTTTGTATTTTTGAAAGGCTTGTGCTTCAATTCCCTAAGGATTTTAATGGCATTATCCTTTGCTCTTTGGTGCCTGCATTCTAACAAATCATACATTTGTGTCTGTGAGAAAAGCTGACCACGTTTTTCCATAGAATGCCAGAGGGTAGTACTTTGGTGGGTTTTTAACAGACTGTGAAAAGCTGAATTTCTGATACCCTTTTCTGTCTCTGAATCTTCCTGTTGCTAGGTTAAAACTTCTACATTCTAGTTCAGAAGACTGCAGATCTCAGGGAAGAGTAATTTTCTTTGGAGTTAGTTATTGTCATCACAATTTCACTGTAACTCTGAAGATAAAGGTGGAGTTCTGGCCTGGGTGTGTAGTTTGTGTCCTGGCCTCTGAATGTGCTACAAGGTTGCATTTGAAATCTTGGCATTCTCTTGAAATCATTGGTCATTGTTGCCATCCCTAGATTGGATGGATTAAAAGAGTAGGATTTCTTGGGAGGAATAGAATTTCTTGGGAAGCAATGAAGAAGGAGGAGAGATTACTGTTCCTCCTTCCTTTCTACTTCCTCGCCATCCAGCACTTGCCTCGAGCAATAATTTCTATTTCTGTCTCTGCTTCCACTGGTTTTGTCCACTTGCTGTATATTTTTGTAAGCTAAAATCATGTTTTCTTTATAAATTTTTAAAAAATAGTAGCAGAATCGGATTTTGCATTGTACAATGATTAACTATCAGCTATCAGGGCACTGTTTTGCAGAATCGCTGGGAAGTGTTGACTCAAGGGTTGATCTGTGTTTGTGTAAGGCAGTCGATGGTTCCAGGCTGTGACAACAGGTACCCAGCAGAGATAAGGGACCTGTCACCCATCAGGTGTGACTGGGGACACTTCCTGCCTTACAAGTACAGGTGGCCCCAGGCAGAATTGAAGTGTGCTGAAAGCTTTTCTGTAAAGCTGGTGGAGTGTTGAAACAAAGCTGCTCCAGGACTGGGATTGATTTGCAAGTTGGTGTTGCACAATTGCTGCTTCTTATGATCTCTGTTTCTGGAGTCTGTAGCTGTTTCCTGGATAGGAACTTTGAGGGATGGTCACCATCAGGCTTCTTTAATAAGAGATTTGGCTTTAATATAAAGACTTAAAAACCCAAATTCAATTCAATCTATGTATATTTAGCAAAACATAAATGAATGCCCTTGCTCTCTCTTCTGTAGCTATTCCATGCTGTTGCTCCAGGTTTGTTCTAGTCTTAGGCTTACAGAATACAGCTCATGTCTCCATAGAGACATCCAGCATTGAGCTAGAATGAGGAGTGGTTTTCCAGAATAAAGACAGAATCCCCCTGGCTCACTTGTCTGTTGAGACCAACAGAAGTCATTTCTTTCCAGATGAAAGGATTTTTCTGTGTATACACTCACACATATATAGGTGTTCACTGCTTGCCTAGTTAGTGTCTGTGATTTAGGCTTTGAAAAATTGGTTATAACCTTTGAAACTTGTTGGGACTTATCACAGATATTCTAAAACTGCCTTCTGATCTTAAAATGGTGTGGGGGGAAATACATATGAATCAACATTAATCTGGTATCTTTTTGGTCAAGGTTTTTAGAGCAGATACTAATCTGGTTGATCCCTTGACTTGATGTATGTTTGTGTTTTTCTATCTGACCCACAGGCGTCCATGAGTACACTTTTTTGCCTGTCCAGAAGGTAATGAATACTCAGATAGAAGGGCTGTTTGATGGGCAAGCCTAGCTCAGAAATCATATGGTACAGAATAAAATTGCTTTAAAAATTCTGCAAGACACAGGTTAAGAACTGTGGAGAAAAATATCTGCCTGGCATTTTTTTTACTTTAAATTTATTTCCTCATGATGTCAGTTCTGATAAATGTCAGCTGATAGCTCTGTGACAGGTTTTTGAAAAGCAAGAGACAGAGTGTCTTTAAAATGAAGGTACTGGGGATGTTCAGCCTATAGATATCTTCCAGTTCCTTCTGTACTGTATTACTCTTCCTTTCTCAATCCAAATCTTGGAAGACCAACTGATCTGCTACATCATTTGCCCTCAAATTAAATGATCAGGCTCACTCAGCTGGTTTGTGTGTGGTGCTGCTGCAGTAGAACAGCACCACAGTGGCTGGCTCTTTCCTGGTGTTGTGCTGCCCTTTCCTGTGGGGTCTCTGGGAAGCTGCCTTTCCCTAGGGATGGCCAGGAATCCAGGGCTGGTGAACAGAACAAATGCTAAAGGTTATTGTTACTCTGTGGTCTGCCCTTAATTACAGTAACTGAGGGCAAGTAAAGATGTAACGTGCTTAGCAAGAGTCCATTTGCAAGCTCTTTTCTTGGATTTTTTACTGCAAAAATACTAGTCCTTCTGCCTTGAACTTTCCTGAGTTTTGTGTGTTATCTCAGTGCTGGGTTGAGGCTGAGGGAGCTGGAGTTGTTTAGTCTGGAGAAGAGAAGGCTCAGGGGTGGCCTTATCACTCTCCACAACTGCCTGACAGGAGGTTGTAGCCAGGTGGGGGTTGGTCTGAGCTCCCACGCAACCAGCAGTAGAACAAGAGGGCGCGGGCTTGAGCTCTGCCAGGGGAGGTTTAGGTTGGATATCAGAAGGAAAGTCTTTAAAGAGAAGGTGGTCAGGCATTGGAATGGGCTGCCCAGAGAGGATGTGGATTCACCATCCTGGAGGTTTTTAAGAAGAGAGTGGATGTGGCTCTTAGTGCCATGATCTGGTAATCACAGTGGTGTTGGATCAGGGGTTGGGTTGATGATCTCAGAGGTCTCTTCCAACCCAGCTGATTCTGTGATTCTTTGAGTGTCTAAATGTGTCCATCAGTAACTGACATTCTCACTCACAAGTATTTGCAAAACTATGTTCAGTCTATGGGGACATATGTAAGAGTTCCCTATTTTTCAGTCTGGCAGCAAAATCTTCCTCCTGTATTTGCCACTGTTTTGATACACTCCTTTAGAGTTAGACTTAGCAAAAATCAGATGTGTGTCTGAGCTACTGGTACAGATCCTGGACCATCTTTTGGTCATTAGCTTGTTTTGTTCCTACTTCTCTTTCTTGACCTTTTGGTATCCCTTGTTTCACTTGGTAACCTCCTGTCTTCTGTAGTCCAGGGGTTTCAGAGGAAATGGCACATGGCAGATGCCATGGGCTGGGAAAGGAGACCACAAATATTAAGTGATCACAAAAGCTAAACCCAGGGGAAATGGCTGAACACAAAAGTAGACTCAAAACTGAGGTCTGGATAACGTGATCTTCCTGAGAGGGTTTTAGGATTTTCGGTCTGTCCATTTTTATTTCCCCATGTCAGTTTTTCTTTCCATGTTAGTGGTTTAAGGCCTGTGTTTCTCGCTCTGGTACCTGTGGGTGATGTTACATCTGTGAGGCTCAAGCAGCACGCTCAGTTACTGTTATGTTCAGGCAGATTGATGGCTGCAGCAGCAGAGTGCTTCCCCTGGCTGGCCCCGTCCTATAAAGTGTGTTCTACTTCTTTTGTCAGAACTGAAGAACTGTTAATTATCCTGCAGTGCTTCTGGGCTGTCGGAATGGTGATGGTAGGTGTGTAATTTGTCTTTTTGCATCAGTTTAGAAAATTCTAGGTGATGGGAAATGAAAGCTTTGGAGGTAAGGCAATACAGACTAGAAAGACAATGACTATTCTAACATGGTTGAGTCAGGATGGAGAATGTTTTCTTCAGCTTTCTGTGTGGTCTTTGATCCCAGTTTCTGCTTTTATTTTAGGATTCTCCCCATATTTGCCTGCAACAGCAATTCAACTGTACTTACATTGATGCTTTTTATGTAGTTTTGTGTAGTTGGGTTGTTTTATATTGATTTGCTGGAGAAAAAGACCCCACGAACTTTAATTCTTATTGGCACAATTACTTAGGAACCATCAGACCCTGGTGGTGCTGTGCCACTACAACCTGACTAGACTGATTTATGTCATCAAGGGCCCTTAACTAAGGGTCCATTTCAGGAGCTGTTCCTGTAACATTTGAAGATATGGTTTGATTTGAAATCTTGCTAAAGATAAAATGGTTTATGGAATAATAGCTGGGAACAAGTATTTTCAGACAAATGTCTCAAGTGATGATTAATACGTGTTTATTGCACACCTTCATAGGAATCTGAGCTTAGTTGCAGTTGGGGAGCCAAAGTAAAGAGTGGTTTCTATCAAAGACCTTTTCACAGAGCAAATACATTTTTTGAACAGACATCCTCCAAAACGCATCTTTAAAAGAAAAATTTTTCTCAGTACCTGGACTTCTTACCACATTTTTTAGATAATAGCAAATAACTGTGGCTACTTCAGCTCTTTCTACTGTTTCAAAATCTATTTTCAGTGCAAGGAGAGGAAATTCTTGGAAACAGAAGTATTTGCAATTTCCAGAAGGGTAGACTTAGTATTACTGAGTAAAACAGCTTCATCACAGATAAAAGCATATTCTGCCTGTTCAATGACAGAAACCAAAGGTGTCCTTCCTCTCACCTAGTGCATCTTTATAGAATTCCCAGAATAGTTAGGATGCAAGAAAATAAAAGCTGCCTCAGCTGTGATGAGAAGTGCCAGTCAGAAGCTTGAGAAAATAAAGGAACAAATTCTTGTCCATAGAAGGACTGTTAATTTACCTTCCGAATTTTGAAATTCCTTTATGCACTTTTGTTCTTTGTCATGGAATTAAAGGAATGGGCTTATTGTTGTGAGAGACTGTGAGATCAGTGAGAGGAAGGAAGAAAAGCAAACTGAGAAATTGTACCTAGCTGTGTATCCCATATATTGCCTCTGAGCCCTACAGCACAGAGAATCAGCAGTCACACCAGAACACATTTATCCCACGGGAAACGATGCCTTGCACGTGCCTCAGGGAGCTCAGTGACTGGAGCCAGGTTGATTATCATCAGGTATGTACAGTCAGGCCAAAATGGAAACATTCCATAGGCCAAACCAGAGTGTGATCCAAAGATTCCCAGCTGAACCTCCCAGTCCATCAGAGTCCTGTTTCCTTTAGAGCTTTTGTTTGTTTGTATTGTGGATGCTTTTTCATTCATCACAGGTAAGTAGTCACTGTTAGACAAGCTAAACCACTTACATAGACTAAGAGATTAACTGCTTTTTGTTTCTCCACTCCATGTTTTGCCTCTGTGACACACTGTGGGCTGTGTGCTGTTTCCTGTATTAAATCTGCACATACCTACACCTGCATAGAAGCCTATGGTAAGAGTCCTTGCTTGTTCTGCACATTCCCAGGCTTCTATGGTTTTAACTCTGTGATCTCATTAATGGCTGTGAAAATTAGAAATTCTAACACTGAGGTACCAAAGATGGTAAAAGCAGGTGCAGTTTTGTAGTGTTGGAGGAGATGGGTTCTTAGGATGAATTTAATGGTACATAATAGGAAATGGGTTTGCTGGCTCAGGGGAAGGATGGACAGGAGGTAACCCAGGATGTGAAATTCCTTACTTGCTTGACTAGGGAGTCTGTTGGCTGTATTTGAGCTTCTTCTACTACCCCTTGTTCAAGGAGTTTTAAGAAGTAGTTGGAGGAGGAATTGGTAGAAACTTTTAAGTAAAAACCAGACATGGTCAGTGCTGAGAACTGCATGGCAAAGGCTCAGGAAGTAGCAATGAGCCACACAGCTGCTTTGGGAGCAGAGAGAACAGAACAACTGTCAGAAGATCTGACAAGGGAATTGTCTGTGGAGAAAAATAAATTCCTAAAATAAAGAGAGACTTATTCCTCTGGAGCAAAACATTCTTCAGTGAACTTGTATTTGAATAAAGATCATATGGGGTTTTTTTATGAAAGCAAAGCCCCTTCCCAAGGTGGGAATAGGGTGTAATTAAAATAGTACTGATAATCTGGAAGGGATCAGGTTACTGAAAATGAGTTTGCTTTGCTCTAGGAGAAACTTGGGAAAGGAGGGTGAAAGAGAGGGAGAAGTAAACAAATAAATTGACCAGAATAATGAGACTATGGGAAACATGAATTTCTTTAAAAAGAAAACAAATTTAGAGAAGCAGATACTTTCCACCAGATGATTAGACTTGGCTACAAATAGTCAGAAGTGAATTAAATATGAGCTTAAAAACTTGAAATAGTGAAAAAAGCTTTCACTGCTTTAACACTGGATTAAGTGTTTTGCAGGTAGAGAAAGGGCAGTCTCACAGAGGAAAGTAAGAATAGAGTAATGCCACATAGCAAGACTCAGACTGAGGTGCAGCAGAGACTGTGCTCTCAGAGGAAGGGACTGTTGCTGGAAAGCAGCTGCAGGTGGGAGGTGTTGACTTGGAGGTGATGCTAGAGGTGAGCAGGGGACTGATGGCAGCTGAGCAGTCACAGGAAGCTGGGCAGAAAACTCTTGATGTTGCTTTGCACAGTGAGTCAGCTCCTAGCAGAGGAAGAAGAAGTGAATGTGGTGTGAGATGAAGCTTTTTGTAACAGCTGAAGCCACATCAAATCAGCAACAAGTCAGTGACCTGCAGATCTCAACACTGACTAGAAATTTCCAACCTGAATGTCAACGATCAAAAAAGACCTGTGGGAACCTCTCTTGGCAGTTAAAGGCCAGCCTAGTATAAATTTAAAAGTGGAGTTTTGCAGTGGAAAAGTCTCAAATTCTGTTCACGTGGCCATAAAACTTTTTTGGGTTTGAGAAATGTAAAAAAAACTATAAAAAGTCTTAAGAGTGCTTAAAAGCAGGCTGGTCTATTTTTATCTACTGCAGCTCTGCAGTGCTATAAGTCATCCCTCATGGAAGCACTTTGTACATACACTAATTTAGTGTTTGAATATGGTACAGAAACATGTTAAGATCAAAAAGTTCTGCCCAGGTAATGGGCATCAGTTTTTTGCATCAGTTTGCATAAGTGAAATACTGGAGTTTTCTTGGGCATTTGAATGACTTTTGAGAGATAAACACCAGGGAATGTGTGAAGTATCAATAATTATACTACCTAAAAAGTCAAATTTTGTGAATTTTGTATGTGCAAAACGATTGGGCAAAGGGGAACAGTAACAAAGTCTGATGATGATGATAATGATGAAAGCTGATGAAGGCTGTGCAAACAAGCATCAGAAAACAGTATGGCAGAAACCCCATAACACTTGAACAAGTGTGAAATGTGTTTACTATGCTCTGAAAGGGCTGTAAAAACTGGCAATATGAAGAATTAGGTCAAGCATTATTTTTGTTCAGTGCAGCCACCCCAATATATGCCATTTCTTTAGGGGATGTTGTTTAGTTTTTTCCTTTGTGCTTAGAAATGATAGATTAATTGAACCAAATCTACTCTGCTTTCTGAGTCTTCATGTAAGATTGCAAACTGGTAGTAAAGTTATCAGTAATTTGCTTTGAGATGATCCCGAGATAATACTTTGCTATGTAAACAACTTTTCTGTAAGTTTATGTCCAGCTTCTCTTGTACTGTGCCATCTCTGTAAATCCTTCTGTATGTGTTCTGCATTGATGTGAGTGCTGGTTCTTTTTTCCAGCAGCACGTGTGTCATGGCCCAGAGCTCCTGGGAGTGACCTGTGTCATGGCCCAGAGCTCCTGGGAGTGACTGGTGAGCAGGCAGGAGCTTGGGTTTGCAGGTTTTTCCTACAGAAACCCAGATATGATTTGGAATAACTGTTCTGTCTGTTCTCCTTGTGACATGGCACAAGGACTTTTTTTCCTGCTCTTGCTCTGTGTTTGTGTGAGCCATTGTGGAAGGTGTGGGATTTTCTGTCCATGTGTGGATCCCTCACAGGAGACAGTTGCAGTGTCTGATGAGGATTCATCCTGGATCCCTGTTAACAGACTGGATATTACCTACAGTGATGGTGTCAGACTCCCTCACACCTTTCTCAGCTGTATATCCCAAGGATGGGGTTTGGGTGCAGAAATTCTGGGACTTTCCTGGGAGAGCTCTCCCCACATGTGTTCCAGCTGGGAGTGCTGCTCTCTGCCTCTGGAGGGTTATGCTGGGGGTGGCTTGGAACCCGAGGCACAATTTATTTGCCTGTCACTTGGCAGAAGCATCACAGTGTCCAAGTTGCTGTCTGGGTTCTTTAAAACATGACAAGGTGCAGGTGATGAAGATGCTCCTCTTGGACCTTGTTGTGTGTCACTCCTCCAGCTCTGTGAGGACGACACAGAGTCACAGGCATGTTGAGTTCCTGCACTGTGGTTGGTTTACCAAGGCCAGGTATGATTTTGATCTCGTCTTACTGTTCTTAGGTGGTTTTTAAATGAATGGGGCCTGGTTCTAATCATCTACTTCAGGTTAAGTAATTTAATCTGTGAAAGTGGAAACATCTCAGTTCTTCTGGTGCTATTCGTATTTCCACAAAGTATTTTTTTCCTCACTGGTTGATACAATCCTTCAAAGTTAATTTGCAGCTAAATATACAACCTTTCTTTGTAATTTGGCTCTTACCCTTGTCAGCCAGAAGGAATTTTTACCTCAATACAACTATATTTCATTTCATCCTGTATTTGAAGAATATTGCTATATATGCCTTGTCTTAAGCTTGAATGAAAATGTTGATTAAACAGTATTTCAATTTCCAGTAGTATGTAAAACATAATCAAATTTAGTAGTTTTGATGGTTTAAGTCCTTGTGGGCTAGACATTTAGGAAAAAGATGCTCTCAGAAATTGCACAGATGTGGAAACAAAGGGGGTACCAAACTAATTTCAGAATCCTTAAGGTTTTACCTACATGAACTCTAAATGAATCTAGTAGACAATGCACTTTTTCCTGAAGTCTACAGGTGTGTCTCTGTCTCCAGTTACTGAGAAATTTTTCCAAGCTTTTTGAATAAATTGATATCTCTTTTCTGCTTCAAAGTTGTTTAGAGACTAAAAAAGGAAAATAAACTTTCCAACCTTTTTCAGTTTTTAATCAATTTTTCAATTTAGAATAGAGTGATAAGCTTAAAGACATTTCTGAAGATACTGCATAGAACAAAAATAAATACAAATTATTAAGGCAAAAACTTTTATTCTCAATTCAGTACATTCTATAGAACGTTGTACCCAGTATGACACTGCAGTTTAAAACTGTGAAGTGCAAGTAAGGTATTTCCTCTCCCAGTGTGTATACAATTCAAAAAGCACTGTCTGATTATTTGAAGACCCCTTGACTCAAAGTAAAGTTTATCATAGCCTAAAATAAGCACAGGCTTCAATACAGGTTTGTTTTAATTTTATACTTAATATAAGCTCTTTCATAAAGAAAACTGTATGTAGCAAACCAATGCTTTTATGCTGTAATCTGTATTTTGTAACACAGCCCTTCTGGTCAGCAGAGACACTTGGCTGCCTTTTGCAAGGGAAGAAACAATACAATTTGGTCAGGCTTCTTGGCATTCCTTGTTTCCCTTGCCCGTGACAGATGTTGGATCTGTGTGGGTGTGGTGGGCTTTTTATAGCGCTGACTGAAGAAAAAGTAGGTTGGGGAGATGACAGTAAAGGACTTTCCTCTGTCCTTTTACATCTGAAAATGCAGTAGTCTAAATAGCACAGTGGGAGTGTGGTGAGCTTGAGGACCAAACAAACCCTTGAAGTGGGTTGTTAGATATCTGTCTTAATTGCTTCTTAATTTTGCAAAATGTGCTCCCTCCCGAAGCAAAGGGGCAATTAAGACTGAATGAGTTGAGAGCTGCCTCCCTGCCACAGGAGAGCATCCTGTTAGAGAAACGGGCTGTGGCTCTGAGATGAGCAGCTGTATTGAACCCTGCCAGTCCTGGAGCCCTCCTGGAGCTGGGCTTGTGATGGCAGCTTGTCTGGAAGAAGGACAGGACTGTAAAAGCTCCTTCCCACTCGGTCTTACCCACTGCTCACAGGCTTCTGGGTTTCATCTGTGCAGTGAGGGGCTCCGTTGCTTTACTGAATGCACATTCCTGTGGTTTAATGGAGAAAGATCTTGATCCACAGGTCCTCTGAACTGCTTTAAACAGTTCTGTCACCTGAAGCTGAGAGGTGCAGGGGTTGGTTTAGGCCAACAGTATCCCTCCCTACATTTTACATCACATCTGGATGGGAATGATGAGGGCTGAACGTGCATGCTGTTTGATGCCAGGTGGAGGGTTTGGTCCAGCAGAAACTAAAGCAGTTTGCACAAGACTAGCAGCAAAGCCATGGATTAACAGGTCTCACTGCATGTCCTTCTCAAGAGTGTGTTGTGATGACGTGTTTGTGGCCAGTACTGGAGAGGAGCTCCAGCCAAGGGTACCTGTATTGCACCAGCATTTTGCAGATAAGAGTTCACAGGCTTGCAAGTGATCTGGCATGTGATGTTCTGTAGCTGTGGAGAGAAAGAGTGCTTAGATGGGTGATGGGAGAGTGTCCATAGTGTGTGATGTCTGGATATGGGGAGAAATTAAAACTATAAGTATGTTTTCTTCAATTATTCTTACTCCATTTTACATTTGTCTTAAAGTCTGCAATGGACTGTGTTTGCTGTCTTTATAGGAGGAAGAGGAGCAGGAGGAGGAAGATGATGATGAGGATGATGATGACACAGATGACCTTGATGAACTAGATACAGACCAGCTGCTGGAGGCTGAGCTGGAGGAGGATGAGAACAATGAGAATGCTGGTGAGGATGGAGAAAATGACTTTTCTCCCTCTGATGATGAAGAGATTGCCAACCTCCTGGAAGAGGGAGATGAGGGTGAAGATGAAGATTCTGATGCTGATGAGGAAGTTGAGCTGATTCTTGGAGATAGTAAGTATGTTCCCAGCTTGGTGAGCTTGTGCCCTGCCCAAGGTCCTGACAAATATG
Source organism: Hafferia zeledoni (assembly GCA_035583235.1). NCBI lineage: Eukaryota > Metazoa > Chordata > Aves > Passeriformes > Thamnophilidae > Hafferia > Hafferia zeledoni. Next base: position 16,932,191 of record JAWWEV010000024.1, on the reverse strand, counting down.
CAACATCTAAATCTCCCCTGAAATGACTTAGCTGACTCACCAGGTGAGGCACAGATCATCATCCTGGTTGACCCGTGGCCTCTCTAGGTAATCTGTTGGTAAAAGCAGCTCTTACATGAGGGAAGAACTGTGCATTCTGGGAAAAGGAGGTATCTCCTTTCTTCAGGTGCTCCCAGGTGTGTGTGTGAGAACTTGGCAGGCCAAGAAACTCCATTTGAAGAAGGCTTGTCTGGTTGCCTGTCCTGCCCTTCAAGGGGACACAGATTTAACTGTTACCTCACCTGTCCTCCTGCCTCCTTTCTACCTGTAAGGACAAGAAACATTTTTGGTCCTTGGTGCTGTTCTTTCTCTTTTGTAATTGTTTAAAGTGCAAAGCCAGCATGGCATTTCTGACTTCACTTCCTTTATCAGACTGTTCTGAAGCTAGCATAACTCTTGGGGGTAACATTTAAATTGTTCTCTTTTTCTGGCATTGCACAAAGCCAGTGGTTTAAGAAGTTAGTGTCTGTGTGTGTGTCTGTGTGTGCCTGGGGCCCTCAGCAGCCAACCAGGTGAGTGTGCTGCCCATCCAGGAGCAGCCAACAGAGGCAGCAGCTGGTAAGAATGAGCAGAGGTCCTTTCAGCCCCAGTCTTATCAGCATATTAGTTGAAGCTTCCTCAGTTATGGTGTTGTCACTCTGTACAGCTGTCCCTGAGCTGAGGCGGGCACTGTACCAGCCGTGCCTCCAGACAGACCTGCTGATGGCAGACACAGCTCTGCAGATCACGGGTTGCCAGGAGTGCCTGATGCCCCTTCCTGAGGCTGGAAGCAGTGTCAGGTGGCACAGGAAGAATACAAAGATGTAGGGAGAAAAATAGCTCAGCTGGAGTTGAAGCTGGCAGAAATGGGTGGGGCAATAAAGAAGTTCTTTAAATATATTAATGGCCGTAGGCAGTATAGAAATGTCATTGGCCCATTCCAGGCTGAGGATGGTCCCCTCACAAACAGCGACATGGACAAGGCAGAGCTGTTTTAACACTTTCTTTGCCTCTGTCTTCAACATGGATGACAGATCAAGGGGGTCTCAGTGCCCTGAGCTGCAGGATCATGACTGCAAGAATGATCAACTCCCAGTCTGGACTTGCGCAGGATCCAGCTGGATCCCTACAAATATGTGGGGCCTGATGGGATTCAGATTCATCCCAGAATCCTCAGCTGCTGATTTTGTCACAAAACCTCCTCATCTTCCTCTTTTGTCACCACCGTGGGGACGTAAGATCTGTATGTCAGAGCAGTTTGTTTATTGTGCACATCTTTCCAGAGTGTGTTCCTGGGCCAGCTGGGTGTAATTTTTGGAAATGCACACGCAACACAGAGGAATATGGAATTCTCACCAGCAGTATGGCTGACTCTTGATTCTGATCCCTATTCTCCTGCAATCCAAAATGGTAACTTCCAGACAGGTCTATGTAAACTAACTATGCTAAGCTATTAACTGCAGTCAGATTTACTTACAGACATAGAGCTCAAATGGGAAAGTTGTGTGGTGCACTGGAAAGTAGTGAGGAGATCCCTTTTCAAGGCTTTCCGCTGGGATTAAAAAAAAACCAACAAAAACCACCCCAAAACTCCAACTTTTCCAGCTTCTCTTCCTCACAGTTTCTGGATTCTTATCTTGCTTGTGCTTCTTTCCCTCTTACTGTGTAAGTGTAGCTGCTGCAGCACTGGTTGGTGTTTCCCAACTACCCTTAGGAGGCTGTGGCTGTTCTGGGAGCACTGATGACCCCTCAGCTTAGGCTCAGTCCAAGGGATGGTGAGATGCTGATCACAGTCAAAGGGCAGCTGGCTGATCCTCAGGGAGGGGCTTGGGGGGAAGGGTTTGGGCCCTCTCTGCTTGCCTGGGATTTTTTTTTTCCCCCTAAGGAAAGGGTGAACCTTCCAGAGAGCCTTGCTTACCTTGACAGGCATTTTACAGATCCACTATCACTGAGATGGCTAAGAGGAAGTCTTGGTGTCTTTTTCTTTCCTTTTTAACTTTTTAATACCTAGTTTTTAACTTTTTAATACCTAATTCATTGCTGCATCCAATGAATTCACATAAGAAAAAGAGCCAACATCACCTCTAAGGTAAGGCAGGAGCCCTCTTGCTGCCAGAGCTGCTACCACTCCCCTCTTGCACAACTGAGGGAGCAGAGAACTTATGTTTTAAGATAAAAAGCAAGTGTGTGTGTGTGAATGCTTCTGGCAAATCCTTTCATGTCTTTATTCTCTACCAAACTGAAGAAAACCAGGAAAAGCACAATTTTTAGATCTCCTTTAATGAGTGCCATGTAATTAAATTCATTACAGAAACCTTTGGGCTGCTAGAGGAAGGTTCTAGTTGTGAGTATATGGATTGATTTCCCCTCAGAGAGGTCCAAAATCACTGCATAGTGAATTGCCCCGTGCACATTATACAGCAGTCTCTTTCACCACATCAGGCTGGTGGAACTACCCAGCTGTGAGGAATGACTGCCACATCTGTCCAGCCCCGGCATGGAGAGCTCTGCCCTTGGGTGTGCACGGGGAGCTGTGCAGGCAGCCCACTGCTGGTGTCCTCCCCACCCTGGGGGGAAACCTGCCAGCTCACAGAAACTTCACTGGTGAAGCTGCTCTCCTTCAGTCTCTCTTTTAAGCAGGGAAGGAAAGCTGTGGTGCAGATTTCCTGGCTGCTGCTGAGTGGTTTGGAGCACTGATGGTTCTGGCTGCCTCTGTCAGTGCTGAGGAGCTGTGGCCTCGAGCAGGGGTGGCCCAACAGCTGCGCTCTGCCATAACCCAAACATAACCCACGTGTCTCCCTTCCAGCCGACAGCTCGGATAACTCCGACTTGGAGGACGACATAATCCTGTCTCTGAATGAGTGAGGAGTGGCTGCTGGGCGGGGTGTTGGCAGGAGGAGATGCTCCCTTTCCAACAGGAGACCAGAGACCAAATTGGAAACCAGTTCTAAGCACCCGAGCCCTACTTCTCCTGGGAAAACCTGAGGAACTCCTGCCGGTCCGCTGTGTTGGTTTGAGTCAGTTTCGGAGCTGTCTCAATAAAGAGACCTGGGGTTAGGCCTCATTTCTCTCTGCCTCTTTTTTTTTTATTTTTTATTTTAGGCTGAGATGACTCTTCTCTTCAAGGAAACTTCTGAAGATATTTCACAATATATTTTCTTTGTATAAAGTTCTTTCCTAAAGAACAGAAATAGTTTTATAAAAAAAAAAAAGAAAAAGAAAAAAAAAAGGCAAGTGTTCTAGTAAAGAGGGGATGACCTTTTTATTCCTGTAGTACCTTGTTACCATGGGGTAGGTTCAGGGGAGAAAAATTGTTTAAAATACAGGAAATGAAAATTTATGCAGCTACTAAGTGAAATAAGAGGATCAAGGTTTCTAATATTGTTGAGGAGTGAGAATATTTTTATTTTAAATATGATTTTATTTTTAAAAACAAAAGAACTACAGGTGTTTACCTGCTAATGCACCAGTGTGTTCCAGATGCTTTTGTCCTCCAGGGAAGAGCCCCTGGGGTGTTTGCTAAAGGAGACAGTGATACCATCTGTAGTAGGTGGCTGAAATCCTGGTGGGCCTAGTCAGAGCCTGGTATTCCTGAAGACATGGGAATCTGGGATTGAAGTTTGAGCCCTTTTTCTCCCCTTTGCCCTTTGTGGTTCAAGTTTTTTAATCTTTTCTTTTTTCTTTCCCCCCCCCTCTTGCCCTCTGTGTGGAAACTGCAAATTGAAGGCCTTTTTTCTTTAATGTAAAGTGTATTTATTAAAAAATTAAATCCAACTGCTGTGTGTGTTTATGGCCATGAATAGTAGCTGCATTCCCCTGCCAGCCAAGCGCAGTGGGTGCTCCCTGAGGCTGCCGAGCTCGGCTGGAGAGCAGCTGCTGCAGCTGGGCCTGGCTGCAAAGGGGAAGGGAGGAAGGGCAGAATAAACACGGGGAGATTTGGGAGTGCAGGCTCCCCTGGGATGGACAGTGCAAAGCACCTGTGGGTTCCAGTCTGATCACTTGGGTTGCCTGAAGCCTGGAATCCATTCTCAGTGTGGGCATCCCCACTGTGCCCAGATGGGAGGTGCCAGTGGTGCCAGGCTGTGCTGGGGTGTGAGGGTGCATGGGAGTGTCTGCTCTGTGGCTCAGCCAGGGAATTCCTGGGAATTCACCCCCTCCCTGGTGTGTGTTGGGAGCTGGGAACAGCACCAGCCCTCCTCCTGTGGTTTGGCATTGCCTGGCTGCCCTGTGGCTGTCTGGGCAGGGTGCAAATCCGGTGCTCCCATTGGTGCCTGGGCAGGGGCCCTGCCCTCAGCAATGCCAGTGGGGCGCTGGATTTCCTGGTACTGCACCTCTGGGTCAGAGCTGGCAGGTGAGTGCTCGCTGCCTGCCTGGACAAGGCCACTACATGTGCTGTTTGTTCCCAGGTGTAAAGATAACATCCACTCACTTTTTAAGCCTGTCTCTGTTTTGCCCACTTCCAGAATAGGGTTTGAGGCAGAACAGGGAACTGGAGGCTTCTCCTTGACACTATGGCAGTTTTCCACCACAAACTGATTTCAACTAAGGCTCAAGGTCCTGCTTGACAAGGAAGGATTTCCTTTTTAATCAAGAGAAGGGATAATTTTTCTTCCCTCCAGCATTGCATCTACTTAATGCACTTACCCAGGGCTGCTTGTTAATAATTAAAAAGAAAGGTTCTGCTGCAACTTATAATGGATAATTGTACCCTACAGAGTCGATAAAGACGAAAGAGTTGCAATTACTACAGCATTTAAGGCCAGCACTTGGAGCAGCATTTGATTAAATGAGATTGAAAACAGGATATGCCAACCAACAGCTGTGGAAGCAGCCTCTGCCTTATCAGAAACCATCTTACCCAACTTCACCACAGAAAATGTTCTGCTCTGGAGGAGGAAAAAAAAGTAAAGCATGTACTCAGCTACTACTACCAGGGAGCTGCTGTGCCAGATGCCTTGTCTTGTTCTGGCATCACAGCCCAGCTGTAATGGGCTGCATCTGCTGCTGGTTTGGGCCTGGAAAGCTCAAAGGAATTTCCCAGCTAGTTCTGTGAGACAGAACCAGAACACACAGGATGAAGCTCCTGTATGTATATTTGACTTCAACCTGGAGTGCTGTAAGTGTATGTGCCACCTCTTCCCTCCCACACCTGTCCCAAATTCCCTGGACAAAGGGACTGTTTGGGCCTGTAGTGAAGGAGGCAGAGCCTGCAGGCTGCCCCCCTGAAGCTGCTGGAGCAGCCCCTGCTGCCTGTCCTGGGCAGACCCAGCCTCTGGAGTTAAATTCCCAGCTGGGGGAGGCTGCCTGAACCCTGTGCTACTGCCTTTGTTTTGTGGGTGTCACTGAAGAGTGCTGGGGAACAGGAGACTGTAACAGCCTGGGTGCAAATCAGGATTCAGACTTGGGGACCACCAGGGATTTGTTTTTGTACAGCCGTAATTCTGCAGCTACTTGGGATGGGGTTTAAATCTCAGTGTTTGGAAAATCACCTCTTCCCTTGACATCATGGTTTAATCTATTTAAAAGCATGGTGCTTGGAAAAAGTCCTATAATCTTCTGGAATACACAGCACGTGGCTGACATGATGCCATACAGTATGTATTCTCTGCAGCTGTTACAGGCCCTGGCTTAGGGGGTGGAAGGAGATTTAGATGTCCTGCCAGCTGGCTGAGACACCCACCTACCTCTGCACCAGAGAGGAGCCCCCGCAGGAAGGGTGCTGTGTTTCCTCCCACGCTGTGAGCAGAGATGAGCCCAGCACAGCCTGTGCCCTCCTGTCAGGGTGGTGCACAACACCCTTCTGTGGAGCACAGTCTGTGGAATGCCCGTGCCAGCACCCTGGGGGGGAGCAGCACATCCCTGGCAGAGTGGGGTACAAATCTCAGGGCTGGGCAGTGGCTTAACCTGTGTGTTAGCAAAGGGTCATCACTGAGGTGTGATGGGCTTACCAGCACTGGCCATAGCACGTCAGGGCTATCCCTCATCCCTCTTCTTGTAGTAAAGACAGCCAGCAACTGATGCTAAAGACCAAATGTTTGCTGAATGCATGTTTAAAATAAAAGCTGGAGTAGCTCAGTGTAAGCACCAATGCTATGAAACCAGCCACTCCACCATCTCACACCCTGGTCCCACTTCAGTTTCAGGTCACCCTCAAAGAGCCCAGACCAGTGCCCTGCTGTGATTCCTTCACTGCCCCTGCTGTACCAGGCTAAAGGCACAGCCCCTCCCCAAACCCCTCCCAGCACTGTTACACCAGACATCTTCCAACCTCACTGAGTGTCTCAGGCCTCCCACCCCCCTATTGTGGTTTTTCTCCCCGAACTCCAGCCCATCCCACTCTAAGGGACCAGTCTTTGATGCCTTAAGATGTCAATGTAGTATTATTTTGCTGTAATTCTCAAGCCCTTTCCAGGCCTGTTTCTCTTGGACCAGCCTGGATACAAGTGTGAAGGGATGGGGTGGAGGACACAACTCCAGGATGGGGCCTTTGGCCTTGGCACAATCTGTTCAAGCAATGCTGTGACTCCCTTGCATGCTGGGGAGCAGGGAAGGCTCTGGTCACCCCCTCAGAGGGATGATGCTCATCTCCCAGGTGTTTTTTCCATAACTCCCTGATTTCTCCTTTCACACCTGTAATTTGTTGGTAGGAGGGAAATCTGTTGGTCCATGCACACGTGCTTAGAACCATCAGCCACCTCTCTGGGAACAGAAGTCCCATCATTTAAAATCTTATCCATCCCAAAGCACAAGGACCTTTGTCTTCCAAATAACCCTACGTTACTATTTACTGATTTCACAAGGAAAGTGGGAGATGGAGGATTTCAGGCTGCTCCCTGGCTTTGCCAGCAAGTGGTTGCAGCTTTTTTTTATGTCCTTTGGATTCCTCCCACCTTTCAATTCCCACACCATAACACACGTCCAGACACACTCAAGGCCACGCCACAGCAGCAGGAGCTGCCACCACAAAGCCAGGCAGGCACTGCTGTGGCCTCACCACACACTCTGCCTCAGGCTCCAGGACTCCTCCAGCACGCAGGGACTCCCACAAAAGGCTCTAATCACTCTGGGACTCGGCCATGAGGGGTATTTAATAGCACTTGGTTTCAGATAACACTTATTAACGGTTACAATTGTTGACATTTGGCACTGTCTACGATACAATAGCATCGGGGACTCGGGCAGGAGGTTAAAGTCGGTGTCCCTGTAACCGTGTAAAGCTGGGGCAGTCCAGCCCCGCTGCACCACCCAGTGCCACCAGTGCAGCCAGCCTGGAGGCATGGCCTGGCTGCTGGGAGCGCTGGAGTTGATCCTGTGCCCCCACAGCTTTCCCAGATCCCCACTGCTCCCAGCAGAGCAGCCAACTCACCTCTCACTGACCTGTGCCTGCACCCCATGGACAACACCCTCCGCGGCCTCCGAGCTGCACTCGGGCCCCTGGAGACTGAATCAACATTTTCTGGGGTACAGAAAATGCATCAAGTGAAATGCAAATCCCCTCCTGATCACACTAACTCATTAGATTTACTTTTAATATAATCACAGTATTGAATGTTGAAAAAAAACCCAAACCAAAACCTGACAAACCAACCCACACTTGTTGATATCAACACATTATTGAATTAAGCAACTGCTCACACAGCTGGTGATGTCCCTACTGTGACACTGCAGGGTTAAAAAATGAAAAAATAAAAGCATCATTAGAGTGAGTTATGCTCCCTGCTAAGTAGGTTTTGACACCAATCATACCTGAGAGCACAGTTTTAGAAGGGCCTTTGGCAGCCATCAGCAAGCAGCTGTTGGGTCACAGAGACTGGTGTGACACAGACTCTGATTCTCCCAGGATTTTGTTCACTTGCCTACCATCAAAACAAAACCAGCTGCAAATTTAAAGAAATCTTAGTGGTTTTAATCCCACAGTTTTCTGTAAGCCCCCTAAAATCTACAGGCATAATTTTAAAAAATAAAAATATCCCCAAACAGTGTGGATTTTAGCTCTAATTTGGACTTGTTACCACATCATTGCATTGCTGAGCACTCAGAGGTGCAGAGGTCTTGGCCTCTCCCAACAACCACCTCGGACCAGACAGCAAAGGTGATGGACCATCCCATCTCAGATCTCAAATTCTGATCTCCAGTGGTTCCTACAATCACAGGTCACCTGTAGTAACACAACACGTCCTCAGACAGCCAGACATGATTCTCTCTTTTTCTGCAAGCCTGCAAACAAACTTTAGCAAAAAAAAAAAAAATTGCCATTTTTTCAATTAAGGATTTCAGGTAGTGCAACATGATGGACTGTGCAAATGGGCACCTCCAGTTCACCAAACACCTTTGTGCCCTTTGCCTGTCCACATCTAACAGAGGTTCAAGAGGGTTCTCCCTTAAATCACTTTTTTCCTCCTGTTTTTTTTCCCTCCTTTTATGAAAAATGGGATTGTCAAACCTTTTTTGTTTTATCCAAGAACTTCTATGGCTGAGATGTATTGGGTGGTGTCAAACCTCATCAACTTGAATACAGGGTTGACTCCTTAGTAGCAAACTTTTTGTCCAGTATCAACTGTAATTTTTTGTTGTGTATAAAATCCACTTCTACTCTGGATCCAGGATTTGCTTCCTGGGAAACTTCCATCCTCAAACAGAGACTCAACAGGAATGCATCCAGACTCAAAGTTATGAAATAAAAAGCAAACAGGGCGGAAAAAAAATAGAGAACCAACCTTTGAGTCTCTCCTGCAGCACAAAGAACCCCCTTCCCCCTCCCACCTTGAGGGACACACAGAAGATGAAGGAGGTGCAGAAGGCTGGGGCCTGAGAAACTGAACCAAGCTGGGGCCTCACCTGGATGCTCCTGCATAGGGAACTGGCCCTTCCTGGGCCGTAAGAACTCGGATACTGCACAAGTTTAGAAATCCATCAGTGAACAAGGCTTTACTGACAACTTTTCATACAGTTAAAAAATAAAAATACAGAACAACAGCGGACAGTGTCACATATTAAAAACGAATAAAATGGGCTCTATTTAAAATTTTAATAGATATTATAGGTATTAAAATTAATTAGAAACTAAAAATCTTACCATTTTGGCCGAGGTGTTTTGAGCCTCCACCAAAATGATCAGCCTTAAAAACAACTGGGTTGTGTGACACACAAAGAAAACATGGAATTTGAAAAGACAGTGTGGGCTAGGCAGTGTCTTTGACTATAACTATCACCATATGTTCTTCTTCTAACTTCCCCAATGTCCTTAGTGCTGACTGGAGGTACTGCTGAGAGAACTCGCAAGGAGGGAACGCGTAAAGCATGCCTGTGCTGTCCCTGCCCTTGGCCCCTCCCACGGGCAGGCTGATAACCCCAGCAGCCTGCTTCTGTTTCAAGTAGGAGACCAGGTTCCTGAGAAGCCGTCGCTGCAAGCCAGGCTCCACAGCAGGGAAGGTCCCCTCGGCCCCTGCCCCTGGCGGGGCGGACTGGGTGGCCAGGAGCACGGCGTAGCCGTTGGGGCTGCCTTGTTTGATGCGGCGAGTCACCTCGTCCAGCTTGGGCTGGTCCAGCCGAAGTCTCTGAGCGATTTTGAGCTGCGTCAACTTCCCACCGGATGAATGGTCTTTGAGGAGCCCGTTGATGACACCCAGGTCTCCCTCCAGGATGTGCATAGAGGTGGGGAAGCAGCTGTTTTTTAGCACAAGAAGCCCATTCCAAGCAAGCTGCAGTGTCTGAGCATATTCTGATAAATTCTTTAGCTTTTTGGTCTCGGATTTTGGCTCCTCGTGAGCTTTTGATTCCGATTCACCAGTTCGATGATTGCGTTCGCTGTCCCTTTTTTTGAGCTGGGGAGCGTCGGATGGCTCGCGATGGGGCTTCTCCTCAGCCGCGTGGCGATTGTTCTGGAGGGAGTTGCTCTGCTCTTTCTCGGCCCCAGGCTCTGTAGTGTGATTCTCCTTGCGAGCCCTGTCAGGGCTGCGGTCTAGAGCTGGCCCACTGGCCTTTGTCCTGCTTCTGTCCTCGTAAGGCGAGTGAGTAGTCCTCCCGCGGTCACTGGAGAGGCTGCGGCGCTTCCGCCTCTCTTCCCACGGTTTGGGCACGCTGCGGTCGCCGTCGCTGCCCCAGCGCTCCCCGCTCCGGCTGCGCACGGACCGGCTGTAGCTCTCCAGGTTGTTCCTGCGCTCGGCGTTTTTGGCAGGGCTGGCCCACTCAGCCTCCACAAAGCTCCTGTCTCTGTCCGAGTACAGGAGGTGCGGAGGAGTCCTATCCCGCACCCGCAAGTCTTGCTCCAGGCTGCGGTGCCGGCTGTACCCGTCGGCCAGCAGCTCGTAGTGCACGGGCAGCGGCGCGGGCTGGTACTGCTGCGGGTACCTCGTCTCTTCTGCTTTGGCAAAATCCACTCGGAGTCTCCTCTCGGGCCCGCCCAGGGGGAAGCCCCTCATCTGCGCGCAGGCGGCCTGGGCAGCGTCCAGGCTCTCGTACTGGATGTAGGCGAAGCTGTCGCCCTTCACGTAGTCAATAGTCCTGATGCTGCCGAAGCGGTCGAACTCCCTGGCCAGGGCGGCCAGGGACGTGCTGGGGCCCAGGCCCCCCACCCACAGCCGGGTGGTGGGGTTGGCTTTCCCGTAGCCGATTTTGATGGGGTTCCTGCCCACGACGCGGCCCGACATGGCCACCTTGGCGCGGTGCGCCATGTCCAGGTTCTGGAACTTGAGGAAGGCGTAGGCGCCGCCCTGGCCGCGCGCGGGGCGCTTGATCACCACCTCCTCGATGATGCCGTACTTCTCGAAGGCGCGGCGCAGCTCCACCTCCGACACGTTGTGGTCCAGGTTGCCGATGAAGAGGTTGCGGGTGGCCCTCTGGTCATCCTCGGGCATCAGGTCTTCCTCGGCCACGATGGGGTAGCTGTAGGGGCGGCCGCGCTCGTCGTACAGCCCGTAGTAATCCAGGGCGCGCTCCCGCTCCCGGGACAGCCCGATGGCCGCCGCTTCCAGCGCGAAGGCTGCGGCGGCGGCGTGAGCGTGGCGGGGCCGCGGCTCCCGCAGCAAGGGGCTGGTGACCGGGGACAGCGAGCGCTGCTTGTACTGGTACGCGCCGTGCAGGGGGGGCAGGTAGCCCAGCGGCTCCGGGGAGGGCGCGGGGGGCGGCGTGCGGCTGCGGCGGCCCCCGCGCAGGTACACGGGCTCCACCTTGAGCGGCCGGTCGTAGAGCAGGAGCTGGCGGGCCCGGGCGTGCCGCCGGGCGTCGCGGGCATCCCCGGGGTGTCGGAAGTTGACGTAGGCGACGCGGCCGAGCTCGGGCGTGTGCGAGAGCTTGACACTGATGTCCCCGGCGCCCCCGCCCGCGAAGCGCTGGAAGAGGCGGAACAGCCCGTCCTCCAGCAGCTGGTCGGGCAGGGCCGCGCTCAGCCCGCTCACCAGCAGCGTCTTGTACTCGCAGGAGCCGGGCGGCTCCCCGGCCAGCCCGGCCGAGCCCCCGAGCGGCGCCAGCAGCAGCGAGGGCGCGGCGCCCGGCGGCGGCCCGGCCAGCAGCAGCGACGGGGCCACCACGGCGCCCGGCAGCGCCTTGGCCTTGGGCACGCCGAGCGCCCGGGACGAGGAGGAGGAGGAGGAGGAGGGGGCGGCCTGGCTGCCGCCGCGGGCGCCCGAGGCCGAGCCGCTCCCCGCCGGGCGGTGGTTCGAGTCGCCGCCGCCGCAGGCGCGCTCATCGCCGCGGTGGCTGCGGGAGCTGGAGCCGCCTCCGCTGCCGCTGCCGCTGCCGGTGGTGGTGCCGCCGCCTCCGCCGCCGCCGCCGGGCGTGGACTTGTCCCGGCTGCTGCGGGACGCGCCCGAGCTGCGGTGCGGGCCGCGCCGGCTGCTGCTCTCGCGGTCGCGGTCGCGGGGCCGCTTGGCGGCGGCGGCGGCGCGCCCGCCCGCGGCCCCGGTCGGGCTGGAGTCGCGGTCGCTGCCGCGCTTCATCGCGCCGGGCCCCCAGCT
>JAWWEV010000024.1:16729211-16910705 GCA_035583235.1 Hafferia zeledoni | reverse complement strand
AGTGCCATGATCTGGTAAAGGGACTGGAGTTGGCCCAAGGGTTGGACTTGATGATCTCAGAGGTCTTTTCCAACCCAGTCCGTTCTGTGATTCTGTGTGCCATGTTCATCTACCTGACTAGAGCAGGTGGTGGGTGTGCCTGATGTTTACTTTAAGAAGTTGATATTAAATAACATGCTGGCAGGTAAAATAATAACACAGGAGCTGTTCCCTCAGCACACACAACAGCCACAAGGTCCTTTTGGTTTTCTCTCATTCACCCACAGGTGGGAAGCAATGGCTGTTCCCGTGTCCCTTGGGAATGTTTGGAGCAGCCTGAGGACGCCCTTGCCTGGAGGACAGCAATGAACATACAGCTGTTCTGTTTTAATATCAGGTATTAATCTTTAATTCCACATCACAGCAGTCGAGTGAATGGGTAAGGGAAAGGAACCCAAAACAAACGGCAGATATTTACATCTAAAATTCACACCACTTATTTGTTGGTTCTGGAAACATGCTATCACAATATATACAATGAAGTACCTTTAGGACACTTGTACAAATCAATTTCTTCCTTTTGAATGTGATTTCCATTATAGATAAGATAGCTGTTTTCATTTTATTTTAAACATGAATACACAAAAGAGAAGTGGTTAGAGGTTTTTGCCTTTTTTTTTTTTTTTTAAATAAGCACAGAATGCCAGAGGTTAAAAACACATTTACAGGGCAGAATACCAGTCAGACATCACAATCTATACATTTTTTGCTCAATTTCCTGTACAAATACACAGCATTCAAATGGGGGTATTTACAAAGAAGCATGATCAGAGGAAATTTTAAATATCACATAATTTGTTTCCCAAAGGCTCTTGCTCTCTCCAGCCTCCCCAGTTTTGGCTGATACTCCCACAGAAGAGATATTCAATATCCCTTACCTAAAAAAGGGTAAGTAAGCTAAAAACCAAACAGAGGAAAAGTTGAAAAAGAATCTGAGTCTTGTACACCGTAATAAACCCAACCCAACCATTGGAAAAGAAAAACCTGTAGGATTCAGAGAAATTAAGTGCTTTTCTTCTGCCACTGTAGTTCCTTCTCAATTTTGTTTCAGATGGGGCCAGCAGGTACACTGATGATGGAGAGATTTATAGCAGAATTCCACCAATTTTCTCAGGAATGCACATGCTATTTTGTTATGCAAAGAAAACCCAGTGAAGGCAAGTACACTGAAGTTTGAATTAGAGACTACAGAATGTCAAGGTCCTGTTGCTGTGGTTTATACAAGGAATCTTCAAATCCTGTTGGGCAAGTGCAACAACTGCTGTTGCTTCCCCCTTCTCCAGGACTGAGCTTGATGTTGGAGTTGTACTATGCTAAAAACACCTTACCATACAGAGAAGTAATAGTTCCAAGCAGTATTAGTTCCAAGATTCACAATATCTTAAGAATAGTCTTTCTATCTTCTGTCCCCTTTAAGGCAAACACTGAAAAGGGAAACAGAATACTTGGTAGATATCAGAACTGTAACAGAAATTTAACTCCAGAGAGGCTTAAATTTGGTAAATTCAGCAATTTATTCCATCCTTCTTTGTGTGAACCTGCCATAAATTAGGTATTTGTATACACACCTGATTGACCTTTGAACCCTTAAAAATGCATCATAAAGTCAGACTCCCCAGTGGACTCACTGCTGTTGTGCCATGTCTCTAATCAGAGCAGGATGATGAGTTTTGAGAGACTGATTAGAGCTCTAGTGGGCAGGTTTTCCAGCTGCCTGGGACTCAGTCCCATGTTAGTTGCATTCTTGATTCTGCAGTTTTATTTGCAAGACCTGCTGGCTTTTCATGTTAAGGAAGCTTGGTAAGTCCCTACATTTACTACTGCCAAAAAAACCCCAAACACAAAACCCAAACTAGGGCAAGGGAGATGGAATTGAATGCTTAGTCCTCTTAAAAACTTCACTGGAAGAGTCTCAGTGGGACTGGAGAATGGCATATGTGAAAAACATTTCACCCTTGACTTACCCTTACCAGAAACATAATTTTGAGTTGTTTATATTTGTGTTCTATACCAGAGATCCAGCTTGGTTTGTTAACATTTGGGACTGTCCTGGCATTGGAAAACTCCTTCCTGCTAGAGATGGAACATCCAGTGTAGGCCAGATTTTATCATAATTGCCTTAATTGTGAAGGATATAATGGTTACAAGCAGCCTGTGTTAGTAACAAAATAGAGGAAGCAAGAGAGACTTTGTTCCAGCCAAATAGGCCATTTAAGAAACAAATCCATAACTTAGTAGTTTTGCATGGGCTAGAGCTTGAGAAAAAAAATAAAATCCTCTTAAAATCCCCTTCATACAACTTCTGAGTCCAGACTTTACACAGCCAGACCATCTTTAGCCAGTTCAGAAGCCCCATACTCTGCCCAGTCACTGCATTTAGAGGTAGTGCTAAAGGTGACCTGTAAAAGATTTACAATATCCTTTTTTGCTTCTTTATACTGTTTTTAGTGGGAGCAACTCAGCAGTTAGGACAAGAATTCCAGCTGAAAGGTGAGTGCTGTTCCTGTTTCTGGCACTAACTCATATGATAGAGGTAAGTGTCTTATTTGAATGTGCTTCAGATTTTTCAGTGGCAGGAAAGAAGGTCTGTTTCCATCCCGAGTGTGCTTTGCAGTCTGCATGTGAAAGGGTTGTAAAGAGGGCTAAAATGTGTGTGGGCATGGCAAGGGGAAGCAACATGGCTTGTTTATCTAAATATTTGATACTGTCTTGATTGAAAGTTTCATGAAAAGTATGAAAACAGAAATAAAAGGTTTCTTACAGCCAAGATCTGTTCTTTGTAAAGAACACTATTACCAGCAGATTTTTTTTCCTTGAACTGTGCAAATACTTATTAAAGTATTTATATTTATTTATTTAATACTTATTAAAGTATTTATAAAGCCCTTATTAAAGGGCTTGTTTTGTGGTCATAGACTGTACTGTATTCACCTCTGCACAGCTGTGGTTTGTGTGGTGTGGTTTGTTCCCTCTCCCAATGTTCTTCAGACCTTTCTGGAGCCTATCAATAAAAAAAGATGGGATGGGGAAAGGCTGTATTGCTGTCTGAGGGGAAAACAAAAAAGAAATAACCTTCCAGAAGAGAGAAGCAGCAGCTCTTACTACACATTCTAAAGAAGCAAAAGAGGAAACAAATACTTGCTCTTTACAGGTTGCCTTTAAGGTCCCTGACTCTGGGGTGTACACTGGATACTGGGCATCACTCGAGTCTTGGTGTTTTCTGTCTGCTCTGAGATGGGAGGTTCTTTCTCACACCAGCTGCAGGGAGTTTTTGTGAGGGACTGAGGATATTAACAGGGAATGAATCTCAGCTCCTGGATGATGGAAGTTGGTGAGAATTGTGATGTTCAGCCCTGAGGCAAGATTGTTGGATATGATGCATTTAAGCCACCTTTTCTTTACTGGCTTGGTCATCAACCAGCCTGTGGCATGAGAAACTCAATTTGGTTAGTTTTGTTCTAAACTGGAATAGAAATGCTGGTGTCAACAGCCTGCCCAAAGCTGGGCATGGGAAAGGCCTACGATGAGGCTGTAGCTCCAATGGCTACCAACCTCCTCTCATTCTGTAGCACAGATGAATAACACATGATTCCCATGAGAAAGCAGGTTGGCTTAGCCAGTGAAAGCAAAATTTAAGAAATCAAACAGTACATAAAAAACAAAGGAGGCAGAGTTTGTTGGAAATGGTATCTTGGAGATCAGTGCATCAGCACTGGTTAGATTGCCTCAGCACCTATGAACCAATGCAGGGAGATCACTGCACAGATATGTACAATCCTGCTCTCAAAAGAGCCAATTTCTTCTTAGAATTGCCATCTTTCCACTGCCTGCAGCTCATGCACCTTCCAGCCTGACAGTTCATAGAATCCCTGATTTCAGCAATGAGCTTTCAATTCTGTACAGCAAAGAAGTATGTCCCTAGTGCAACTGCTTCTACTCATGTGCGTCTCAGAACTGGGAGGAAAGCAGGTTCAAAACTTGCCACATTCCCCCCTTTTTCCCCCCTCCACTTAAAATAGTATTTTCCAGCTTCTGCAAGTCTCTATGGCTCACGTGCCATATGGTGTGGTTGGGAAACTGCAGAAGGAATAAACTGTCCACTGCACAGAAAGTTAAAAAACATAACGGAAAGGTGTAAAAAGAACTTAAAAAGGAAAGCAGCAACCTCCCATGCTGGCCCAGTTGCTTGTGTGGGCTTCAGACATAAACTTGCGGCAGTAGAAAATCGGTTTGCTGTTCTCAGAGTCCTGCTCTCTCTCTGTTGTATCCAGACCTGGAATGCCGATGCCAGGAGCTGTCCCTACTGCTCAGTGATGCCGTGCTCCCACGCTACCCTGGCCTGCTCCTCCTTCCCACCACTCACTGGTTGGGACACTTTACGGTGCAAGGGGCGGTGCTTGTCATCATCTTCAATGATCATCCCCTCCTCGTTCTCCATGTTTGGCAACCGGGAGTGGTAAGGTTTGGGGGGCAGAGCAGGAGGGTCCATGGTGTCCTGAGGAATGACTCCAGACGGAGCAGAGTGGCTTCGGCATGGCTGGGATTTGAGCGACTCCAGGACATCAGGCTCAGAGAGACTGTACCTGACAGGGAGGTAGGGGGTCTCTAGGTCTTCATCAGTGTTCCAGGCCTGGCTGGGGACAGAATCCATGGTGTCTGTGCGAGGAGGTGGTTCAGAAGAATGTCCAAAATTGCTCTCGCTCAAGGAAGAGACACCACTGCTGGCACTGCCGGATAAAGTGGAGTTACTCCCATCTAGACCAGACTGCGGACTGGTGGGCGATGCAGGGATAGGATGAAGAGGGGACTGTTTGGAGAAAAACAAAACCAGGTTAAAATTGACAAAGAAGGCAATGCTGTGTGTCTTGTGTGTTGCTCCCCATTTCAGCTTTTGACAGTGTTATTAACAGAGCAGTTCCATTTGTGTTCAAAGTGTCATTGATTATTGGTTTACATGTCTCGAAGTACCACTTGTGGGCAGAGAAGTGCACTCAACAACACCAGAACTGTTAGAGAAACAGTAGCTGAGGTGATGATCAGGGTGCTGAAATCACAGCAGATGGTGCAAAGAAGGAAAAGGGAAGGGCCTATAACAAGTATAGAATTCAACTCTGGAACAGGTTATGACCTTTCATGGATTTCCTCATGTGCAAGTTACTAAGATGTTAAAAATAGTGTTTCTGTATTCAGAGGCTGTTTGATGGGAGCAGAGGAGGGGGATTCCTCCGGGAATTGATTACTGTCCTACACCCCTCTCTGCTCTCCTGCCCTTACCTTGCGCAACGTTCGTGCAGGCAGTGCAGGAGGAGCATCACTGAGCTGGTGGTGGAAGGCATCAAAGTGCAGTGAGTAGTGTCCTGGAACGAGACAAGGATCAGAAATGCAGACCTGTGCTGCCTCCCTGCAGCCACAGAGCTGGGTTTAGATCTGTAATGGCAGGTAACAGCTCCAAACGCTGGTAGCTCCAACCTAGGGCTGCCTGTGTGATGGACACTGCCGAGTGCACCTGTCACACACACCCTGCCAAGGAGAACTTCAGTGCAGTGATAGATTTCCACCCACCCCTGTTATCAAGGATCTCATGGCAAGGCAACAGGCTCGTAAACAATGAACACTTGAAGTTTCATTTAATAGCTTTGTAACCTTAAATTACTGCTGAAGATGGTCACTGGTAAGGAGCCAGGCCAAGCTTCAGCACCCTGACACCTAATTCTAGTCCCAAAATACAACGAGTCCACATTGCTGGAAGGACTACAGTAATTTGAAGATTTTGAAACCAAATTGAAAACCTAGCAGACCAGGAAAGACTGTGGGGTTTTGTTTCTGGTTGTTTTTAGTGGGGGAAAAAGACCAAAGTCAGCTTTGAGGTGGTCTGGATTTCCATGTGCATCACTGCAGGCCTTTGCAGCTGTCCTGCTGGGCACGTCCTTACCATGGGGCAGGCTTCGGGGAGGCACTGGTGGGGCCAGGATGCTCCCAGCGTGGGCAGACAGGAATGGCAGCGCCTCTCGGGTTCCGCTGTCCAGGCTCCAGCTACTGGGTGCTGCTGGCACAGCTGAAGGGTGGAAACAGATGTAACTGGGGTAACATTACAGGGAGTTGGTGGGGCCAGGCTTTCCAGTGTGCTCTTCAGCAGAAGAGAGACAGATTGCAGGGACTTGGTGAGTGGCAGGACTGGAAGCACAGAAAGGCACCGTCTAGTCTGCAGTGTGTTAAGTTTACAGAGGCTTTGTTAAAGAAGCGAGAGTTAGGTGATTGCAGGGTTAGTCTGCCCAGCTCCCCTGGGCTCCTTTCTAGCTGGTCTGAAGAGCAGGAGAGCTCTGGGAGCTTTTGCAAGGCAGTGGGTAGGTAAAAATGAAATCCCACGAATAGAAGGACAGGTGTATCTCAGGTGTGAGTTGAGCTGTCCTGCTTGGTGGTGAATGGTGACAGAGCAGAAGGGAATGTGTGGCAGAACCCTCTGGAGACACAGGATGAGCTTTGTCTGCACTACAGGCTAAGTGAGCACTGAATAAAGGACATGAAGAACATTACACCTCAGTCTGTTGCAAAAGAAATCATGACTTCAAAGCCCTGGTTAACTAAAGCTACAGAGTTGATGAAGAATTTTGATCATGAAATATTTAAGGACAGCAGTTTGGCCTCACCTGAACAGATCTTGTGAAATTCCCAAATCTTTTGAATCAGGAAAGAGAAGGGAATGTTTGCTACATAGACAGTGAGTATGATCTTCGTGAACTCATTTTTTTCATAGAAATAAAAGCTGCTTCTTTCTAACATGACCCTTTTTCATGATCTTGAGAATTCTGTCAACCTTAAACATTATTAAAATGCACTTTCCTTTCTTCCAAATAAGACTTGATTTATTCTGAGAAGAGGTGTGCAAGAATTGTATGTTTTTTAAAAACAGATAAGCAATTTCTTCAGATTAGCAAAGAAAAGAAAAAAAAAAAACAAACATAGTAATTCACTGAGCCTGTCAAAGAAAACTGAGATAAAAATAGCTTTTTCCATCTTCAGTTTGGGAAATGGAAGCCTGGAGAAATAAACATTAAGTTTGACATCTGAAGAGGATCTCTCTGTAATTAAAATGCCCGCAGCCATTTTGGGTGCATTTCTTTTCTAAAATGATTTTGAAAGGTTTCTCTTTTTTTTGTCCCTAGTTCATGATTTACCACAAGCACAGGCTCCCAAAGGCCTAAAATTCCCTAAAGTAAAAAACATCACAAAGTGACAGCTTCATAATACAGAACAAACATCATAAAAATATAAAAGTAAATGTTGTTTTAAAAGACAGACCATCAGCCAGAGAAAGGCATATGAAGATGCTGAGACTCTTGGCAGAGAACAGGCTCAAACCAGGGGCTACATCTCCATACAAGTAATGTGGCTCCAGACGGACTGTCCCTGCCCACAGTGCTCTGGTTTGCACTACTGCAATGGGTGTCAAAGGGCTGAAATAAGGACAGGATGCACAGCAGTGCCAGCCATGCTTGTCTTGCCTGTAAGCCCCTGCATCGAGTGAAAAGGACAGAAAACCTGATTTGCTTGGCCTGTAAAACTATTGTTGTGCCTAGTTCAGTGTTTTGTTGTTGGTTTTCTTTTTTCTAACATTATGATGCAGAATAAGAATGTGAAGAAGAGCACATGGTACCCGTTTTTGTTTTCTTAGTGTTCCCTCATTCACAGCCTTTTGAGTGTTTTGCAGTGCTGGAAATCATCCAAAGATCAGATGATTTTGGAGAGTGGCTGCTGCCTGTTAAAACCAGCATTTTATCCAGAATGCTTCGGGGAAGAACATAAGCAGGGAGCCCCCAGTGCTCTGTCCTAGCCCATGTCTCTCCATAAGAGTGTTCAGTGATGAAGTTTAATTAGCAGGGAAGCTGCATTTGAACCATTCTGCTCTGGGCACTGATGTCACCCCTGTCAGTGAGAATTACTGAGAGGAGCTGCTGACAGGGCAAAGAGGGGGTGGGTAAATGCACGGGCCATGAGTGTTGACAAAATCCAAGGCAGATGGCACCCTGACTTCAAAAAATGATGAGAGTTCAAGGCCTGCCAAAGTGACTGTAACTGCATTTTTGCCACCAGCCTGGCACAAGAGCTGGGATTCCTGTCCCACCAGACCCTACAAACAACTACTGAGCATCATCTGTGTCTTTTGTGGCTTCTTTGGGCTCCTGGAAGGGATTCTGGTTTTGACCTCCTCACACTGAATACCACACTCATGTATAGTATTTCCCACAAATACAAATCTAAGTATTTTTTCCTAGATAGGCAATAAATACTTATCTTCCTTAGTTTTCCAGATCTTTCTCCTGCCCAGTATAAAGATCTCACTGTCTCTGGCATCTGTTCAGTTCAAATTAAGATGGAGCTCTTAATCCCTCACCCCCCAGTCTTAACTTCTCTTTGTCATCCCTCATTACTGTCATCAAGTCATCATCCTACATTTAATCAGAACTGGATGTTGGCTTTTGTTTTTCATCTGGACTGCTCTGTAAGGCTGTCACTTTGTTAAAGTAGGGGATGCTGATTCACTAGAAATTCTAAAATAAAATTTGGATTTTTTTTTTTTTTTCAAAAAGGTACAGTTTAGTTCTGGCACCAGATACTGAAACAAAAAGACTGGTAAAAATTTGAGTGCATTATGTCAGACTAGAGAGGTGCAGTGGTCTTTCCTGGCCTTAAAAAGCTTTTAAAATATTGTTTTCCCCAGCCATACACATGACTGTTTCTTGCAGCATTCTTGTCTCAGATTTTCACTCAGGAATTTTGCCCTCTTCTGCTTTTTCAGAATGCTGCCTTTCAGGTAATTTTTGAGCCCATCGCTTTGTCCATGGCACCCCTTTCACAAGATCCTCTTTTTCTGTTACACCAAAAAAAATCTTTCTTCTCTTTCATTTTTTTTTCTGTTTTCCTGCAGGGGCTCTGCCTATTTTTTTCAAAGCAACAAGTTAAAAAAAAAAAGTATATATGTTTAATGCTAAATAAATATAAAACTACCTCAGTGAGGGATTACAAGGAATGTTCATAGTTAGAGCAATAAATGCATCCTAAAACCCCAGTATATCTCATTAAAAAATATGGTCCCAACGTTGCTCTCTTCTTAGGTTACTTCTCATATACTGCTTTGGAAGTTTTTCTTGATAAAGCCACAGGATTTGTATCAATAACAAAGCGCTAAACTCAGAAAACTTTCTGAAATAGAGAGGTTTGTGCAACCCCACCCTTCTAAGAACACTGAAATGACGACAGGTTGGCAGAAGGCCCAGTTAATTAAACTGTTAATTAGAAAAGCGTGAGACAATGCACTCTGCCAGGAAATGCAGAAGCCCATTTGTTACTTGCTATAGCATGACCAGAAGAACAATATTTTAGCAAGCAAGCTGACTAGGAAAAGGAGTACCTTTCTCAGCCACGGACAGGTTGGGGTCACTGCAAGGTTTGCATGGTCCAATCATTTGCTGGATCAAGGCGCGCTGGAAATTCGGAGGCTAAAGGAGAAGAGAGTCAGCAAAGAAGAGTTAAAAAAAATTATAGACCAGCTGGGGCAACATGAGGGCTTTCTGTTCACTTTTTGTCAGCAAAGGAAGTTTATCTAAAGGTGTAATGGGAACCATAGGCTGTGCCTGTGTTGGCAAGTACTGCAGTGCAATGGTGGTGGGTCTCTAGCGCGTAACAGTGCTGAGGGCTCACAATTCCTCCAGCTTGTGTTCTCTGGGGGAGTCATTTCAGACCAGCTCTAGCCTGGCCTTGTGCCCACAGTCACCAAGAATGCATCATGTGCCCTTCTGGAGCTTACCTTTGGCCTTGGTGTTGTTGGAGTTTGCACGCTCTGAGACAGTTCTCTGAGGTGAACTGAAGTGGGCATGACCAGGAATTCCCTTCAGAAGTGCAGGCCAGGGCCAGATTTAAATGCTTACATACAGGCACACTGAATTTTTCAATTTGTCCAGATACAATAGTAGATACAGGCACAGACTGTTTGAAGACCTTGTATCAATATATTATTTCAGCCCCACATGTTTTTTTGATACCTCTGGAAAGCTTTATGATAAGCTATTTAGAATCAACTTTGAGGCTAGACTGTGGGATGGCTGTGGTTGTAAAGAAATTAATAAATAAAATGGTATGATGACTTGCAGTGGACCAGGGCTTACAGGATAACATTGAGAAGTAAGACGAGTTCATTTTTACAGGGTGTTTCTGCAATTTTAAGAGTCATTACAATTTCTATCACTTGAGTGCCATGGTGGGTGACTCTGGGGGGGCAGTAATATCAAAAATTGTGCATCACCTCTGATGATGATCCTAAGCAAGTTGCTGTGCTTTCCAAAAATAAAAACGAAAGCTTTTAAGGTGGTCAAACCCAGCAAAAATAGTTCACAGTTACAGAGAAGAAAGGGGAGCCACTACCTGTCCGTTTTCCACGATGGCTGCGGGATACATGGCGCTGCTGGGCCGGTCCCGGTGCGCGGGCAGCAGCATCATCATCTCCCGAGAGTGCCGGTACTTATCTGGTAGAGAGGGAGAGCCTGTAAACAAGTGAGAACAATCACGTACACGGGACAAACAACAGCCATGTCTCCGCATGCCCAGGGATTTTGGCCTCCTGTGCAAGTGGTTCGGACGGATGATCTCACAGGACTCAAAAAAACATGGTGCCGAGCCCACTAAGCAGCTGACTGTTGGTGGGTGCATAGCACGAGGATGGGGTAAGAACTGGCTTGTTATATACAATTAAGGATGTACCACGTAAGGTGTGTGAGATGTAAGTGTCCCTAGTTGTGTGTTGCAAAGTGCTTCCTCTTAAACCAAAAAGAGAGTGGGCATCTGTGTGGAATCAGCTGTGGCTGTGCTGTACAGTGCCTAATGCTGCCCTGCCCTCAGAAAGTATTGTAGAGGAATAGAAATGCCATAAAATGGTGCATTTTAGGACTGAATGTGGAAGAAAGGGATAAAAGCTTGAAATACATCATTTAGGTAAAGCAGGAAGCTACAGGAAGCTGCTTCATTCCTCGGTTCTGGTAGAGGTAAGTGTTGCCATTTAGTTGGTGATACCTTGATTAGCTTCCTCTTGTTAAAGCAAAACAAAGCCCAGTGATAAACAGAATTTTCCATAAGTGTGAGTGGCACTTTGCTTACAGTGCTGCTGTAATGATGATTACTACTGAGGGTGTTGCTATACTGAGCTCTTTTATGACACCAGGACATTTACCAATGCTTAGTAGGAATAGGCTTGATTTATCTATTAGTTATCTGTGTAGTTGTCATTTAAGATACTGGGGTATTTCATGTAAACAGTTTCCTGGCAGCTGGAATTACTTGGGACTCACGTCCTTCAAGAAGAGTGCCACAAAACAATATGCCCTCTGATGTGCAACAGCTGACAATGGATTTGCCAGAAGAATGATCCTCATTAGTGACTTCCTGAAGTCTGACACTACTGATACACACATCCCTTGGGATGCACAGTCCTAGGCAGGGATTGATGTTCTGAAGCTGCTGAAGTGAGCTGTAATTTGCACTGATTGTTTGATTGCGTCACAGACACGCACTGAACAGATGGCAGCACACAGCGCATTACAGAGCCATGCCGGCTTTTGGGGAATACATGCCCCCTCTGGCAAACTTCCACAACCACACACATTACCTGGACAGCACTCCAACATATGAGCAAAGGCATTGTGCTGGTTGATGCAGCTTTTACCCCAGCAAAAGCAAACATGCAGTTTTTGGGACTGATATTCAGCACACAGTGGAAGGAACAATGTGTCCAGCAGAATGCAGGATAAGGTCCTACAATTGCATCAATTCCATACGGGGGGCAGATGCCAGATTAATCTACACCCCCACTCCAACATGAACAGCCATAGAGTATCTGCATTCTAGTCCCGAACTCATTTTCTCCCCAGACATAGAACAGAAACATAATTAGACGACATTCTTTGCTCTTACGTACAACACCAGCTTGGAGAACACAGTGTTAACGCTTTGTGCTGAGTCTTTTACTCACAGGTCACAGATAGTCCTGTTCTGCAGGACAGATGTAAAGATGCTGAACTTTTAGGTGTGCCCAGAACTGCAGCACAGCACAACCTACACTTTTCCCTTTTTATTTGTCATCCTTGCTCTTTTCTATCAAAGTTGCAAACCATCTCTATGTGCTGTCAATTTATAAGGAATTACAGTTTCCACAGACCTTGAATTGCATGACCTGAAAAATCCCACATGTGCTGGCAGAGTTTAGTTTACAAAACAGCTTTGCTGTTTGCTACCCTAAATTTGTAACTACCCATAGCTGTAAAAATTTTAAGAGATTGTGTCAACTGCCCAGTCTGCAAACAAAATTAAGTACTGCTGCTTTGGACAGGTAGAGAGCATGATCACCATGGCTCCTTTCGGGGACTGGCAAAACTTAAAAAGCAAAGTCAAAAAAGGCTCTTAGAAGCTTCCAGAGCAGCACATAAAATGCTGCAGAGTGTGTCAGGGCTACTCCTTTTAGCCTGGAGCTTGGTGCACTTGGTGTGTGCAGCACTGTAGGTACTTACTAATGAGAAAGGAAAACCTGTGCTGAAGCCAGAGGTAGTTTTTCTTTTATAACTGTAAATACATTAATCCATTTGTGGCAATATTAGTTTTAAAGAATGAAACGGAACATTAATGTAGTTAAACTCCAAACTCATTGAATCTTTTCTCCTGATTCATCATTTTCATTACTGTTATGAAAACAGTTTGCTCCTGCATCAAATCATAAGGTTTTTACTTTAAAAAGGAAGTTTTAATATACGTATATTGGTTTGTTCAAAGTGCTGAATAAGACACCAGGACTCATTTTCTACACCTTAACAAGGGGCTGTGTTGAGGAAGCAGTAAGGATGCCTTACGTGTCCAAGTGGGAGTTGCTTTTCGAGTCCATCAGAGGAGTCCCAACTGTATTTTAAATTAAGTTATTGAAAAAAACCCTTACTCACTTCTAGCTCTTCCCAGGCCATTTTGCATTTTGGTTTCTGCTTAATGAACCAGCTTGTATAATCTTTTAACTCCAGTAAGGTTACAGAAGTGCCATATGAGTCACTTCAAAGGAAGCCAAACCAAACTGAACTTCTTACTGATCCTCCACACAACAAGGGTGCTTTCCTGTTAGGGAAGAAGCTACACAAGGGTCAAGCCAGGTGAAAACTGAAAGATACTTATTTATAAAAATGAGTAACTGGTAATGTCTTTATTGTTAGCAGAGAATTAGAAAATTATTACTGTATTCTGATTTCAGTTCTATTTAAGGCTTTTGCTGTAAATTGTATATATTATAACTAGTGTAAATTTTGGTACATTAATCTGCTGTTCAGTGATATAATCAAATCATTGATCTACTTTCCTGATGACTATCTTTGAAATTTTTTTTTTATTAATAACTTTACTGTTGCCAAATAATTGCCTGTGGTGCTGTTTTAAAATCAGTGAAAGGGTCATTTTTTCCAAGTGGAGAATTGGAAGTGTTATTTAAATTCCTGCTGGATTCTTAATACAAATGGCCATGGCTTCCTTTGGTCACTGAGGGAACTAATCTGTATTATAAAGATA
The DNA here is from genome assembly GCA_035583235.1 of Hafferia zeledoni. NCBI lineage: Eukaryota > Metazoa > Chordata > Aves > Passeriformes > Thamnophilidae > Hafferia > Hafferia zeledoni. The sequence continues at coordinate 16,897,079 of JAWWEV010000024.1, read as the reverse complement.
CCAGTCTCCTCAGGAAAGGGCTCTGCAGTTAAATAGAGAAGGTAGATAGTGGTTTTTCACCTCTCCATTTACATTTCAATCACTGACAGAAGCATTTAAAAATCAGGTAAAATCTAGAAGTCCTACCTAACCATGCTCAGGTTAAAGCCACAGGTGACAAAGATGCAAAGTTGATAAATTTAGGTGGCCTGTACGGAATGAATTGTTGGCCTCCGTACACTTCCCATCTGACAAGTGTTCAGCTGCAGCATCGTGACTATCGTAGCTTTGTTGGCAGTCTCAGCAGAAAGGCCAAGGGTTGGATGGGTCATGGAGACTGAACTATCCTCTCACCTCTAGAGGTGGTCCCTCCAGGACAGAGATGAGGCACATGGGTGGGGGCAGCGTGGGGGAACTTGCACAGCTGCCGCCCATGCTGTATCTGCTCTGTGGGTAAATAGAGGGCTTCAGCCTCCAGTGGGGTCAATCCAGCACCTTTCACCAGCGCTAAATTGAAAAGAATATAAATAAATACCAAAAAAAAAAGGAAAAAAAAAAGAAAAGAAAAAAAAAGGATAGAGGTGCATTGGCAGAGCTGCACATGTAATGTCTGTGAAGTACCTTGCTCCAGCCAGGGACACTGGAATCTCATTTTCACAAGCATCAAATTCACCCAGTTAAAAAAAGAAAACAAAAGGAAAAATCACCAAGGAGAAGAACAAAACTGTATTACCACAGTGGAATTTAAGTGTAAGGGGTTTTTCTCGTTAAGAACAGCTCCATTCCTGACAGTGCTCTCATAATAACCAGAGCAGTGACTGGCACACTGGAGACACACAGAGCATCTGGGACCTTACCAGCAGTGAAATCCCACAGTGAATGGGTAATGTCTGAAGGCTGTGCTCACATAACTTAGAAGTGAACAAAACTAGCAGAGAATAAATGCTCTATCATAGGCTATATAAGTATTTTTCAAGCTCATTCCTTCTTTATTGTTTCCCCCTTATGGTCAGTCTGGGTCCCATCCCTGGGAGGTGCTGTTGGCTCACCCAGCAGCCCATCCATTCCCTTTGGAGCATTCATCACTGTTGGTTTCTAAGCAACAGTGAATAATACCATAGAGAGGGAAGCTGGTGATGCTGTGCAGTCACCAGGCACAGAAAGACTGTCACAGCCTGTCACTGGACTTCTAAAGTGGAAAACAGCATGAAACAGTATGAGCACCAAACCCCCTCAGATCCCCTAAAACATTCACGTGCCAGCTGAGGCACATCCATTTAAGGACATCTTCCTGATGTGATAGCCCTGTCTTCAGTTCCATCTTCCCTTTCCTGTTGTACCAGTTTCACCTGGTTACTTCAGTATTTGTCATCATTTTCCTTTCAGCCCTTGGTAATTAGTGCAGCTATCTGCCTTTATTTGAAGATGTTCACTTCCCACCTTCCTACTCCACCTGATCCTTCAATTAAATTACTTTGTTGCATCTGTGTCATAACAACATCCAGTCAATTAGGATTTTACTGCCAGACTGAGCAAAAAAGCCCCAAACTGGCTTAAGGGAAAGGGCCCTTCTCCGTATTCTCCATCCACCAGGAGACAGAGAGTTCCCCTGTATGGAAAAAGGGGTAAGATTAAAGTATCAGCCTCTGTCTCTGGTTATATCCTGGACACCTTCTTCAGACACCTGTGAACGGAGGTGTAGAACCTGCAACTGAGAATCCAAAATGAGAGGAAAGAACCAAAACCTTGAATACAAGTTACAAAAGTCAGGAGACCACATGAAGTTGTTTTGCTTCAGTTTGGAGGCTTGGGAAAAAGTGATTAGGAATATCAAGACCAGCTACTGTAACACAAAGGCAATATCATACCCCCAGAGTCTGCTTTTACATTTTTCCTTTCTTCAGGAACTTCCCAGCAGGGAAGCCCTTCTTTATCTCCAGTACTTAAAATTTGTATCTTCCAACATTCATCCTATAGATACGCTTTTGTATACATACATGTCTGCTAAACTGCCTCAAGACCTTTTTTGTGCCATAATTTAATGAAACATGTAAAATGATTCATTTGCCTTTGTCTTCATGGTCTCTCTTGTAAGTACCAAGAACTATTCTTGTTTTCCTCTAGACTGCCTGCCACAATTTTGTGGTGGAACAATGGAAATCATTATGAAATTCAACTGCCTGAAACCAGCATGCATTAGAGACACATTCCAAATACTGCTGAAAAAAAGTGATTAAAGCCACTTCTGGAGAATTAAAACATTTGTAAAGAAATAATTCCTGAAGAGGCATTTCTATCTCCAAAAGAGAAGCAGTGGTACATGTCAGTGTAGGTGGTTTTTCAAGGCTGCCAGGTTAAGGAGCACCTGCAGGTGACCCTGAGCTGGGGCCTGTCTGTGCTTACCTCGGGCACTGGAAGGGGCAGAGTTAATCATCTGGGATGGTGCCGAGTGAGTAGAGCTCAGGCTGGAGGTGGAGGGGCTGGCCTGGGATGAGAATAAAACAGACATGTTGGTGACTGAGCCTTGGAAGATGAGCTCTAGAGCAAACAAGCTGCAGGAGGCAGAGGAACCATCAGGGAACAACTGAGCAGATCAGTGCCTTGGGGATTTACCTGTCGTGGGTCAGCAGAGCAGCCTCTGCCCAGCGTCAGTGCAGGCCACTGGTAACTGCACTCAGGACTGTGGGACTTGTATCACCCCCCAAACCAAGAGCAGCACATGTTGAACAGGGCAGGTAAATAACACGACAAAAATCTCGCTTTCAGAAAGCAGATCTGTGATCTTGGATTGCAGTACCACAGTCACTGCACAAACACAGAATACTTCCTCCCAAAGCAAACTTACTGAGTTGCTGTCATCTCTCTTGACCAGTGTTAGATTCCACCTATTCAGTTCTTTGAGAAAAATACCAGCAGACAGATCCCAGCATGTGCCCAGGTAAAGTGTGCATGTGCACACTGCTCCCAGGTGAAACCCTCTGGAGTGCATTCTGTCTGTTCCCAGCCACGCTCCTGGCTGTGCTGGAGCTGTACCTGCATGTGGTACATGTCCTCTGCAGTCTCCCCCACAGAACTGTCTGTCAGGATCACCAGGTTCCCAGTCTCACTGGATGTGTGGGACGACAGAGAGGATGAGGAGTGTCGAACTGAACCAAGCAAGTTCAGTGGGCTGGAAAAAAAACCAGAGACAGAGCAAGGACATAATTACATTTTGAGCTTGTGGTTTAATTTGTGAAGCCTGAATGTTTGAAGCTATAAAGTACCTGCAGTTACCTTCTGCTTTAGGTCACCTCCTGATGTCAAACACTTTTGAAAAATCAGGCCCAATAAACTTAAACAAATCACTCCAAATGTGAGTAAATATGAAAGAACTGACAAGAAGATTACAGGGAAGACAAAACAGTACGTGGGATGTTGAATTTCAGCATCCAAAGCCAGGTCAACATCACATCATGACCCTGGGAGAGTATTTGTTTAAACAAAACATGCTGAAACCACTCCCATTTTTAACACTGAAGTACAATGAGTGGGAGCAGCTTAAAAAAACCCAACATTCCAACGGAAGCCATGCACAGGACACATAGGTCAAAATACAGTTTTCCTTACTGCATTTGCTGGGCCTCAGCATTACTGTTGAAAGCAGTTTTGTAGCTGACAGTGAAGTAACACAGCCCAGCTGGTGTGCAGGATGCACCCTGATCTCACTCAGGGAGTTAACTTTGTCACTCTGAATCACATACACAAATAAATGACGTATTTTGTACACTACAGAATCTCCCTAGTTTGTCCTAAGAACTAAAAAAGCCTTTACAAAGGGAAGAATTTTGAGGAAAAAAAATGTTATCACCAGACAGAAATTGTCAACTGCCAAGCCACAGAAGTGGGCACTCAGTTTTAACAGCAAAAAGAATGTCACCATCCTGGATTTGTGGAATCGAGACCAAGTTTCCACAGCTTTTAATGCCAGGCTTTAAAAACAGCTAAACTATAGCCACCCACCAAGAAAAATAAACACAGAAGAATAATTAGCATTTTCAAATAAGCAATTTCAACTGGAGATAAAAAACACTGTTTTGTCCAGATAATCCCAATTTTTATCCTCAGTCATTATCTCAGATTTTATAGATGGGCATTTAGCTTGAATAAGCACCCACAGAGGCATTTTTTGATGTTCTAATCATCCTTGTATTTGGCTTCTGATTTGATCAGAATTATAAAAAGCAATGATGTGAACATTTTTGATCCTTCAAAATGGGTACATATTGAGTTGGGTTTTAAAACAAGCAATGAAATTTTCCTTTCATGGTAGGTAAGGACCCAGTTATTTGCTGTTGGCATAACAGAGGTTGGAAACTCCAAAGCCAGATTGAGTCTGGAGAAGTGAGTGGCAGATGTGTGGGTTCGCCTCTACAGTGAGTAAAGTGATGGAGTAACACCTGGAGGTGTTCAGCATTTGCTGCAAAGTGGATTTCTCAACTTTTTAATTCCAATTCTCAAACGTCAATAATTAGCACTGCATGAAGACAAAAGGCACTTCTGCCAAAACTCATCCTGCCCCTCCTGCAGTACTGCCAACCACCTCTTAGATCCTTGAATCCTGGTGCAACAGCGTGCAGGGATCCCTGATATTTGGGCAGGGGAAGGGGGTACCTGTGTCGATGCACCAGCTTTATGCTCTCTGGGCTCATGGGTCCGTGTGACACCAGCACGTTGCTGCGGGGAGTACTCGAGCCAGAACAGGCTGGACTCAGCTTCTCCAAACCAGGTAACTCCTGCAAAGCAAACAGACTTCAGCTAAGTCAGTCATGGGAAGCTGCAGGTTTTCTTCATGTCATTCCGCTCTTTTGAAGAGCTCAACATCCAACACTTCCTGTAAATCCTCCTGTTTTACATAATTTTCTGCTGTGTGAGACAGCAACTGAAAATTAAGCTTTACAACTGCTCTGTGATGCAACAAAGAACATACAAATATTAACAATTCCTGTTTAAAGGCTAAGTTAACGTATTTCCTGGGACTTCCTTCTTGCACAAAAGTCATGAATTTTTCTGGTAATTTGGCAATCCAGTGCTGCATCAGCCCAGTTCTTTTGAGACCCTTACTGCAACTGACAGACATTTAGTCATAACTGTATAACATAACAGGGGAAAAGTGACTGTGAGCTCACGTGGTACAGGCTGGATCTCATCATCTGGAACTGGTCTATCAGCTTCTTGTGCAGGGGACGCATCTCGGGATGTACAAACTTCTCATGGACTGCCAGACCCACTCCCAGGACATGCACCTGTGAAAATGTAACATCACAAACCCAAATAAACCATGTCTGAGAGAGAAGAGAAGCCTGTCCTGCAGTTCTGCCAGTGTGCAAGGAAGTACTCTAAAATATGCCACCATTCATTACAAGAGCTGCTGATAATTAAGCAAGCCAAGGAATCCTGGCAAGTTCATACTACTCCAAGAAGTACTTTAAGTGTGAGAGAAGTACATTTGTGTCATCTTGGATTGCTTTTAAGACAAATAACTGTAAAAAACTACCAGGGAGATTGTCTGTCTGGAGGGAACAGTGTGATGCCCTCACACAGACAATGCCCTGGGACAAAAACGCCTCCTCCCAGTGCCAGGGAAGGGGGCGGAGCTGCCAGCAGAGATTTCCAAAAGGAGCTTCTGATAATTGAGCTGAACAGCAGCAGTGGCACACACACAGTCGCTCTGCCTGTTCCTCATTAGTTATTTCTAAAGGTCACTTTTTCAAAGGTCAGACATATAATAGTAGGGATTGAATGAGATTATATAAGGTCTCGGATGAAAGAAAATAGCAGTGATAGCAGGCTAAAGATGTATATAATTCCCTACATGATCCAAAGTCTGTACAAACAACAACTAATTAATCTTCAAACATCCTCCTGAGGATTGAATGGAGATAAACATTATCTTTATTTTTCAGATGGGGAATCTGAAATGCAGTTCAGTGAATTGTTGAAGAAACAGGCCTGGTAGCTCTATTCAGACTTGGGCACATTGTTTAATGGGGTATATCTTGCCAAACTTTCAGTTAAGAGGGGTGTGATTATCTGATTTCACTCCCATCAAAGCATCCTTCAGCTTTATCTACCAAGATGTCTCATGGAGACATTATGGAAAAATAAAACTGCAGATAACAGAAACAGGCATTAAGTTTTCGTAAGTGGCTCTGCCAGTTTAATCTCGAGCCTGACCTGTCCTGTCTCTGATTATCTTTGAAATTTGCTGGGAAGACATAATTTAAAATGCCAAAAATGAATGACAGGCTTGAAATGCAGCAAGATGTCTGTTGGATAACAAATGGAGACAACAAAATTAATGTACTTTTAGCTGAGCTTCACCTCATAGCCCATAAGGTGAAAGGCTTCTCATAATCCCCTTGCCCATCTCCCCCCTTTTCTGTTTGAATGTATTTAGAACTCCTGTAACCAAATTCTTTGCTTCTGAATGATTCGGTTTGATCTGGTATGTTTAGACCCACTGCTGATGAATCCAGACACTGTAGCAATGTCCTCCTGCATCTGAAAAACAGTACCTGTTCCTGCATGAGTTCCTTGAGCTGTGTGATCTTCTCTGCGTCTCCAGGGTGCTTTGTGATATAATCCTTATCAAAAAAGGCCTGCAGGAAAAGGGGAAAAAAGTGCTTTTTGCATACTGGAAAATATTTCATCATAACTTGGTGTCAAAGGATGAGTGGAAAAAGTCCAAAAATCTTGTATTAAGATAACAGCAGAGCTTAATTTTATTGTTTTCAGCACTCTGGGATGCAGAAAAAATGGTCTTAGCAACTGAAACAATTATGTTGAATCATGAATCTGACCAAGTTTCCCCATGTGACAGTGATGAGCAATATCACTAATCCTTGTATCATCCAGTTATCTGAATTTTATATAGTTCCCTTCACATAACTGCCTAAAGTTAAAGGAATTATGTGAGTAAATTGGTAACTAATGTAAGGTCTGAAGAGCATTCTCCCTACAGCTCCGTTGGGAAGTCACATCCCACACCACTGTACCACGGCTGCCTGTTTTCAGTATTGTACCCTAAACTCACCTTTTGCAATGCTCCGTGTAAGGAACAGCTGCCAGAGATTATGCCGGTTAACGAACTGCATATAAGATGATTTCAGGGTTTCACTGAGTAGGCCATCAGCAAGGACATGAATTAGTACTTTTCCTGATTTCAGGCACAATCAGTCTCAACTACCACGAGACCCACAACCTCTACTGCAAAATTAATTTATAATATATAAAAATACCTGCCTCACTGTTCTACCTGTCAGCTGAGGATTTCCAGGTAAGCCAAGTGCCATCCTTGAGAAACCCCCCTGCCACCTGTACCTACTTCCATGCCAGATCCCAGCTCCACCCTGAAGCCCTCCATTGACACTGCAGAATAACCAAGTACGGGGTTTAGCCTCATCTCTAGATAATGGACATGAAAATTCCTTATTTTATTAAGTCATCCTCTCTTTGAAACCAAAATGGAAATGAAACTGAAGAAGGGGGGTACTGAAGTGGGCAGCAGAGCCTGGCTCACCTCCTGGTACCGCGCGATGCCCCCGTTAACGGCCGCATCGATCACCCCGTTCAGACACATGCTGAGGAGATTAATGTTGCCGTGCATTTGTTTGTGCTGGTACTGGCTTATCAGCGTCCTCAGCTCCTGGTTCTTGTTCTCAACCACTTGAATGGCGTTTTCCAAAGGACTTACTTCAACCTCAAAGGCAATAAAATATACTTCAGTTCCATGGACACTTCACTGAGATTTATTATCTTCCTTGTAATGAAATGATACTGTAGGATTGTTCAATGAGCTCTCTCTGCCTTTACTGCTTTGTAGAAAATTAGCTACATTAACAAACTTCCCTGTTGGCAGTGCTGGATTTCAGGTCACAGAGTTGTGATAACTTCTTTCTATATACTGAAGACATGGCAGCAATGCAATTATTCCTTTTGTTTTTGAAACTGTCTCCATTGTACCATTCCATTCCCTCACATAATTCCCCTGGTTACACTCAGATGAAGTGGTACAAAAAGGACGTACTTAATCCCTTGTAAACTTCATCATTTTAAACTCGAAGATTTCAGCCAAAGGAGTTTGGTCTATCCCAGGTCCTCAGTAACTCATCAGTTCAAACCCCAGTTACAGGAACTATGAATGTTACCAGTTCTCTTCTCTCCACTTCAAACCAGCGAGAGATCCCAGGCAAACTGTGAGTCAGGGTCAGAGTGGTGCGTTCGATCCACAGGCTCTGCAGGGAGTAAGGGAAGCTGTGAGGGACACAGGGAAGCCCAACCACCCCGTCTGTACTCTCACTACAGGTGCTAAGGGGGCAACGTCCAGAAAAGAACAAATTAACCTCCTGAGCATCAATTTTGTACAATGTCTTGCTGAAAGTCACTCGAACAACAAACCCAGAATGGAGTGTTATGATCTACACAACACATTCAGCATTTCTGTCAGTCTTTAAAGACTGACCACCAATGCTGCCATGGGACCCAAGAAGACATTGTGGACAAACGTGGCAGTAAGACAAAAAAATCTAGCCAAACAAGAAAACCCCATCCTTGCTTCAAAATGCATTTCTCCTGGCACTAAAATAACTCAGCTTTAAACCGGACAGTGCTTTAGTCAGGTCAAGAGCCAGCAGCACTCAGACCATGGACTCAACAGCTACTTGTTATTTGGGTTACTGTGGTATCTTTGGCCATCAAATGAGGATTACTAGAAAGGCTTTATTGGAATAGAAGAACACCGAAACACTCCTACCTTAAACTCGTTCTCCTTGTCCTTTGGGCCTTTGTGGAAGGGTCTGTCGTAGCGGAATTTCCGGATGTTGTTGACTCGGTAAAAGCTCTTGATGCGATCAGGGACACGGTCCATTTGCAGCACATCTATGTTGTCTGGGATGGGAGTCACTGCATAGATCTGTAAATCTGTTAATTGTGCAGTCAAAGAAAGCTCATCAAGTGAAAACCACATGTTAGGAAAGACAAGCAGTAAAGAGCAACCCATGGCAGCCAATTCAGGTGCTGACAGTGCCCTTTTGGTTACAGTCCTGCACAGCATCCCTGCTGTTCTCACAGAAGCCAAACAATGGTGTTCCCCTGACTAAGCTCTCCAAAAGCCCTTCCAGTCCCATTAAATGTTGTGTGGTTCAGTCCTTGAATGCAAAGACCCTTGTGCTGGTTGCATGAAATCCCAGTGCAGGTGGTCAATGAGAAGAATGAGAATCAACGCCTTGGGTATAAAAGTTTAGCAGTTTTAAAGAAAGAGACTGCAAAGAAGTAATAATACTGATGTGAAAAAATAAAAAAGGATGGAAAATAGCACTTTGGAATCAGTATCTGTTCCCAACAAAGTATTGTCCAAGAGAAGGTGTTGGGAATACTTTTAAGGACACAAACTGCTGTTGGTAAAGCATTAAAACACAGATATGACCAAGCACAGCCCTTTCCCTTCCACATCAAACATGACCCCGTACTAAAAAGTGACTGTTCTCCCCAACCCTACGTAGCACAATGAACCAGTTGCTGTCTGCTGCAGACAGTGTCAGGTTTTGTCCATACCCAGCTCTGCCTCTGTGCTCTGCCACATTTCAGTCAGAGCCTGCCCTTCCCGAAGGATACACTGGGCATCACACTGCAGTATGGAGTCATCGGGGTGGTTTGGGTGCTGCATGGCAATGGCCTGGGGGAACTCGCTCAGCATCCGCTGCTGGAAGGCTTCCAGCCTCTCGTAGTCGTGGCCCCGACACACATATTCTTTGTTCTGCAAGAGCAACAAGAATAAATTAGTCTCCTTAAAAGTAAGTTAAATTCTACTGGTTTTCATCTCACTTTAGATGTTACTGCTTCAAAACCAAAGATAAATGACAGTGTCAATATGCTAATGTGAGAGTAAAACTTGCATATAACACAGCTGATATATTTTATTCCTTCCTTTTTATTCACAATGTATTTCATCAAGAAGTGATGAATGAGGAGACCATTCCACTGATCTCTTAACAGCACAATGCCTCTGATCCATGAACACACAGCATTGAGTCCTGTGGTCTTTTCTTGTTTTCAGAAAAGGGACTATTTTTAATTGGACTATACTGAAGTGTATCAGCCAAAACCTAAGTCACCAGCTTGGCTGTTCTGCACAGGGAAAGCTGCTGTCAAATACAATTTACACCAGATGGATAAAAGTCCTGAGGACCTCACAGAACAGAGGGAGATGTATGTTTATCATTTTATCAGTTCTCCTTAGAGAGAAGTTGCAACAAACTGTTCACAAAAATTGCTGTTTAATCACTGCTGTATTATCACAGCCAGACAACCCAGCCCTGATCATGCTGAACAACACACGCTCAGGAACTCCCTCTCTACAGTAGAGTAATATGGAAAAGCCTTACCAGGGACTCTCAGTGGCCACTTAGCAAACTCCCCTTCAGCCCTAAAAGCACTTTCCTCTTGATGAACAAAATTTCATTTCGGCTAATAATAGGAAGCTGCATTTAGATATGACTCTTGAGGCATTGAACCACTTGTGCAGAGCTCTGGGATGCTTTTTGAGCCATCTCTAACTCTCAACAGCAAGATACAGGATTTCTAAAGTCCTCAGTGTCATGAAGATTGTATTCCAGTGTCTCAACCCTTGCAAAACACAATTTTGATTGGTGTTAATATCTCCTGGTCCAAGACCAATCAAAGCAGGCAAATTCTCTAATTCTGGTAAACCTTCATAACAATAACTAGAAGAACAGGGCGGTTTTTCAGTTTCATAAAACAAATAAAGACTCTAACACACAAGAACACTTTCCTCCCTTTTACTTCTTGCATTGGGAAGCTTCAGTATATGCAAGAATGTTTTGTTAATTGCTCTGGAAAAGGGATCTGGAGCAGCAGTTCTTGATCTTGTGGCAAAATCAAAGAGAAAGCAGCAAAATTGGATCATAAAACATGGCCAAGGAGTTCAGTTACTTTGGCTTTGCATTTCAGTGCTCTGGAAGAGCTCTGAGGTCCTGGCTGTGACATGTGTCACTTCATATGCATCACCCACAGCAACCAATGAATGGGGAGAGGAATTGCATGATGGATCTTGACAGTTCAGTCTGTAATGCTCCAACTTTGCAGCTATTATTAAATCTGGAGTGAGTCCATGTCTGAAGGTGAATCTCTTCATAACACTTACTGCATTCTCTGTTTTAGCTTTTGACTGCAGCAATCTAGAAAACTGTAAGCCTATAAATAAGGTTATTGTGATTCTAAAAATAATGCCCTGAAAACACCTCAAAGCTAAATTTAATAGACTTTTCAGACAGATGCCAACACAAGATCTCAAAATGTGGCTTATCAGGCCTTACTTGAACTTCTGGTAGGTGGAAGATATGGACAGTTTTAATGTAGTTTTAATTTACTTATGTAGGAAGGCTGGAAATAGATGCAGAATTCATAGAAACATGCACAATGACTTTTCTGGACAAAGGACCTTCAAAATCAAAGATGCAGAAAGAAGTGGTTATTTTCTGTCTTAAGCTATACAGCAATAGCAGAATAAAAGAGAAAAGAGCTGGGAGTTATTTGATCACTTTAAATCACTTCCACAGCCATTTGAAGATTTTAAATCCATGTAAATCTTTTTCTTCCCTCGAATAGCTGCTTCCAATCTCTTTACAGTGTGATCCACGTTGATGTGACTGCTAATGGGCTTAGTCCCTGCTCCGCAGTGTGTGTGCTCTGTGGATCATTAGGGAGAGAAAGGAGGAGGATGACTTTTAATGAGATTGCTACATTAGTAATCTGCTATCAGAAGTACTGCTACCAAATATAATTGCGGAATTAACGAGGATTATAATTATGTACACTCGTGTTCGCTGGTGATGGCTCCAGCCAAGGATCCACATTGTTACAGCACTTCAGAGTCAGGTTTGTTCCAGCACACAGGAGGGGCCCAGATAAAACCCAGGATCCACAATTTAAAAAGATAAGCTACAGTCACTGGCAGCACTTCAGATGTTAGGAACACTTATGTGCCATGATGACTTTGTTTGTCATTCATTTTCTGAAACATCTGTTGTTAGACATAAAAAAGGAAATTGTCAGTTTTCTCTGGAGATCTTCCTGAAAGGGCAGATCCTGTTTCACACTGCAGCACCTGTCCCCTCCTCAGACTCCTCTGCAGGTGCGTTCTGCTCACTGCTTTGGGCTGCTGCATGCTGAGTGCTATCAGGAGCAGCTGAGGCAGCTGGGGGTGTTTAGCTGGTAAAAAAGGAGGCTCAGGGGGGGACCTTCTCACTCCCTACAACTACCAGAAAGGAGCCTGTAGCCAGGTGGGGGTTGGGCTCTTCTCCCAGGAATGAGTGACAGCATGAGAGGAATTGGCCTCAACCTGCACTAGGAGAGGTTTAGGTTGGACATCAGAAAGAATTTCTTCACAGAAAGGTCAGGCATTGGAAGGGGCTGCCCAGGAACTGGTGGTCATCATCCCTGGTTGAAGAAATGACTGGATGTGGCATTCAGTGCTCTCGTCTAGTTGATAAGGTGCTGATTGGTCACAGGTTGGATCTGTGAACTCAGAGGTCTTTTCCAACCTAAATGATTCTGTGATTCTCTGATTCTGGCACTGTCCATGTTGGAATAGCATGAGGTCACCCTTTATCCACTGGTATTTTCCTCTCCATGACTAATTTCTTTCTGCCTTTACTTCCTCTCTCTGTGTTTCCATTAAAAGAGTGTAATTAAACTCCAGTGTTAAAATCCTAGTTAAAAAAACACGACTTCATAATCAGAGGGAATTTTAAGAGTGCAGTTTTCAAGGTTTGGCTTTGTGTGGCCTCATATTGTGTAACCTGAGTGGTGCCACCTCTTGTCAGACCATTCCTTTGAAGAGAAAACAAACCATGCACCTCCAGTCCTTGAGAGCTTCACGTTACCTTGTCCTGTCACACTCAATGGCTCTACAATCAATTTTCAGGCAGCTCCTGGAGCAGCTGTCAGATTGTGTTCCTTCCCTGCTCTCAACTAGCAACAAGACATCATATAAACCAATACCCATTTTAAGTTTGATCCCTCATTAGGAAAAGAAGATAATTTCACTTTTGAAATGGCCTGCAGACCCAGCTGATGCTGTATAGACCAGCAGACAATGAGCTCCAAGTGAGGACGTGTCCAGAGGGGCTGTTTGGCTTTGTTGAAGAGAGGAAATCGTTGCTTGCAGATCGGACAGGAGTCATCAGGCTGAGGTTCGAATTGTGTCATGTGAGACTTTTTAAAGCGTGATAATTTGAGATGATGAAAATTAGTTCAGTAATGACCCAACATTGCTGCAACACAGGACTTTGCTTAGTATAGAGGCAATTTGTGCTGCATCTGCAGATTGTCAAAAATACACACAGGCATGAGTCAAATTTCTGATCTCTGTTCCCAAGAGCATTCCCAGTGGACCACATCCTCCAGTTCAGCCACAAAGCCGTTCTCACTAGTGCAGGTGTGAAAAAGACCCTGCATGGCAGACACTGTATCTCCAAACCAGAAATACAAAGCCTTAACAGCTCCTCTGAGCCTGGGCACTTGTCACATTTGGTGGAAGTTTGTCTTACCCGCAGGAAAAATGGGAATTTCCGACCATAAAAACCAACTCTGAAAAACTCTGGTTCCAAGCGCTGCTGCTCCATGATATTGTCATAATAGGTGGCTTCCATTTTCTGTGGAGGAAAGAGAGAGCTGAACTTCAAACATTACAATCTCAAGATTCATTATAATACCACATTACTCTCTTACCACCACAATTTTTTAATGAAAAGACCAAAATTCTGTTAAAGATAAAAACTATTAATTAAACCAGACTGTATGATGGGACAGACTAGAGTATCACCACACCCATTTTACATTTTGGGAGATAACACATGAAAATTTTCTATTGTATCTCGTTGTAAATTGAACAGGTCTTTCATGTGATTTTCTTTGCATTGCAGAATTAATGCCAAAGCTGAGATTAAGATCTACGTTGCCTGGTTCACAGTGTCCTATTCTCTCCTACAGCTCAAAATCCCTACCACTGCCTGGAAAATTACATCAGTTCAATTGGGTTTGCCTTAATTGAGATGAGGGGCATGAAAAAGGATGAAACAAAATTAAATCTTCTACAGCTGTGTGGCCCAGAAGGTTTAACATGGAGGAAAAAGGGGGTTGGAAAGAGTAAAAGGACTTTTTTTCTATTTCTAATCAGTAGTTTTGTGGCAGTGTGCTAAGGTTTATATCAAGAGTGGTGTTTGCAGATCCCTTGCCAAACTGAACCTCAGCTGAAAGGCTCACAGGAATTTCAGTGCAGCAAAAAGATGTCTCTTTAAAGAGAAGAACCAGTTTGACACCATCACTTCCACTGCAAGGAGCTCTAACTCAGAGTATGGTATCCAGTTTTGTGCTCAGTTCCCACACACGTTCACTCCTTTTCTGAAATGGAGAAGGTCCCCAAATCCCTGCAGGAAGCACAAAGGAATGTGGTGATGGTGTGAATGGCACACAGAGGGCACAGCCAGGCTGGTCCCCCGTGCTCTCCTTGGGACCACTTGGGAGGAAACATGTTCTTCAGAGGAGCCCTTCATGAGACCTTCTTAGACAGGTATCTTCAGATGAGAATAAATTTGACTTTTAAAAGAGTATTTAAACCACTGTGTATAGGAATATATCCACACAGCATAACACTCAAATCTGGATACGTACATGCTGCCCCTGGGGACGGGAGCAGAAATCATTTTCACATTCATAAAGCTTTTAAATAACAACCACAATTTTGACTTTTTCTGATTAAAGTATGATGCTGCAAATGTGCCCTGATTTTATCACATGTTGGGTTGTCCCAGAGGACCAGATTCTTCTAAACTGATAAGAATGCCATAAACATTTGCCTTCTCCATTCCTTCTTTCTTGTTCATCTTATATCAACTGAGGGTCAACCTGTCCATATTTTTGGAATGAAAATGAAATATATATTAAAGGAAAGAATAGTCTATGCAAAAATATATGTAAATATGCAATTGCAATAGCAAGTCCATCTCCTATGTGTGTGCTGTCTCCAAATATCCACGGGATTTTACTGCTACCAGACTTGGGAATTATTTCAGTGGACCTACAAAGTCAGTAAAACGAATCAATGGCAAAGCAGCCACTGTAAATGCATGGAGCTCTATATGGAATAGGACTATTTTTTAAATTCAGAATGTTCTGACAGGAGAGCAAACCTCTCTGGGGAATGATATGAGGGTGTGCAAGGAGGGCAGTGCTGCTCACCCGGATCCAGCTGAGGCTCTGGTAGTCGTACAGGTTTTCATACTGGATGGCCAGTTCCCGGCACAGCGGGATCCCAAACTCCCAGCTCTGCAGGGCCAAAGCAAATCACACTCACAGCAAACAGCACATTATTGCCAACTCAGCTGAGAGGAATATGGAAACTCAATTCTGGGGATTCATTTGGTATGAAATGGCAGAGATTAGATGTGAAAATGCAACGCGATGAAACAATTTCCATTAAACATCAGATCAATTCCTTCTAAAAGACAGGAACAGAAGCATATGTTCCATGGAAATTACACACACATACTGCTTGCTCTGACAGTTCATTTATGAGACTGGGAACTTATCTGGAGAAAGATAATAAACCCAACAATTTTTCTTCTTGCGAGACACCCCTTCAACCCACCCCCGACAGCTCCTTTGGGGGAGAGCAGAGTCAGGGCTTGGCTGCACAGCCAAGTGCTCCCTCCCCGCTCCTTCCTGCTGCAAGCACAAACTGTCAGGCAGTGGGAACACTCCAACACAGACACAAAACATCCTCAGAACTGACTTGCATTGTTACACTGAGTCAGTATCATATTCACAACCAAAAGCAACACTCATTTCTTCAGCTCACAGTCTCATACAATACATCTCTGGTAGCACAGCACACTCATCATCCAGAGGTCAGGAGGGAGAGACCAACTTTGGGCACACCCACACTGAGAAAAAGACTCCCCTGTAACCTCACTTGGCTTTTTGGAGTGCTCATTTTACACTGAAATCTCCTCTTCCATCACCTTTTACCTGCATGGGCTGGAAGCTGTTTCTTACCATACAGGACTTAGAACACCAAGGGCTCAGTTGACCTATACTGGATTAATTTTTATTATGCATTACTGGGCTAACTTGTCAGTTGTTTTAACTGGGACCCTGCTGTAGTGAAAACAAAATTAATGTGTGAGTTAGACTATCACCTTGAGTTTTAAGAATACTATGAGCAATATTGTAAATTATTGGTAACAGTAATTAACAGCAATTATGTAGAATATTAGCACCGAATATGGAAATAGTTTTCTGGTTACATGTACTTTCACTTAAAAAAGTGAATCTCTAGACTGTTTTAGTACATGAGGTACTTTATAGTGTTTCCCTTTAGGCACACATTTGTAGTGTCTGTTGTGTCATCCTTACTACCAGGAAAGATTTTTTTATCTGAATAGCACAATCGGTAAGTGTAAGAACTTTTTTATTAAAAGAAGGGATAGTTGTAAGGATTAAAAAGACAAAAATAATGATCTGACAACTCTTTAGCTTCAATTAATGACAAAGACTTCCAGAAGAACTTGCTAAATAAAAAAATTCTTTCAGAATCAATTTGAATATTCTGATGGCCTTAGTAGTTTGGGAGGATGGGAGCCCTGAGATTTATTTAGATCAATACAATACATATAATAGGAAAGGAACTGAAAGACCAGTTACTTGACTACTTAGACTATTACTGAGCTATTTGAGATCTCAATTAACAGGATTTTTGCCAGGGGCTGTCAAACTCCACAACACAGAAACTGATCCACTGAATTGGGATGAACAACATCAACCAATTAAGTGTTTATACTTGCAAACACAAACACCATCACATTTTTTATTGTTTTAACATTCTTTACAGAGATACCATACTTAAATTTTCAGTCCTCAGCTGATCTATGTTGACTTGAAAGGGTGGAAAAGTCTCTTCTAAAACACCTGGCCAGGAATAAATGGCTTTTTTCCCCGAGTGGGAGCAGTCTCACTTCCAAATGGGATGCTGTGGTAAAGCCTACCTAATTCTCTAATCTGCCTTCTGGACAGAAGCAGAAAGCTCACTGGCTGTCTTCTCTTGGGGTGATCTGGGAGATGGAACCTTCTCAAGTTCCTTTACTGATGTCAATTAAATTAACAACATGTAACCACATCAGATTCCTCTTTATGCTATTTCTTCCTCATGTACCTTGATACCATTCCTGTCATCCTAACTCGGGCTCTCCCTTTGTTTCAGTCAGGTTCCCACCCCGAGAAATTCCGCTGTGCTAGCTGAGTTCTGCAGATGAAAGATGAGCATGACCAGTGCAGGGTAAAAGGGCTTTGGAACACCCTGTTCCAGCACAGGGGCTGCTGCTCACAGTATGGAGAGGGAGACTCCCTGAGTTCTGCACCCACCCATGCCATGGCCCGTGCCACAAGACAGTCTTGTGGCCAGTTCTCCCCCCATTCCTGTGCTGAGAAAACTTTCTTAACAAATGCCCAATTTTTACACCCTTTTGGTGCTGCCTTGACCCCCTCACTTGGTGGAAGAGGCTGGAGCAGCATGAGATGTAACTGGGAATGCAGCTGCAGGACACAGATGAACAAATCCCACTCTGCAGGACTTGAGGAGGGACCATGTCAGGGTATTGCAGAAAGAAACTCAGACATAAGTTGAGGGAAGTGTCTCCTCTACTCCCTGAGCTGTTCCCAGTCACACAGCAACAGGGAGAAGGTGAAAAGAGGGATTTGGCTTCTCAGCCTTTCACTTCCACAGTCTGAGTGACATACACACTGCTCAAGTGGATTATTTAATCATTCAGCTACCATTTGTAATAAAGGAGGATTAAAACACAAAGTCAAGTTAATTCCAAAAACATTCACTAGGGAAAAAGCCTCAAGAGGTTAACACTCTGTAATCTGGTAGGAGTTTTACAGCCTAATTACATCTGTCAAGTTGTTACCCCCCTTCAGTGGGATTTTCCCTGTTTTTGTTGAAAATACAGGCTCACTTGCTCCCTACATCATCTTTGTCTAGTCAGACAGGACAGCACTGCAATATTTGCACAAGTCAGTACTTTCTTTTTAAGTGCACTCTGAAAAACCCTGAACATTTCTGAAATGAAAGAGAGAACCTTATGCAGTGTTATTACAAAAAACAATTCTGGGACACACACACAAACACAAAAATCTTCCTTATTAATCACTTGCTCAGAAATAGGCCCTTTCTTCCTTCACAGAGGAATGTGACTTCCTCTTGCAGGTTCTGCAGGAAATGCCTGTGCCATTTGCAGCTCTCCACTATCAGGGCTAGGAAGGAATTATCTGGAATGGCAGCCCCATATGAATCAACTCACATTTAATGCCACTGCCATTGCCATCACAGGCAAAACCAACCCCGAGGCACACAGAGAGATGTTATCTCCCAATAATATAAGCTGTAGAAATTCTCCTAGAGAAGGGAAAAATTTGAGAATACTCTAACAGATGATATCACTTCTGAGGTTCACCTCTGAAATGTTCCCAAAACACCACGACACAAGGGACTAAAACATCTACCTCTGCAGTAATAGAAATAAAATATAATTAATTGTAGAAAACCCACATCAAATATGTGAAATTGAAAAGGATTGATTTTCTTCTTGTGCAGTGGATGGAACTGCACTTTAATTGAAAATCACTTTAAAATAACAGTGTCACTGATAGGACTGAAATCTTTTTTACTAAAGGGACTCCTACAGTGCTTTGCCTGTCATTGCCTTGTGTAGGTTAAGCACAAAACAAGTCCTAAAGTGAGTCATAGCACAGCAGTTTGCACAGACAGCTACAAAATGCAATCCCACCCCTCACAAGCTGAGGAACTGGCATTCTGCCACATCAGCTGATCCAAGGCTTGGTTTAAAGGTATAAAATGTTTTGTTTGCCCTCCCTAAACCATTCCAAATGCCATAATGAAATATCCATATCCATTTTCTCATCTGTTTTTTTTTGCCCAGAGAGCTGAGAAGCAATTTGTCAAGTTATAAAAGCTTTTGATACAAATTTAGTTCCAGACTACTGAACTGAGATGATGGCTTGCAAGCCCTAAGTCAGGCAGGAATAGGGAAGGAAGCTGCTGGAAGAGAGAAGAAGTTGGCATACCTTCCCTTTGTTGAAGTAATGGATAATCTTACGGCACAGACCTTCCTTACGTTGCCACTCTGACTGAGATGGATAATGCAGGAACTCTCTCAGAGGTCTGTCCTCCCACTGGAGCAACTCACAGTACAAAAGCAAAGTAAAAGCAGCCTCTGTTGGAAAGGCAGTTATGGAACACTGAATCAATGACAGCAAAGAAACACAGCCAGTACTGAAAGGTCACAGACCTGCTTCTTCAAGAGTCTGTGATTTCTGATTTACAATTTGAGAAAAAAATCTGAAGTCTCAGAGGACCATTAAATGATTCAATTACTTAAAATAGCAGCACAAAGTTGTTTTCTATGAGCCTGATTTTTAGGTACAAAGCTGTTGAGTTTCTTTTTACCAGCTACTTGATTTAAAGGCACAGTCAGATGTTCAGATAAGTAACTGGATTTGGGGTCTGCAGCTGTAAACAAAGCTTGGACAACACAGAATTATGGTCTGTGCAGGTTTTAAGTGCTCCCTCAACACTCCAATGTGGAAATACGGCATATTTGTGGTGGTTTTGTTAATCTTCCTCTCAATCTGCTTCCACTGCTGTGATTTTTTTGATTAGTCTTCCTCATAGAACACTTAAAGTAAACTTTAGAGTGTAATGGAATAGTCTTATGATTGTGTGGCATAAACAGTATTTCATGTGAGGGAACGAATTGTACCTCAGCTTTTTACCTTCCCAAGTGCCATAACTGATTCCTACAGATTTTTTCCAGGAGAATGAACAAGATTAAACACTGGGAGAGTAAAAAACTGCCATGAGGATTTGAGGCAGCCCCCCAGGCTGTGTTACCTGTGTAGTTCTCAGCCTGCAGGTGCATGTCACACAGCTTGTGGATGTAGCGGATGTACATCTCCTCCTTGTTGATCTCCGATTTGTAGAAGTTCTGGGAAGAGAGAGAGCTGTTACTCTTACTGAGACTCTTCTTCATTCAAGGCAATCAGCAGCATCTGTGCATGTGTGAAGCTCTTGAAAAGAGAATACATTATTAATTTGAAAGAAAAGCAGCAATTCTTTTCACATTCATACTGGTCTAACCCACTGATTTTAGTGTGTCATGATTTTTTTCGAAGTGAAGGCAGGCAAAAGCTGGAAGAAAAGGTGTGAGGGGTTGTAGGACTTGTCACAGGGATATGCAGAGCTCAGCTGGACAAGGCCCTGAGGAACCTGACCTCTCTGGCCCTGTTTTAAGCAGTGAGTTGGACCAGAGACCTCCAGGGGATCCTCATAGTTCATATAATTCTGTTCTGCCATCCCAGTGTTGAATTCTGAGGCTGCACTTCCCTGGCACAGATTCCCACCCCAAACTCTCCCAACCCATTTTGACAGCATTGCACAGTATCACTGAGAGATAAAGGAAACATCTTTACCATAAGGTTAACAGTGCAGCCAATTTTCTTGTTTTCTGTTTCATCTCCTTTCATACAGTCCCTAAGAAAGCAGAAGAGTGTTGAAACAAACATCTGCAAAAACAGTCTTTTTAAAGCAAATTTGAAGATATCTTATCTTCCAGAGTTCCCCTGGATCACAAACAGTTACTCAGATACTTCATCTTCTAAAGTTCCTCTAAGAAAACTTTCCATATTAAGGCTTAAGTGATGTGAGACCTAAGTGTCCTCTGACATGTTTGTACCTGAGAACAAGCACTTGGAATGACTGCTCCTTCATTTCTTACACAACTCTGAACAAAAATCAGATATCAGTGGCCAAAATTAATCTGAATGTGAGGTCTACTACAAAAGTGAAAAATTCCTGTTTATCCAGATGTAAAGGTTCAGTCCCAGGCAAAGGGTTGGCTCCCATAAATGCAGCCACCCCTGTGGTGTGGCACACAGAGGGACACACCCTGAGGGATTTACATTAGATTTCTAACTTGTTCATAGGTAAGTTAAATCTTTCTGGAATATTTTAGAGACTATTTCTATTCAAGCAGTAGAAGACATTAAATTTTTAAAGCAGTGACACAGCAACTGTCTTGAGAACTACTGATACCAACTGGCAGCTGAACTGCAAGCCTGTGTACTTCCCAATTCCAGTCCAGTTCCCTGTTCTGGAAAGAAAAAAACTCTGCTGTGTATTAAAAATCAAATAAGCATGAAAATGTGTCTCAAAGCTGCACTGGTAGCAAATTTCATTTAAAAAAAACCCAACCCCAAACCAGCTCCCCTGCATTCCCTTTAAATGTGTCTCCAATACCTGGTTGTGCACAGTAGTTGTAGAGCAGTTGTTGCCAGGAAAAAAACCAAGAGATTGGATCAAAGTGGTAGGGATAATGAAAAGAGCAAACTAAAAAGCAGAGAAAAGGATTTGGGACAGCAGAACACCCAGCCTAGTCCCAGGTTTTCACCTCTAATGAGCAGCAGCAGCAGAAGAAAAAGTCATTTGAACTCTTGTCAGTAGGCTAAAGATAGAAATATCTGGGGCAGTTCTATATAGGTTCAAATTGTCTATCATTGCATGAAAAACCCTCTCTGTGTGTGTATATATATCTGAAGTTAAAATACTTTTTTCGAACTGAGTCAAAGCTCAGCTGAATTGACAGACAGTCCTGCAAACTTCAGTCCAAAACTAAATGAAGGCTGCTCAATTTAGAGTGGAATCTTGCACAGGAGTCACCAGCTGACATGTCAGACCTCCCACAGACAAAGTTCTGCCCTGCATGCCTGGCTGAGCATCCAGCACACCTTGGCTCACTGACATCATTCTTGCATATGTTTTGCTGAATTAAGTGAGATCATTTCAGTGATGGAAGGAATGAACGTTTTATCAACCTGAACAAACCTTAGTGTGAAACTACAGATTAAAAAATGTCTTTATCTTTGCCATTCCCAGGAAGGAGCATCCCAGAACAAGAATTAGGGCTCTAGAAATGAGGACTCGGGATGTTTGCTCAGAACCCAACAGTGATGAGTTAGGTTTGCTTACAGAACACTTGCCATCAGAAATGTGTGCAGCTTGGTAATAAATGGGCCTGATAATACAAATATTCCCTGTAGGATTTGGCACTAAGTCCTCACACGCTTCTCCTGCCCAGAACACATTCCTGGGGGTGCAGGTACCTGTAGTCCAGCAGCCGCTCCATGAGGCGAGTGACGGATGTAACGAAGGAGATCCCCGTCTCCCGCCAAGTTTCCTGCTCAATCTTCTCCAGCAAACTGTTGGGGGATGGAGAGACAGCAGCTGAGGCTTCCAGGGACAGGGCACAGCGCACACAGACTGCTCCAGGAAACCTGGTTTCTCCCTCATAAACAATTGAGAGAATGACCATCTTACCTGGGATAAGGCCCAAAGAGTTGGGTTCTACTCCAGGCAGCAGGAAGCAAAGACAAGGAAATTACAGAAGTGACAGGAGAGGGGAAAATATCCCCACATTGCCATTTAACAATATGAAAGGGCAACACTCACAGCAGGACTTGATTCCCACATTATTACCTGTAGCTTAAACACTGGTAACAGCAGTCAGAAATTGGAAAGGAGTCTAAACCTATGGCAAATATCTCCTCTTTGCTCATCCCACTGTAAATTTTCATCTCTAATCAGCAACCAATCAAGGAACCCTGAATATCAACCTAATTAAACCTGTTCCTGCCTGGCAAAATAGACAATACAGTGAGCACCCACCTCAGGGAGAGGGTTGTGAGGTGTGAGAGAAGGCTAGAACACTGAAAGTTGTATTTAAAAAGTGAAAAAAGAAAGCAAATTTACATGCAAGTTTCCTGAAACTGGATTTCCAGTCAAAGAACTCATCATTTCCAGGAAAGGAATTGTGTCGGGTGTCAGGCAAACTCTTCTGCACTAGGAGGATTTCCAGCCAAGGCAGCCAGTTCTCTTTTCAGCAGTGCAGTTGAGACAGGAGAATTCAGGGTCAACTGTTTTTTCACACAGCATTTATTAATTTGTGGAATTGTTTCCTCAAATTGTTTCCTCACCTTTTTCTCAGAATACTCAGTGGCAAATATAAACTAAAAGGTTGCTGGAATTCCAGGTTGTGTTCCTTGGTAATACATCCAGTCACTATCACCTAAAGATAAGTAACAAGCTGCAGTCCTTGAATTCTTAACATTTCAGGTAACAAATGTCTTCAGCTGGAAGTGCACACTATTCCTCTTGGAGGAGAATTAGAAAAACAAAAAAGAAAAAAAGGGAAAAAAAAAGATATTTTCTTTCCTTTATCCCTGAAACAGCCTTATGTTATCTGTACTCATAAGGAGCCAGGCTTACCAAGGCTGAACATCCACAATTCCAAACTGAATACATTTACATACTTCCTGAGGATAAGCATCCAGGAAGGGCAGGATTATCAGCTTGAAATGAATGAATGTGCAATTGCAAATTCAGAAATCCAAGTACTGGTTGCAGGAAAACAAAGGTTTATGCCTCAAACAGCCAGTGTGCTACTGAGGGGCACATAACACTGTGCAATACAAGGCTAAAATTCTGCTGATGATCTCTCTGGCTCACTGGGATATTACAAGATTTGGTGAATTAGGAACACTGCAAATGAAATTTGGAGACAGATCAGCACTAAAAGATAACTAAGCGTAAAGTCAGACATAAAGTCTTCAAGCTTATCCTCATGGGTATGAATTGTTGGTGTGAAAGGCAGTGGAAATACAGTGGCATGATGGGCTCTGGAGGGAGCAACTTGCGACTGTTGAACCAACAAAAAAAGAGCCTTCAAAAATTGGAAGAAGCAAAAGAGACCAATAAGGAACATCCCCTTTGCTCTAACAAGGCCTGACTTACCAATCCTGAGGCCAGGACTTCATTTATTGCTGTGGAAAAACAAGGGCACCTGCTCCTCTAGCAAATGAATTTTTGATGGGAGGATGACAACTACTTACCTGTGCAGCCTTTTATTAGAAGTCACAGAAAGAAGAAAAAAATTGAGGTTTTTGTATTCTTTTCAGAAATAGAGGGATGTATTTCTACTTCCCTGAGCCTGCCATGAAAAGCTGCCAGGAAGCCCCTTCCCTGCCCTCTCCAAGCTCAGCCCTGGCTGTGGGTCACAGCCCAGAGCTTTGGCTCCCCGTGGCCCTGCAAAGAGGAGCAGAATCTGGCAGAGCTTACAGCAGGTTGAAGAGTTCCCTGTAGTTCTCATCACCTTTTCCTTCCGACACCAGGCTGTCCAGCTTATCGATCAGCTCGGCTTCCACCTGCAGGAAGGGACCAATCCATCACTCACACAGACCTTCCATCAACCACATCAACTGTGTCCTGTCCCACAGCAGAATATCCATCCCCACTGGGCTGCTGGGGTGGGTCTGCTGGCAGGGAATTGATTCCCAGCATCCAGGCATCATTACATTGGAAGGTTATTTGTTCATTAAACCTTATTTGGTCAAGCCTCTCTATGATTATATGACACATTTGCTTTTCACAGTTATATAAAGGGCCACAACAGCATCTCTATGTTTCTCTTCTCTTAGAGAGGTTTTGAATACATATTAATTTCCACTCTAAATCTAATACATCCTATTATCAAGTTTGATATCAGATATTCTCATGAAATTGATTCAAGTACAGAAATCAGTGGATCAAATGTTAAATAAAACAATTTCAGGTAGTCTGGGAATTTTGTAGAAAACAGTTTCAGTACAAATGAAGACAGAGGTTCCTGAAGGTTGAAACCATCTGCAGAAATATGGCTTGTTTTTATTTAAATACAAGTACAGGCTGAGCTTCTCTATGTTTTTCAGCTGCCAAACTGCAAAAGAAGTAAAGGTGAGAAGGAAAAGCCAATCACCCAGTGGAAAACAACTGGAGCTGGTGCTCTTGCTGCTGAAATCATTACAGGGAGACCTGACTTCATCCCTGAATCACACTGCATTGTTACCTATCCTAGCTGGAAAAACAACCTTGTTAAAACATGAGCTGCCGAAGAAAATTAAAACAGCTTGAAAATTGATTTCCAGGATTTTTATGTTTTCTGACAACAACTGAGTATTCAAAAAGTGAAGAGAACCTCAAAATTAAAAACCCCTCCCTTTGCTTGGGATCTACAGTGACTTGACAGAAATGAGAACTCCTGTGCCCAGGAAAGGCAGGAAAGCAGATCCAGCAGATACTGTTAATAAGGTTTATTATCTCTTGTGCTATTTAACTATTTACTTCACTCCCACTAATACATATGATTATTCCATCTTTAACCTTAGAAAGTTATGATTTATGCTTCATAAGACAGTGTGGAAATTTACTCCACAGGTAATTTAAGAAACATTCTTGGAGCTGTAGTTCAGAATACATTAGTGAGCATAAAAATTAAATGAAGATTATGAATAGTTCATCTTTATACAGAAAATGTAAACAGGTCCAGAAACTTGCAGATGACTGTAGGTGCTTACAATTGTAAATGCCAGAGGAGGGACTGCTCTATTGTTATGCTAAAACAGGTGAAAAGAGAACCATGAGCAAATGCTACTGCAATAATAATAGCAGTAAATAATAACAATAGTGGCAATCAGGAGGTTGAAGAGGAAGAAAAACATAAGCTCCTGGTAATGCTTTTCCACACAGCCTTTAATAAATCAGGTTATGGGAAAGGGCTGCTGTTCTCCAGGAATGACAGATTAGAGCTGGCATTTTAATGACTGTGTGAATAATAATTAATCACATGAATTATGGTAATCTAATGATGATTTACCACTTTGGAGCACTTCTCTGCAGACATTTGCCCCCAGTATTGCCCCAGCACAATGAAATAAAACACCTGAGGATCCAGTCCAAACCAACCCTTCATTATCAATGCTTTGCATTCAGGATCTGTTTTGCAGTGGAAAATTTAAGCAATTCTCTGTCCACAACTGGGAAACAGAATGATGAAGATTTCTCTGCCTGATTTGCAATCAGAGCTCACAGCAGGTGGAAACCGCAGAGCTGTCACTGGACTTAACCCTTCCAGGAGAGCTGCTACAGTGTCCTTAAATAAATACAGCTCCAAAGTCTGTTTCAAAGAGTGGTAATAACGACAGAATTATACAACACCACTTCTTAGCTGGAAACTGAAGACAGAAGCAGAGAGCACTTGTTTTCACAAATACTGGCCAAATCTCACATCTCCATTTTTGGTTCTCAGTTTGACGCATTTAATGGCTCACTAAAAACCTTGGAGAAACCAGTGGGAGCAGTGACAGCCCAGCACTTAAAAATTTTTTTCCCCATCTCTGCTGTGCTGACCACATCCCTCCTGTTCCCCACATTCATGGGAAACGCAGTTTGCTCTAAAGTGCACTGGTTAAACAATCCTGGGAGTCTCGTAGTGGTTTTGTGAATTGTGCCTTGAATTTTCTATTTTATATATATTTACATGACAACATCTTCACATCAAAACCAGGCCAACAAATACAAACTTCTTGCTTCCAGCTGGACACTGCAGACAGACAAAGCAAAAAAAGGAATACTGGGAATGCTTGCGAAGTGCCTTCACCTGTTTGAAGTTGCCATTCTTTCTCTGCTCCCAGTCCATCATGTCATGGAAAATAGGGATCATGATATTCCGGACTTCTGGTTGTGGGACAAGTGTAACACCAAGGAAGGGGCCAATCATTCCCGGAATGAAGTGAATCTTATGCTCACCTGTACAACACAAAGCAAAGGTAATTAAGTAAAAGCCTTTGTTATCTGTCACTAAGAAAACAGAGAACCCCTGCAATAGTGTCATGTACAAAGTAGCAGGCAGGAGCATTACAAAAGCAAACATTCTTTTTCTGAAAGGAATGAAAAATCCATATTTGCTTTACACCTTGCAAAGCCTGTAAGAGCATTTCTAATTCCACTAGAGAAAGCCTTCAGCAAAAATTGTCAGTGCATTTTACTTGCAAAGGAATTCAAACTGTCAAAACTAACCAAAGTAACACATACTAACACGGGGAAAAGGAGAAATTTTGAAAGGGCTGGTGAGAGCAATGGGAGTTAATAGAACACATTTAGATTTCAAAGAACTACAGAGCTCTTCATCTTTGATGCTGTGGCAGTTCCACCTTCCCAACTGCCCCAGACCCGAGTGGAGCTGCTGCTGCAACAGAATCCTGAGGCTTTTTGCTGGGTCTCTTCTGGGCCATGTTACTGCACAGTCACAGGGAATACTCAAACAGCCCCATCTGGAACAGCATTCAGTGATCAATATTGGTGTCTACATGTCTAAACCCAGCTTCTCACTTCTCAGTTGTGTTTTTCCAGCATCATTTTCTGGTTATGGGATCTCTGTTATCTTGGAGGGCCTTCTATTCTCCACACAGACACTTTGGGACTGTTGCCCAGCCCTGCCTGCATCACCTCCCTTGTGCAGGACAGACCAGGCTTATTCAGGATCACACTATAAGGCATTTTCTTACTTCTATAGTTTCTTCCTGACTGTTGTTTGAACTTTGTCCAACTTGCCTTGGTTTGGGTTTTTTTTGTGTGTGTTTGGTTGTTTCTTTAAGCTGTAGAAAGCAGGACTGGGCAAACTCAACTAAAATCAAGTACACCATATGAAAAAAATCATGGCAGTAATATTGTTCCTCCTTTCTTATTCAAGATTCTTACATATTTTCTCTAAGATTACAGTGCCTTTTTAACCTGTGGCATTTTACAGTTGATTATCAGCATGATACCTTTGTGGTCTTTGTTTTCTTGAATAGGACTCCTACCTGCATTCCTACCCATAAAATGTTCATTTTTGGCTTTTTGAATATATTGCAGCCACGTTATCAAGTTATCCAATTTCACTTGTATCATTCCTTTGCCCTCTTAATGATTCACCTGTTCTCAGAACCTTGTATTTGTGATCTCTGTCAGCAAACATTTTGCTATTTTCCTCTAGAATACCACATGCTTCCTTTGTCCTCAAACTTTCCATAGGTAGCTGTTTTGGGTCCCTGATGGAGACAGGACACTGCCCTACTTGGACTTGCTCAGATGCAGTTCAGATGTCATTTGACTCTGCTGCTGACCCCACCTGAATTACATAACCCCAAGACTCCTCAGCACACCTATAAAGTGCAAGTCCCAAGTGAAAGACCTCCATTTACCTTTTGAGATTATCATTTTCCCCATTTTGTAACATTCTTAATTTGTTCATCCAAATATATGGGAAAAGGTCAAATGAACTGCACAAGTTGAAAATTCAACACAAACACTGCATTACGGTGAACAGAGCTCTTGTAGGTTTTGGTTTGGTTTTCTGTTTTCTTTTTATTTTCTTTTGCTTTTTAAAGTAGTAACACAGAATTTGTTCTGCGTACTGGGTGCCTGAAGACACCAAAAAAGCAGCTTTACTGGGCTTTATTATCAAACACACATAGCTGTGGTTTAGAGGTGGGCTTGGCAGTGCTGGATTCATGGTTGGACTTGATGACATTAATTGTCTTTTCCAACCTAAATGATTCCATGGGTCTGTAATTTTGACTCATCTAAAAAATGAGAAAGTTGGTTATAGCTGTGAAAAATTACATTTCTGCTTTACAGCCACAATCAGACAAAAGTCAGTCAGCAGTGTATCTCCATATGAGTATGACTGCAGCACAGCTAAAGGGATTAGAAAAAATTCATTTTATATTTGCAAATACATAAAAACTGATGTGCCCAAACAACCAAAACCTTCCACTGTCACATCTGAGAGGCAAACATTTAAATTTCTAGGAGTGTATTGTTTCAAATAAAAAACTATGATGGACAATGCAGAAGAGTTTTGGTGGGAGAAGAGAGGTGTTTCCTGGTTTTACACCTCTTCAGAGAAGCAAAAGATTCTGTAATGCCACAAAAACTGGGGAAAAAAATCCAACAGAAACAGGGGGTTACTTTGGCTTTGGTGTCAGGTGAGAGGAGGAGAGACATACCCAGGTTCTGCCACATGCTGAAGAGCTCGTAGGCCATCATCACCCTCATGTCACCATACCTGAAAGAGAGACACAACTGCCCATGGAACAAAGGCTGGCAGGGCAGTGATGTGAAAAAAGTAATCCAATTGTTAAATTGACATTTATGTCAATGTAAAAATACCAAAGAGCTTGACTGAACTGTATTAGGACATCTACTTCACCTCCCAAGCACCACAATGAATCACAGAGGCTTATGGTAGAAAGAGAGTCTCTTTTTTGAGCTGGGAACCCAACAAAACATGTCCTTACTTATCCAGAATCTTCTTCCTCTTGGCTGGTGTGGCATTCTCCAGTTGGAGGCTTGGCTGGTTTATGAACAGAACTGCCAGGCTGAAATAAGAGTTCCACACCTGCGACAAGGGAAGGAATGTTATAAAATGACACTCCAAGGACGAAGCTTTAACAAGAGCAGAAAGACATATGCTCCTTTTTGTAATCAAGGTGTAACTCAGTCAATGTGCATCTTACACAGGAGACACTAAACTCTTAAGGATACCAATGGATTATTTAAACCTATTAAGAACTTCAAAAACTTGGAACATCCTGTGTGTACACATGCCCAGGGTCATGTCTGGCAGCTTTGCCCTACTAATACTGAACGTGGTGCCCACCTTCAACCACACAGGCACAGGGCACAGACACTGCCTAAGGTCCTGTGTTCCTCCAAGTTCTGTGCCAACAGTCAGCATGAGGGACCTTTGGGAGAGGAGGATCATTAATTCCCTAACTTCAGTAAAAGCACTGCCTGAGTTTCCATCCCATTAGCCATCACTCTGAAAGCAGCACATTCCATCAGCTCCACTGCTTATAGAGGCTGTTGTTTCCTTTACAAAGGGCTCAGTTTTCCTGTATCTGTTCTACTTCCCCTCCATTCCACAGCAGATTCCCACCCCTGTCCTTTATCAGGTCATCTCCCTCACAGACACTCAGACAAATGCTGCAAATATAATCAGCTAATGCAGAGAGCAGCTCTTGCTTCTCTGTTACTGCTGCTTTACAAGGATGTCAGAGTGTTTTCTGAGAATCAATTCTTACTTTAAAATCAAAGTCTGCGTCCGTGAAGTTCTTGTGGAGAGCAGAAGACAGGTACTGAACTGTTGTAACTATGATGCTGCAGTGAAAAACAGAGAGAAGGAAACAAAAAGAGACCATTTGAATCTGGAGCACAACATACCACAGTGGTGCTGCTGGTTGTACTTCAGGTACAGAGATGAGCACTCTTTGTGTAATCACTTTGAGATCTGCACAGAAATCACCTTTCTTTCTATGCTTTAATGAACAGTCTGTACTACGTGATACCTGCACTGTTACTGCAGCTTTTGAAATTCACACAGGAGCATTTAAAATCCTGTCTGTTTTGCATGGCTGGGCCATATGACCTCCAGTGAAATGGAAGAATACACTCCTTTTCCTCCTATTTTAAGCATAGAGATTTTTTCCCCAGAGAAGAGCAACTCAAGATGTTTGAGGTATCTTCATTCTTGGCTAAACAATGGTCCTTTATCTGGCCTCTCATTCAACTTAAGATATTGGTATTTTGCCAATTTTTGATTCCCTGGGTTTTTTTGTGGCTAAATACACCTTAGAGAAAAGCAATCAAAGCATGTGATAAATTCAGAAATTAATAAATACCATGTAGATAAGGCAACAATAGTATCAAAAGAAAGAGCACATCTGATTCACAGGCAAGCAATACTCCAGTAACACTTCAAACATATCTGTGAGTGTAAAGGCTTGTGGCAAAATAATGCCAAAGGGAACAGATGACCTGCAGCACCTGAGGAAGCTACTCTTCAAGATAGATTTTTCTTTTCCTACAGATCTTCACTGAGTCTTTATGCCTGAAATACTGCAATCCACTTCTTTCACTTCTCATTAGCAGGGTGGACTCACAAAGCACTCAGCCCAGCTGGGCAGGCAGCCCTCAGGAGCATTGCCATGGAGTTTCCCTGTAAGGGGAGCCCTCTGGTTGTCCTTCAGGCAGTGGTCGTTCCACTGCTAGTTTGGCTAAGGCAACTACAAATAATTGCAGCCACTTTGTGTTCAGCATTGCTGCCAATCCAAACAGCACAGAACTTCACCCATCACAAGCAAAACCAGACAGACTGAAGCATTACACTGGTAGATGACAAGTGAACCGGTAAGTATCTCTGTGTGTAGTGCTTTGCTGCCACTGCTGGGGGCTGCTCCTCCTTTTCCAAAATTCCTGAGTCCTCCTGCCAGGTGGGTTAAGGAGGGATGTTTATGGGAAGGGACAGATGTCCAATGCAGTGATTGCCTGAGCAGGGGAGGAGAGGCCTGTTAACAGCCCTCGGTGTGGGGAGCTGGTCCTTGCCCTGAGATGTGGGAGCTGCCGTGCCTCCACCCCACCAGCTCCTTCAGTGTGGCTTTTAATTCCAACTCTTTGCTGTCTGTCAACACTGGCAGAGTTTAACAAACAGAACAAACACAGAGGTTTGGTCCAGAGTGTTACAATAGCACCAGAATGAGGATGAGCACTACAGAATCCCTGCATCAATCCCCTCACCTCGATGCAACTCAGCATCACAGGTTTTAATGCCCAAATTCTCACACAGAATGTCAACACTTTGGACCTGCTCCTCCACTTACTTGCTGGTGAGCAACCTCATCACCATCCAGTCCCGAGGAAAGACACTCATCTTCATCAGGTTCCGAAACACACAGAAAATCTTCAGGAGGAACTCCTATCACATAGGGAAAAAAAAATTTAAACGTCACCAGCAGCTGCTGATCAATCTGTTTTCCAGATTACAAGAAAGACAATTAGCTAAGTGTGCTCCACTTGAGCTTTGTGTTGCAAGGCCATTCACCTGGAAACATGGAACCAACATATATTTGGATATGGCTCTCTTCCTTTTGTTTGCATCTAATATGTACTGAACAACTTGCAACTTCTTTTAAATCTTAACTTCTACAGTAAGAGGAAAATCTTCCTTAATTCCATAATTGTATATGACTTCTCACATTATCACCCAGAGTCCCAGTGGCAATTTGCAGCTATTTTCAAACATGATCACTTATTTATGCATTCATTTAATTAATTCATCTGTCCAAATCTCTTTGCACCTACATCACAAATTCCAGAACAAACCACACACCCAAGCCCAATAAAACTCCTACACACTCTTTAAAATAGTAACTGAAGACCCTGTTTCTGGCAACATACAGCAGCAGAGCTCAAAGATATTCAGGTGAATATTTGCTTAAAAAAACCCAACCCAAACCTGAAGACATTTTTTGTTTTTGACCACCTGCACCTCAATGTCTGTACAGAACAACAGCAAGGATTAAACATGTTAAGTTTTTGCAAACTATTTTATTGTTTTGTTTTATTCCACATAAAATCAAGATGGCTCAGAAAGTAACAGTACAGGGTTTCTTCACAACCATCCTATTATGCCTTAATGGGGGGGGTGTGATTAATACCTTGGTGTAACTGAGCTCACAGTAAAGCACTAGAAGGTCCCTGACTTTTGGCCTTATTTTCCCCTACATGTACCAGTGATAAGTAAACATAATGCCTTTCCATGCCAGAGAAAGTATCAAAAGTATTATTACAGCAATATTTGAAGGGAAAAGAAAAAGAATATATTTTATTAGGTCATCTGAGCACTGACAAAGAAATTGGATATAAAATCTTCAGCCTTTGTGATGCTCCTGGAACATATCCCCAGATTATCAGAGACACAGCAGTGTTTGTTCTTATGGATGTAAAGACAAATTTCAGTTCAATGACCTTTTTTCATGGGTCTGACATAAGGCTATAGTTTAGATAGCTTTTAAGATATCTATTAAAATTTTATATTAATTTACCAAATAATTTTCCTACAAGTTATTTGAAAGTTACCAGAAAGGCAGTAATGTCAGATAACTATCAACCTGAGATACTGAACCCTGCGACCTAGAGGTAAGAATTTTATCATCCCAAATTCATCTCCCTGATTTATTCAGCCTCTCTATATGCAGACAAAATATTTACAAGCTGAAACTCTATTCAGAAAGGACTTCTCACTGTTCCTCCATTTCATTTCTTAAGGCAACAGAAGTTCCTGCCACATCACATCCTTCTTATTGTGTATATTTGACCAAGTGCCATGCTAACAAAAGCATTTTATATAAAAGCTTGTCTGTATATTTAAGATTACTCTGTCTTTTAAACAGGCTGTCATCACAGATTCTCCTCTTCCCTTTGGAAGTTGAAGTAAAAAGTTTCTGCTTTTGTGAGATGTGCCATTTCAAAATGCCAGAGGCCAAAACCCACCAGTGAGGTTTGTGCCCCTCCCAGGCCCTGCTGTTCACAGAGAGCCTTAATTTAAGTTCACATTCACAAAGAAGCAGCAAGTGGAGAGGTAAAGTTACTGCTTTCCCAAAAGAGTTTTCACCTGCTCGAGACATTTGTATCCCCCCAAAGGCTTGAAATTCTCTTTTGGCATAAAATCAATGCTCTTTTTATAAAAGCTCCAATGCATATTGAACATGGAGTAAAATGCTATACAACAACTGACTTCACATCCACAGCATTAAAAAAACCCTGTTCCTCTGAGTATGTTTTATGGGGTGCAATTACAATATCCTTTAAGTCTAATAACATCCATCTGGGGGCTTTATTTGCTGTTATGAATCTAATTCGCTGCCCTGTGGTCTTAAATGGTTTTTTGCAACACAACACCTCTGATTGTAACAGCAAAAGGAAGGTCCCTGACCAGAGTGCCAGTGGATGGAAATGATGAGCAGAGCAAGGGATGCTGGAGGGATTCCCCTCTGCACTCCCACTCTGGGGAATCACCCCACAAACATCACATCCTGCTGTACCTTCAGTTCATCCTTGCTTTGGAAGTTGTCCAGTAAGTGCTGGAAATGAGTGTCTGACATCTGACGGAGCAAAGATAAAAGGCAGGAGACATATTCTCCCTGTTGGCCAAATGAGAAACTCTTTCATTCAGACAATCTTGAAATTTCATAACTATAAACTTAACCCGGGGGAGGGTATAAAGGGAGGGGTCTGAAATGGCCCCAATGCCTATGAGGGGAAAGCTGACATGCACAGAGATTAAAAGTACTGCACATTAACACTTCCTGAACTCCTGTTAATACACAGGAATACACCTCTCAGAGGCTCCTCCACAGATGACAGTTGTAAAGGCTTTTTAACCAGTGTCGCAGTCTAATAAAAAATAATTTAAAATCATTAATACAGATGTGAGTGAATCACCCTCCAAGCATGCAGGTTTTGACAATCACCTTTTCCAGGTACTTAATACCCTGTGTCTATCGGAGGTGTGACTGCAGCTCATGCTGACATACCAGGAATTATTGGCACTACTTGGCTCAGACACTCAGGCCAGGGTAGCAGTGACAGCTTGGGATCATGCTGGGCTACAGAAGGTGTCTGGAGTCTTGTAAATATATGGCTTATTGGTGTTCACCAAGTTCTGTGCTGTCATGGCTGCAGTACTGCCAGGATTGCAGTCAGGTATCCCGAGTGCAGTTTGGACAGGTCTACATGAGCTACAATTACATTCCTGCCCTGCAACGCTGGTGCCCCCTAACCAGTTACCACAGCATCCCAAAGTGTTTTCCAAAGAGGAGCTCCCCCATTTTACACATCTGAAAGCAAAGCACAGAGAAGTTAAGCAATCTGTCCAAGAGAACAAGCGAGGCAATGCCAAGAACATCAGTACTGGGTGTTTTGACTACCAGGCCCTTGTTTCTTCTGCAACAACAAGCAGCTAATTTGTAAAATGCACAAACTACATTCTGAGCAGTATCTAGTAAGAATCCACATATCACTGTGCTGTGAAATGTAAATTCAGGAACAAATACAAGAGGATTTTAGACTTGGAACTGCCCATTCCATTTTATTTTTTTTTTCCCAATTGGCCCAATCATCTACCCAGAAGTTTCAAAACAGGTTGTTCCAATAAACTTTTCAGGGCTGAACTTCATGAGGAAGAAAGGGGGTGCTTTTCTGTGTGAGGTGACACGTGGTAACCAGCAGTAAGTCAAATGGCAGGAATAAAAGAAAACAGAGGTTACTGGACATTTGCAAACCAGCACCTTTCTTGTCCTGTATCAAAGAACATCTCGTTATCTGAGCTAACAAGGAGAGATACAACCCTGTGAGCAGTGCACCTTAGTGCACATCTGCCCCAGCAGCACCACTGAGGCCTCAGCCACTTGATAACAAAGAGAGGCTAAAAAAAGCATGTTCTGAACAGCAGCTCAACATCCCACATTGTGCAAAAGCTGCATTAGAGACTCTGACAAGCAAAAATAGACTGAAGCAGGCTAGAATAGAAAAGGGCACACATCCAGAAAGGAAGAAAGCTGAACAGCAAAATTCTATTCTTTTTCTTCTCTTCCACTGCATAGCAAAGAAAAATTTCTTCACTGTGACTAATGCTGGCAGCCTGGACACTCCCCCTTTCCCCACCAAACTCAACAGCTCACTTGACCTCAGAGCTCTTGATTTCTTTGGAAAAAGTGTAATAAATAAATCCTCAGTGACCCTGGACAGAAGTTCTCCCGGGTGTTTTAGCACAGGCACTTCATCACTGAGCATTATGATATTCTCAGTCTTGGGAATCACAGCCTGGTGCTCACCCAGCCCTTGGTGGCACCAGCTTAGGGGTGAAGCCCCAGGCAGTTCCCCAGTGCCTCAGGTTTTAAATGACTCTCAATCACAGGTGCAAAGGCAAACAAGAAAATATCCTGGAAAGGCACAGAAGCTTCCTGAGCTCCACTGCTTCCTGCAGCCCTCACTGGTGCACGGAGGAAGGAAAGGGTTTGTGGCTTACTAAGGGGAAGAGCCAAAGCCCTGGGTGTTCATGCAGCAGAGATGGTGATGAGGTGCCAGTGGTGGTGAGGGGCTGAACCAGAGGTTAGAGAAGCAGGAAATAGAAACTGATTGTTAGTTACTAACAGTGATTTCTGCTGTGCACTGCGGGCAGCGCTGCCCTCTTACCGCCTCCTGAGACTGCGATTTACTCATGATTGTAAGCAGAGTTTGTAAAAGCACGTCCAGGAGGCTCTCCACCATCATCTCAACCTCCTCCACGACATCTCCCTCCTACAGCAAGTGGTGAGCAAACAGACAGTTAGAAACTGGAGAGAATGGAACTGGCCAAGACAGTTCTGCTGAGTCAGCCATACCACAACCTCGTTTGGATGGAGAGCTCCGTAACAGAGGGTCAGAGTGCAACCAAATTCCTCACTGGTACCAGATCCTGTTGTTCTGCCTCTGTGTGTGAGTGTGACCTTGACAGTCTCTGATGGAAACATTCATGGTCACAGCCATAAAGGTAAATCTATAATCAAAGGTCTAGAACACAGCAGGGTCAAATTATGTTCAGGGACCTTTATTCCATGGCAGTATTATTTTAGCTTATTTGCAGGATACCTTTCATCTCATTCCTTTCCCACAGAACCATGACTTGTAATTGGCAATACACATTGGCATGAATTATATTTAGCACCATGAGCTTCCTACTTTAGAGTCAGGTGGAGAAACTTCCCCACCCCCTCTTTGTGAGCATTGCTTTAAGTGATCCGGTTACCATTGGAGATCAGAGTATTATGACCATCAAAGCTGGGTGTTTAAACTCAGCAGCCATTTCCAGAACTAAGTGGGATTTCACTGATTGGATAATTTCAGAGTATTCTCTAAATGTGAATCACAAAGTGCTAGTTACTGTCTCTTGCAGAACTACAAGTCCTCGAGCTGTGTAGAGCTTTTAAACTCCACTGACATCTACGTTCTGGGCTTGGATGAAGAAAATTAAACAGTGTCAAAGCTGGTGAATGCGTATGCATTTCTCCCCTCCTAAGAGCAAGAACACTGTGTAATCACAACGCTCTGAGTCACACACACAGATCCAGACCCTCAGTTCAGATGCTCTCCTGCTGACAGTGAGCAAAATTTTGCTTTTAAAAGTTTCTTCGAAAAACCTGTATTAACCTATAAAAATCTCTCAGTCTTCATTTGACTAAATCAATAGTGGAATAAAAAAAAAATAAAATAAAACCAAGCAGCAGATTTACCAAAGAACTGGTCTTGATTATGGAGAAAATACTACTGAGGATCCCAGAGCAGATAAGTAGCTCCTTCTGCTGTCGTAGGTGAAGGTGAATGTGGTGAAGAACTACAGGTAGCAGGATGCGCCGGGACTCTGAAAAAAGGAAAATTAATTCAAATTTAAGGAAAGAAACTATTTACAAACAATTAAAATGGATGGTTTAAACAAGCTTCTATGGAGTTATCATTCTCACCATGCACTGAGTAGAATAACTTTAGTGCACTAACTTGAGGTTCTCACTACAAGGAAGATAAACCCAACGGTGCTTTTTATCTCCCACTATTACCTTCATTGTTTCTTTTGTTCACACTTTTATGTATGAAATAAACTCACAATCTTCAACCATTTTTCATTCAGTTCTTAAAGAATTACTAGAACGTTGAGCTAAAGAAATACTGAAGTTATAATATAAAGATTCATGGTACTCTGAAGGAATGTGGCAGGTTTCCCACACAACGATCCCCTGGGTTCTTAGGCAGGAAAGGAGGTTTTCTTCCTATCCACGGCAACTGCAGCAGAGCAGTGCAAAGCATTGAGATTTGACAATTTTTTTTGTTAATGTACAAATTTTTATCAAGTTTTTGTAACAATTTGTTCATGAGGGATTTATAAACATTTCCTAACGGAGGGAAACTCACAACAGGTGAATTACAGTGAATATATAATATATACAACAATGATACTGCCAAGATAAATAATTACTGATGTTATTGGCATTCAGCACTGAATTGTTTGCAACAAAATAATGCAAAATACTACGATGTGCTCCTGCTGTGGGTCAGCAGGAAGAGCCCCCCGGGGTCGGGGTCCCACCTGAGAAGGAGAAGAGGCGGCTGTCGACGGTGCGCGCGATGGACTGGAGCTTCACCACGTCCATGGACTGCCCAATGTGCACCGTGCTGGGCATGCTGCCCAGTGTGCCCCGCACGAACTCGGCCACCTCCTGCACCGTGAACATCTGCAGCAGCTCGTCGAAGATGGCAGGGAAGGAGTTCAGCAGAGCCGCCTGTGGGAAGGACAGTGAGTCCATCACATCATCCGTCATGGGGCAATGGCAGTGCTGAGCTAAGGGTCTGCAAAGGTCTGCAGAGGGTCTGAAAGGGTCTGCAGAGGGTCTGCAAAGGGTCTGCAGAGGGTCTGCAAAGGGTCTGCAGAGGGTCTGCAAAGGGTCTGCAGAGGGTCTGCAGAGGGTCTGCAGAGGATTTGCAAAGGGTCTGCAGAGGGTCTGCAGAGGGTCTACAACGGGTTTGCAGAGGGTCTGCAAAGATCTGCAAAGGGTCTGCAGAGGGGTCTGCAGAGGGTCTGCTGCTGCTCGTGTGTTGTGACTCCTGAAGGCCAGTCAGCACATCACATGTAGCATATGAAAATCAAGAACTGCTGCAGTGCTCTCACAGAGTTGAGCACATGGGTACAGCCTCAAAAGGCTGCACTTTGGAACACAGCTCATGACACAGAAAAAACCCTGAGGTATCAGAGAAAATAGTCCATTTTTGTTGATTTACTTTTTTCAATAAATACAATACTTTGCTTCTGATTGGAGTTCCATACAAATTTTTTGTACAAAGAAACTACCTAAGACAGCTAAAACTCTTCAGAAAATATTCTGAAGGACATGCTGGCAGACCCTTAACCACAGCAGCACTGCCACGGGACATGAGGATTTCTGCCACAGGGGGTTGGGTGTGATTCCACGTGAAGGAGGCATCACATCATGCAAGTGCACATGTGATTCCTGCAGTAACAGATATTTCCAGTAAGCTGGAGTTATTCTTGAAAGTGCTTCTTCAAGTGCAAACAGTACCAGCACAACAGCAACAAAAAACCCTCTTCATCTCTTTATTTCCCATTTTTCAATTAATTCCTTCACAAGAGTGGAAAATTCCATGCATTGCTCTATGCTCAAGTCCTGTAGACTTGCTGTCCTGCCAGACAACTGTCACACACCTCTAATGTTTTAAAATTCTTCTTCTTCCTCTCCATCCTACCCAAGGTCTGTACCTGCTCCTTCCTTAGAACTGCTTAAATTCCTACACAGTTGTTTTCTTGAACCAGTCCCACCTCCACTCTGCCCTTCGTGCCATTTCCACTTCCCTTGCCTAAAAGTCTCCACACAAACCACACTGATTTCCTGCAGCAGCTCAGATTTACCAGAATCTGCGCAGATCTCTGTTCAGCTTTGCCCTTCCAGAGTCTCACCACCTCAGTATTCGCAGCATTTCCTTTTCCTCACTGATTTTTTTGTTTTCTCACTGCATAACCATTTTTGTACCTCCCTCATAGTGACATCCTCCTCTTAATCCATATAATACCCAGTCTCCTTCTTTGCCAAGTGTTTGCTCCAAGTGCCTTTTCCTTCAAATGACAACAAAACTCTATTTAACAGTGTTTCACCAGAATCCAAGTTATTTTTACAACTAACACTGTTGAGCTCATTAAAGTATTCTGAATGTAAGTTTACCTCTTTCCCTCTGAACATCTTGTTTTGTTGCAATCCATTTATATTACACAAACCCCCACAAAAAGGTGTTGTCACCTATTTGTTGCCACAAACATACAAGTTACTAACAAAATAAACAAGTATGAGCCATTTCAGCAGCTCAGGGTACTCCTGGAGAGCTGTAATAGCCACCAATCCAGTCCCTGCCTTTATCTTTGGGATCATACAAGTGAAATTACAATACTGGTCCAACAAATCCTTACAGGAGCTTTCCTAAACTTTCTAACAATTATTTATAAAGCAGAAGGATTTCTGTATGTTCAGTAGCAATCCAAGGATATGGGTGGGATCTCTTCAGGAAGCTTTGGAGCTCCCTTGAGGCTACATCATTTCACCAGTTCCTTGAAGAGCCCATTTTTGTGCAACACCCTAAAATATGCTGGAACATTACTCATGTCAAACTGACTGCCTGGAAGGAAGGAAATCAGTTTTACTCTCATTGCTGGAAAGAACTATACTTGGAGCTCTCAAATACCCCAGAGACAAGGACAAGTGTGAGGGAAATTATGTTTGCCAGGGCCTTGAGCATTTCTGTGGGTATTTTACAGCTGTCCAGACTTCCAGAACTAATAATCATTAAATAATAAACAGATCCTTGGCTCTCCTGAACAATTTGACACACATATTGTTGTGTACATCCTCAGTACTGTCTTCTTGGTGTGTGACTGCCATGAACTGTTCCATTAATAACATCCCACGTCCCCCAGTTTCAAAGAACCAGCCACTAAAACATTAAATTCCAGTTTATAAGCAGGAAAAAGTGGGTTTGGGGTAGGGAGAAGAGATGAACTGGGAACATCCACGACGAAACACTTGTGCAGGTGTGGGGATCTTTACTTACAGAATTAAATGACGGCCTTGAGGTGCCCCCACACTTGGGAGGGGCACAAGTCCCGGCTCCGCTTGCCTGCCCTCCAGCCTGGGAGGCCTGTGGGGCAAGGGGGGCGGGGGCAACACA
Organism: Hafferia zeledoni; assembly: GCA_035583235.1. NCBI lineage: Eukaryota > Metazoa > Chordata > Aves > Passeriformes > Thamnophilidae > Hafferia > Hafferia zeledoni. The sequence goes on along the minus strand of JAWWEV010000024.1, from coordinate 16,856,452 downwards.
GTGGCAAGGGGGAAACAAAAAGCAAACTTTTCAAAGATTAAATAAGGACAGGCTTTACAAATTACAGAAGTCCAAAGTAAGAAATACCACAGTGAGAGAAAGGAGGGAAAAATAAATAAGAGAAACTAAGAGAAAAAGGGAAAATACCCCCATCCTCAAAGTGAGTCTCCCTCTGTATTTGTGACCAACACAACTGGAAAACAATCATAAGAAGCTGTTTCCATTCACCATCATTTTGTCTGCAGAATTCTGTGCACTAATTTCTCGTGTTCCTGGCTCATCTTATTATACCAACTGATGGCAGATTAAATAAAAGATCAGAGCAGCTGTTCTCAAAACCTTTCAGAGCAGCTCCTTAAGAAAGAGATCACGCCACTGGCAGCTTCCCTAACCAGCACAGTCACTGCTTGGCTGCAACACTCACAGCAGCTGCTGCTTTGGCAAGTCAAAGCAGGTGTTCCAAACATCTGTAATTCTGCTTTAGTGATTACAAATCATGTTACCAGGGGGTCCATTCTCTGAGCAGGGGCACAACACATTTTCCATTACTATTTAAAACTTTTAAATGCACAAGTATGTAATGTAGTACAGGGGCCTTTAAAACAGGAATGAAAACTGCAGCATCCTCACTCCCTGTGAGGAGTATCTCGAGCCCACTGAACTTTTCTACTGTGATGCTGCTATGACTGTAAGTATTGACTTGAACTACTGTAATTAAGGATTCAGAAATTCTTGAGGCCAACCATAAGACACATAAATGAGACTTGAAAAGGCAATTTACTTTTGTGAAGAGCAAAAACTGTGTTCTCATGTGACAAGCCACTTTCCCCTTGAGAGCCCACAGTCCAGCTCACCTGAGCAGAGCTACTGTCAACACCAGCAATTGCCTGTGCTGTTTTTCAGCAATCTTCAGTTTATTGGAGGGGAAAACTCGACCAATCTGCATTTAATCCCCATGTGCCCACACCTACTACCCGTGCAGAAAATAGCTGCCTCTTGGTTTGCCAGGGGAAGTGTAAAACATTGCAAACCTGTGTGAAGATGAGAGTCTCAGAGCTCCTGCTGTCCAGGCTGAGCACAAATCTGATGGACTGGAAAAGCTCCTGGATGCTGGAGCGGAACTGTTCCTCCTCCATTCCACAAGTAGCTCTGGAGTAAAGGATCCGAGATTGGACAATGAACTTGAAAAGATATTCCAAGGCCTTAAGGAGCAGGAGTGGAAGGAGATTAAGACAGAGAAAAAGAGAGAAAGAAAAATAAAGGAGCTTTAAAGAGAACCAGCAAAGATTCTAGGCATAACAACTAAATTCTTCAGCTTTAGAAAGGAGAGAGAAAAACAGGTTTTGTAAGTTAAATAATTCAATTAAGGAAGAGCTACCCATAGGCAAATACCCATTCTCAACTGATAATCTTTGTTGCTAGCATGTCCCACCAAAAAAAAGTATGCATTGAGGTCAAACAGCAAATTTCAGTTACATAATTTGAGGAAACTCTTGATGCAGGTAAGAAGCTTCTCATTTTCTCATTACTTGGCACAATGACTGAAGTGTCAGAAGAAGCTCTTATCCTGTTTTCTTTCAAATTGTACCATTAATTATTTGAGTTAGCAAACCTAGATTACAATCAGTGGACAGTCACTGGAACAGAAGAAGGGTTACCTGGAAATAATAAAATCTGCTTTTCAACATGAACACAACAGCAATAAATGGAGAGGCAGAAGTGGAAGAGCAGGGCAGTGTGTGAAGCCCTGTGGCAGCACAGGACAGCAGCAGCACTGCAGGGAGCATCTCTTTGCTTCAAGCTGTGATAAGTTAAGCTGTTTTTCATTTTTCATCACTCCTGAAGCCTGGAGAGCACCCAGTACAGGGAGAGTAAGTGGCACCCAAGGTGGAATTTAACCCAGTACATGATGTATGAGACGCTCAGTCCTGCAGGACTGGCAGTTTGGGCCTCTTTGTAGTAGAATTATAATTTTACCTCTGACATATCTAGATTAAGTCTGGATTTGCAACCTGAACACCTGCAAAATTTTGTAAATGGGATTCAGAACTGCATTTATCTGTCAGCAGTGCCAATGAAGAAAACACACTGTTCTTTGCAGCTGTGACATGTTACCAACCTATCAACAGTTCTCAGCCACCAGCCCAGCAGGGTGATGTTCCACACAGCCTTTTCAATCATGTGGAGCACACAACTGTCAACACCCAAACACACTAAAATATCAGGGACATTGGTCTTCTCTCCTCCCCTCAGTGCTTAATGTGATTCACCATGAGAGCGGGGCTAAGGCAAGACTTGATGCATATTTGATGATATCCTCAAAATTCAGCACAGGAGAAGAACAGGCTGGAGATTCAGCAATCACAGATTTAAAAAAGCCACTGACCATTGCAGTATTTTTTTATTATTATTTTTCAGAAATTATGGAACTTTGTACCAACAAACTCTTCTATAGGTTTGGTACAGACAATCCTAATTCTAACCTGAAAACTCATAACTTTAACCTGAAGATTATGTTTTGCAATGAGTCAGAGGATTTCGGTATGAACTTCCATAATTCCCTGTGGAAGGTGAAAAGGCAGAGCTCCCTTAGGGCCTGAGCCATGAGCCCACACAGGCAGGGACTGAAGAGCTCTGTGTCTTTGCAGGCAGTGCCTGGGTGCTAAAAACACAGAGCAAGCCTTGTTAGCACAGTCAGCACTTGGACTAACCTGGGCTCTCACTACCTACAAACCCACAACTGTGGGGTGTGTATGTGGCTGAACACTCAGAAGTGCACTGAAATAAAATTCCAGCCTTCAGTTAATTATGTTTGGCATGATATAAAAATCCAGGATGAAATTAAAGGAGGTCCCTTCCCAGTGCAGTCTGTGTGTGTTCATGCACCTCTCCCCTGAGCAGGTTCCTCAGTAGAGGCAAAACCCACCTGTGGTTCTACTGGAAGGAAAGTGAAGCTGGAAAGGCATCTCCTAGAGAAACTTCCTAAGTTTTGCCATGATTAGTAGCAACAATAAAACTGTCTGTGGAGCCATTCATGCACACTTTGCTACAGAAGCCCCCAGGGAGGCACAGGCAGCTGTGCCTGGATGCAGTTTATGGGATGGGACACAGTAAAAGGGGCATGATAAAATGTGTTCACCCGCAGGTAGAGATGTTCTTTTCATTACAGGAGAGGAGCTGCAGTTTCACAGGAGTTTTACGAGCATTAAGAGCAGTCTTGAGGCAGGTGAGAAATTTTAGAAATACTCTGGAGCACCACTTGGTAATGCCATGGGTGGGAATCAGACTCCTTTGGGACACCTGCATATCCATCATGAATCTACAAGACTGGTCAAGAGCCAAAAAAGAGCACAGAGATATTTCAACACCAGCCTTGGGGTAATACACTGAACAGTTAATTCAGGGAAAAAGAGATTGAGAGGTATCCTGTTCTCTTAGCATAAGAACTACTAATGCAAGGAATGTAGTGAACACATCAAAGGCCACAGAAATTCCCAGCAGTAGCATCTAGTACTGGTAATGACATATCAGAAATGATAATGGGCTTGGTGCAAACTTGCTCCAAAGGCCTGAAACAAAATCTGGAAACAAAGAAGGAAGTTAAATCAATCACTTTGCTGTAACAGAAGAAGATAAAGACCTACATTTGGGGCTCCAAGATACACCTGCAAAGGCAGCTGTCTGAATAAGATGTGACAGCAGCGTGGGTGGCAGAGGATGTGCTGGTAGGTCTGCACAGACTGGTGGTAATTACAATTCCTGTGCTTGGAAAGGCTTGGCCTGTCAGGTCTTCAAAGTGACCGCCATCATGGAGGGACCAGCTGCGTTCCAGGCCAGCCCTTGAGATCCCCAGTGAGCAAAGAGCTGCTGTGGATCCCCAGACAGAACACTCCTCATCCACAAACAGTGAGCTGACTAACCAAGCTTCTGAAACTCATCCCAGCACTCAGATTTTTAGTATTTCCAAAGAGGACTGCTATGAGATTCCAAAAATGTAGATCACATAGGGACAACATCCTGCATCTCTATTTGCTGCACTGCATAGAGCACTAATGAGTGGTTTGAGAGGGAAAAAAAACCTCCTCGAAGTCATCCCAGCTAGAGAGCTTCCTCTCATAATTTTAACAGCTTTCACTGCAATTAAAAAAAAAAAAAAGGAGCAGGATAATTTCTTGAAAAGATGTCTTTGCTGTATTTACCATTCCCTACGAATCTACAGTTGAAAAATATCACTAAGAAGATGCAGATATCTACAAAGTAAACACTGATGCAATGCTGTTGTATTATGTGAACAGGATCCAAACAGGATGCAAGGTGAGTTAATGGCAGTGAAGTTTCACCTGGGAGATGCTGCACCTGTTTGTACTGACAAGTGTGAAAGACAAAGTGCCAATTGCTGCCACTGCCACCAGTTCTACAACTGCCAAAACCCTCGAGTTTGGACACAAGCTTACCCAGAGCAAGAACTCCAAGAAAAATACCTTCCTGCAAGTTTTGGAATCTTGTATTTATGTAACTGACACACCACCTTCCTGGCTCATAATTACACACGGTAGAACTAATACTTTATTTATTCTCTGATTACTCTCTAATTGCAGCAAAAACATTCCTGGTGTTTCACACACCACTGGAAAGCTGTGCCTTCCTGTGGGACTGTACTCTTGTCATGGAACTGTGGCTCAGGTCCTGCGCACTGCTCATTCAGAGCATTTCCATCCAGTTAGAGGCTCATTCCTCTGCTGCTTAAAATACTCCAGGACTTCAACCCATGGCACAATGGAGCTGTGTCACAGAAATGAAAAGCAAATCTTTGATTCACAGCACCTGTGCCTAACAGATTTAAAGACAGTGCTGCTTGAGGAGCAAGGTGTAGAGCACACAAATGGAATAGAGATGCACTGGCCATGTGTGTAAGTTCTGCTTAAGCTCTCCACAGGGCTGCAGAAGGACTCAAGGGGACATAATTCTTCCAATTTTTTACTGCACAAGAGTCAATCTCCCCCTAAAATTAAAATTGAGTGAGGTGCTATATATATACATACACACACACATATATCTCTAAAAAAATAATTCTTATTAATCAGGTAAGAAGTCAGTGCTACACTGCCCTTGACTGTATTTACAGCCTCCCCAGCCCCTGTGTGGCCCCAGCTGGAACATCCAGCCAACACCTCCCCTGGATACACACCCTCATTGCCTCCTGGATGTGGTCCTGGCGCACGAGCTCGGCCGAACGGTCCATGTACCACTTCAAACACCGGATCAGCTCCCTGAGCAGAACAGTGGAAAGGAACCCTCAGCACCAGGCTGAGGTTACACAGGCAACAAGCATTTTGGGTTTAGAGAGAGATCCATAAAACAGCCTCATTTCAGTGGTCAGTTCGGGATGTCCTTGATATGCAATTTACATAATATTTACATTTATTTAAGTTTCAAAACCAGAAAATAATTTGTCCTCTGTAATTGACTTAGATCATAAGCAACACAAAGAGCACATAAAAAAGATGTTATTAAAGAGGCAGCTTTGATAAAGGCATGGTTCTAAGGCCAAAACATGCCCTTTTTTAATAAGAAATTCAGCTCTCATCTAAGAAAGAAGTTTTTAGAAACTAAGATCACAAACAAACCACATACATCTATTTCCCCAAGTACACAACACCACCTGGAATGTTATAAAGGTATATTAAACCTGTGTTTTATTTCAGACATCAGACTAAAAAAACCCATTTGTTTTGTCTGAAAAAGGTGATAATTAAGACAAAGCAGGACACCTTTTCACCCTCTGAACATGATTTTGCATTCTAGTGCTGTATGATATCCATGGGTTTCTACCTGCCATTGATAGAAATTTTTTTAATATTTATTTTAGTTACACACAAATATGAATGGCTTAAAACAATCAAAACCAATTATAAGCTGGTTTTAATAGTTTATTATGGCCAGAGACAGAATATGCTCAAATATACAAAGGAAATGGTCTAAAAGAAAAGCAACACCCTCAATGAGAACTGTTAATGCTTTAAAAAATCTGTCTCATTATCTGATGCAAGACTCTTTTGAATACTAGAAAACAAGGCAGAATCTTCAAAATAACAGTGAAATTTAAATTTGTGATCTACTGAAATTAGATTGCAATCAAACTGAACATCTTGTTATGTGGAAAAGGAAGTTACAGATACTTCTCTAAGCTTTCACTCAGGTCTGTATCCCAACACCCTCAACACAAACAAAAAAGTAAGATTTTCAATTTCAGCAAGGCCAGGGAAGTGCCCAGGTCTGGCCATGGTGAGGTGACATTTGGCAGCTTTTCCCACAGCTGTGCTGGAAACCTCCCAGCTGAGCAGCTCTGCTCTGGGAAACCTCTGCTGACAGGAAGGTCAGGATTCTGGGGGTGACATCATTCCCAGGCTGTGATACCATCTCTCCAAGTGGTGGATAAACAAAACCTACTTGTAAGCCAGAGCTCCTGCGAAGTGTTTCTGGATGTAGGTGTCCATCACGGGCCGGAAGTGGAAGTACTTGCTGTCTCGCAGCAGGTTTATGATGAACACCTGTGGGAGGGGAAGGGGTGAGCCCACACTGGGGGGAACTGCACAGCTGCTCAGTGGCCATGAACAGGCTCTTCAGGCTCAGGCACAGTGAAATACAGGCCCACTGTCCGTGCTAACAGAGGTTGTCTTTGCCTCCCTCAAGTGAGGGCAGGCACTGCTGCCCCTGGACCTGCTGAGGTTGTCCTGCCCTCCTCACCCAACATCACTACAGAAAGCACAAGGCTGGATCCAGCTGATTATTTCATATTTCATGGAAGTAAAATACTAGCAACATGATAATAAGAAACTTAAAATTCACTGATAAATAACAATCCAGGAGCTTACCAAAGACTGAAAGACCAACAGACCATACTTCTCTGTGTTGTCATCCAAAACTACAAACAACGTGTCCAGAATATCTTGTAGGAACTAAAATGACAAGAACAAACAAAGAATTTCAAATTAAATTGTACTCAATAGGTAATTTCTCCCCTGCTTTAATTATTTCATACATGCTGATATCTTTGTCAAAAACTTGCCAAGTCTAAAACACTTCAGGTTCATCCATATAATTTGTTTTTACTAAGAAAATTTTTTCTCTTTACAGGGAACATTTCTAAACAAAAGTGACAGAAAAACAAAAAATAAGGAATATGTACTGCATGCCTGATTTGTAAAGTGGAGTGTTCCTCCCATTATGAGCTGACTCAAAGTGCTGCCTGACAACAGGAGCAAAACAACTCACTTGCATTCTCAAGTCATTAGAATGTACCAGGTGCTGTTCAGCATCAAATTTAAGGCTTGGAAGAACATTAACTGGTGCTCCAAATTATGTTTACTATTGAAGAATTTTGTCACATGACAGCAAGTAAAGCTTTTCCAACAAGCATTAATTGGGCCCTGTTACCTGTAACAGCTCAGCTTGCTGAGCACTGTCAATTCAGTGATTTTCCTTCTGAAAGCACAATCTTCAAAAGGATGAGTGTGAAGGAGGATGGTGAAGATCATCAACTGCACATTCTCTCATGATTTTTTAATCTACTCTACTTAAATTTCTGATGTGGAAAACAAGAAATAAATTATGGCAATTTATGAAGTCTCTGAAATGATGAAATTTATTTTTTTCTGAATTATTGCATTCTGTTCTTCATATCCCAGTGCCAAATGGCAGGTGATTTATGGAGGGAATGATTTAATTCTCCCCATGAAATAATTTAATCCACATCTTTCTTTGTCCTTCTCTATTAAAAAAAGCTACTTGTGCTGCCCTGCAAACAAAATACACAAAACATGGCATTCCTGAGGAATTCCAGTACAGATGGGGTTTGTGCTCTTCTGTTACTGAGTGATCAGGAAGACTAACATTCCAGGTAAGGCAACATTCAAATGAGTTACACTGAAGTGGCTTTAATCATAAATTTCTGATTAAGTGGTGGGATTTGTCTTGGGTTTCTTCTCCTTGGTTGTTTGCTGGTACAAATAATGCAGATTTTTTTGCTGAGACCACAAGAACTCAGATGCAGGTTGAAGTTCCTCGGACCTAAGGAAGTTCAGGTCACACAAAGTTGTCAGGTAGAGCAACAGTGGTTAAAAAACATGGTGAGATTATGAGCTGGGAGACAGAAACCTGATGCACTGATGGTTGGATGCACCAGAGTGCTCTCAGTTCACAGTGCTGGGACAGGAAAAGGGGTTTGCAGGAGCTTCACTGGCCCCTGAGCAAAACTCAACTTTCAAGGAGCTTTATGTGGACATTTGGAAGATATTTGCAAAACATTAATACAGAATGGACCCCAAGGCCTGTTTGAGAAGGCCAAGTGCTCTGAGTCAGCTCTGCTGCTTCACTCCAGAAAGGTCTAACCACATTTAGGGAATTGCATGGGCTGTCCTTCAGGAAGTGCTGTTGGAACAGGTGAGGCTGCACAGAAGGTCCCTGCCCGTGGCTCTGCTGCCCCAGCAGACTGATCAGCTGGTGCTGAGCACACAACGCTCACAGCACACGGAGCTGAGGGAACTTTACCAAGGATTAGCTCTGTTTTGATCCAAAGGACTAACCATCCACTGCTCTCTGAGGTGCATCTTCCTGTTCAGTTTCACACATAATAAAATCCCAATTCACACATGGAGAGAACTCAGAGTGTGAACCAAAAAGCACAGCAAGGTGGAACATGCAGAAGTGCCTGCAGGTCTGAATTCACTGTCCATCACAGACACAGCCAAAGACTTATTTATGTAGTACCTTAACAATTTCCTCCCCACTGACATGTCTCAGTCTTCCCAGAATATCCATCACACGATCTGGGTAAGCTTTCCATTTCAGCAGGGCAAGCAGATCCACTGCAGAACAGAGGGATAAAGAGCTGGAACCACATGCAGAGGGAAGAATGGGAACCCCAGACCCACCAGGAATTCACCACATCGTTATACTGCAACTCTTGCAGCTCACACTTCTTGGGAGTGTATATATATATATATATATATGTTATGTATATAACAGAAAACAAGACGGAAAATACTGAGTTAAGTCAATAGTACTAACAGAGAAATTAAGAGAGGAACAGTAAAGTCCTTCAAAAATAGTAAAAGCTGCATTTTCCCCCATGTGACTTGACACTGCCCTGTGGACAACCCACTCCTGTCTTTTCATGCTTCAGGGACACTGCTGTGACTTATTTTTGTTTACTCAGTAGCACTGTAAAAGCCAAACAAAACAGAAGTGCTAACATTGAATTTGTTTGTTCTTGAATCATTTAATGAAAATTAACTCTGCTTTAAAATTTTAACCTTGTAATGCACTTACATAAGGTCTGTAACTTCTCTGCCATCTCTCAACATCCTTATTTCCTCAAGTTTCTCCTCATTTCAATATGTTAATAAACAAAAAGCATATATATATATTTCATTATAATGATACCTATTTCATTATAATGACATTCTAACCAAGGAATACTTGATTAAAATAAGCAAAGCACAAACATGCCCATCTTATCACTGTCTTTCATAACTCCTGCTGCCTTGGGCAGCTTGGAAGGACCAGCCACTCACCATTCTGGGTCAGTTTGGTAGAAGAAAGCTGTGTGGAGACTGAGAAGGTCTCTTTGGTGCTGCGCTGGAAGATGAGGCTGGAGGGGATGTTGGGGCAGCCGTTGTAGTCCTCCTTGCAGCAGGGCAGCCCCAGGTACAGCGCGTGGTTGTTGAACGTGCTGTTCTCATCACACTGCGGGACACACAGCACAGCTCCACCTCACCCACCTGCTCACAGCCTCGGCATTGCCTGACAGGGCTTTTATTGATTTTTTGGGGGGTACATAAAAACACTTCCAAAGAAAATCTATGCTTAACCACCTTGGGGGCCTGTACACACACACAAAACAGACCCAGCTCTACAAAGCATGGTCTCCTGAGCACTGACTCTTTAGAACTTACCAAGCTCTTCCAACTGTACAACTTAGTGCTGCTGCCTGAGAATTGCACTGAGGAAATAAACCCAGGTAAAGCAGCAGGAAGGAAAAAACCCAGAGCACCCCCCCAGAGCCCTTGGCTGCAGGGCTGCCAAGCTGCAGCACTGTAACATGATGCATTTGAAGGACAGCAAAATGGCATCACACAAATGTCAGAATAATGCCACAGGCAAGCAGAACTGCAGGATGCTCATGAACACCAGTGTGCTTGAAGTCAAAATGCATGGGTTTAACAGCAGACAAATCATCATCATCTGAATGGAAAAGGAGAACTGTACCTAGAATAGAAGGTTTTATCCATACCATGTGATTTTGCATTTATAAAATTTTGAAACTACTATTAATCTGTTCATCACATACTTCTAATAAGGGGGGAAAAGGATAATGTAATGACCATTACTCATTCAAATGGAAGCAGAGATGAGCAAGTGAAAAGTCTGCAAAGAACTGGTACCTTATAAACATAAAGCTCATGGATATCATCTGACAAGGTAGTGCCATCATCTCTCATCAAAGGGGTGAATGCAAAACCAAAGAGCTTCTTTTCTCCCTTGTCTTTTGCTGTAGCAAGAGATAGAAAGAAAGAATTGTATTTGTACATATTCTATCTGTCCATACACACAAGGTGCCTCACTAACATCTCCACAAAAAGCATACAGTTTAGAGAACAACTCTGATCCTAATTTCTTCTTTCTAATTCTATGCAAAGGACTGACAAGTTTCAAATCAAACACAAACAAGACAAACACAGAAAAATATAAACTAGTTATCCTGTAAAGAAAACACTCCACAGAAAAACACAGCAGAACAACAGCAGGGGAGAACACCCACGAAGTGCTTTGCCCTGCACTGGTTGCTCACAGTGTTTTCAATGCTGTTTAATAAACTCAGCAAACAGCTGGACAGCAGGGCCCCTTCCCACTGTTACAGGTTGGCACCCCTTTCCTGCTTCCACCCAGTAACAGCCTCATCCAAGTACGAGCTGGCAATGGGAAGACCTGTGTCCTTTGTGTTCTCTTGGGCAGGTGTGGCACTCACTGGAGCAATGCCTGAACTCGAAGCGCAGGTGGGACCCCCGGAACCTGTCGATGGGGATGGGCAGCTTGATGATCTCTCCCCAGCGCGGGCTGTTGTTGTGGTAGAGCACGAAGGAGTGGTAGGCGCTCCTGCTCGGCTCCCCCGAGCCCAGGCTGATGCAGTCCTGCAACAAAGGAAACAAGCCCACAGCACAAGACATCACATCACTACCGTTGAGTCATTTCATTCCACAGTGATAACCTTTATATAATTCATGGCTTTCTGGAGACATAAAAGAAGAGGCAGAAGCAGAAACTCAGACACAATGAAATGGGGAATTTTTTAAGAGATCTTTAAACTCTGTTTTGGGTCGAAGAGTGAGCCAGGAGACCTGTGATACCAGATGAACTTCAGTACCTTAGGTTATTATTTAAGCTAAGTTTTCCATCAGCACAGACTAGATACAATAAATACCTAAGTCCAAATATATCAAGATGAGTCCAAAAAATAGGACCGGACAGGACCATCATTTGTAACATTAGACTTTGCTGAAAAGACCCCTTAACCAGATTTCTGCTTCAGTATCTCAGTTCAGAAGTGATACCTTTTCAAGCTCTTACAAATGTTCATCTTTCAGAACTTTCTTTACAACCATCCAGTCTCACCAAGTATCCCAGAAAATTCCAATCAAGTTACTTCCTTAGTGTAAGCAAAGAATTTCTGTGCAATACTCATCACCTAAAAATACAATGGGATTTAAATCTCTGGTTTCAGATAAAATAAGCTCAGAGATCTTGCCCAGCCTGTGTATTTTAAAAATACAGATGAGGAAAAACACGTATTGATATTGTTTAGGAAATACAGAAATCCTTACTCAGAACACAAGCGAAAGAAGACAGGAGAAATACTGAAGCCCTGAAATGGGGACAGTAAAAGGTCCTTTGTACTGAAGACATGAAGCAGAAAGCACATTTTTTAATATATAAGCACTAACCCATGCTCCAGATCCAGCACTTAGAAGGAGATCCAAAAGATATGACATCTCATAAAACCATGCAAAAAAAAAGACAGCTTGGAAATTCTTCACCTTTAGCACATCCAAGGATAATGACTGCAGCAGGAAACAGGAGCTAAGCAGACCCAGAATGATACATGCAGTATAAATTCTGTCCTAAAAACACCCCCCATGGAACACTAGGTTGACAAGAACTACTAGTCATTTTCTCAAGGCTTCTCTAAATTACATCTCAGGAAAATACCAACAATTTGGATGTTTTTAATCTCCAGCCATCTGACTATCCAGTCCAGCATATCCTGTTAACCAGACCCCGTTAGTTCAACCTCTGGCAATATTCTTCTGGCCCTGAGGAAGTGCAGAATTTGTGAAGGAGCCCCATAGAATGAAATGTTCTCTGAAATTTTAGGATTCAATGCAAGAACAGCCTCCTTGGGAGGGATTCACTGCAAAGGCTCTGACCCAAACTGAGTGACTGCAGCACAAACCCACACCACTCAGCCCTCTCAAGTAAGGCCTGGCAACCACATCATGTGCCACAAAGGTGCTGCTTTCAATACAGCAACAGGAATTTAGTGCTGCAGATATTAACAGGCTGGAGTGAGGGCAGTGGCACTTCTACAGACCAGAACTGCAAGGCCCCAGTTCTCCTTTGTAGCCAGGGTAACTTGCTGGGCTTCAACAGAGCAATTGCAAAACTTGATTCTGCATTAGGTTCTTAGGAAAAAGCAAAGTGTATTTCTACTTCCTCTCTAAGGTACAATAAAAATTCAGATTTTAATGTGAGGTTTTTTGTCCCCTCAAAAAATTACCTGCTCTGGCTGAGAAATGGTCAGTCTTTGAATGCTGTTTCATCCTATAAACTTAAATAAATGAATAGTCTTTTCATTGTTAGCTTAGTTTCTATACAGTTACACTACAATTTATGGTCTGTTTAATTCTGAATTGTGATCTGCAAAATATGAACATGAAACTGGTCTCCACATCCCCAGTTACCACAAGACCCAAATATGCAGGTGAATTAGAAGGCAGAAGCAAGTAAGGCAAGTTAAACTAGAAAAACTATCAGGTAATATTTCCATTGTTAGTGGTGTGCCTTGCAATTCATAAGATATTCCTGCCACTGGGACAGAAAGAATAGTAAGTAAGAAATGTGTCAAGGTTTGGTTTTTTTAAGTTTTCAGACTGCATTAAAGAAACTAAAAATTGAGTAAGACCACTTTGAGAAGGAAATACTCATTTTCATTTTGAACGGCACTACATTCTAGAAGTAATTTCACTACTTTCAATAGGACTATTTCTGGATCAAGATACACTCAACAGCAGTGAGGATCTGAGAATATTCTCATTAACACCGCGTTTGGTTCTGCTAAAGTCTCCAAAAAGGCACAATTCAGACTTGCATTGCGCTGCTGGTTGGGGAAAGCGGAGAGATTTCACTCTAATACCAGAGGAAAACTTTGTGGCAATTTGCCCCCTTTACTGTGTAACTCTGCACACTCTCCCTTGGAAGTCTCTGCTCCAAAAGGCCATGGCTCAGGGACAGAGGGGGATATTCCAGCCAGGAACAAGAACTGCCAAGGTGACAATGCCTGAACTCAGCCCACATTCATTGGGCATCACTAGATCAGACATCTCCTGACATCAGCCAAAGATCTTTGCTGCTTTGACTGCAACTGTACAGAGGGGAAATAACATTAAAACTGGGATAAAGACTTTCTTTTACATATGTGGCTTAAATTCTGAATATCCACAAAAGAGCCTTTTTATGTGAAGTCTCTCCTTTATGGCAAATCATAGAATGGTTTGGATTGGAAGGAACCTCAAAGACCATCTCATTCCAACCCCCTTGCCATGGGCAGGGACACCTTCCACTGCTCAGAGCTCCATCCAGCCTTGCCTTGGACATTTCCAGGGATGGGGCAGCCTCAGCTTCTCTGTTCACCTGAATTGTTTCTAACTGGACCAACTACCCTTCACAGTGCTGGTGCCACGGCTGTTACACCACCCCATGCACATGCCTGACATTAAACAACTCTACAGTTGTTAAACAGGCCAGGGTTAGAAATGACAACTTCACCTCTGAGAATGACCATTCCAACCAAAATCACAGAAGTTGTTAAGACTGGTAATGTCTAGAAATTATCTGGCTTTTATATGCAATCATCAGCCACAGTTACAGCATAATTAGCCACCATTATGTACACTGGGATCTGAAGATGCTGATACTGCAGTTTGAGGGTAAAGGCCTCTCTTGGTCCTAAGCAGACTGCTGTGAAATCAAGTAATGATTAAGAATTTGTCACTCAGTCTGAAAGGTAAAAAAAAAACAAACAAAAAAGGACTTTGATCTTCCTGCAACAGCTCTGAGCACAAACCAGTTCTGTGCAAGAGATCCACTTTACTTTTAATGAAATCACAAGCAGCTATAGCAATAAAAAAAAAGGTCTTTCAATTAAAAGGATGTGTTTGGTACACAAGCACTTTAAATGTTTAGATTCTTCACAGTAATGGCTACAAAGCAGAGGAGGTAAAAGAAAAGGTGGGGGAAGTTATTTCTGATAACTGCTCTTGCTGAAATACTTTCTGTTTACTTCTCCATCCTTACACCCTCCCACCCCACCTTCTTCTCATCAGTAAAACTAAAGGAACAGAGAAAGAAACATAAAACATTAACCATTCCCATCCCCATCTGGAAAGGAGCCAGCCCAGGGTGAAATTTTATTCAAAGTTATTTTCCAGAACTACATTCAGTACTGCAACTCCAACAACTCAGATTTAAGTCTCTCGGAATCACATTTCACTGTGTTGCATGACACACATTATGTAATTCCAGATTTGCCACACACCCTTCACTTCTGACTACAGCTGCTCTAAATTTTCTTTTTACTGTGGCCACTGACATTACACAAGCTTTTCAGTTTATGAATAATTTCTCCAACCCTTTTATCCTCATATAAGGGAAGTGCTCTGAATACTTTCAAATTTATAACTGGCCACTTCCTTCATCACAATATATAGTTTAAAAATTTCACAATCGAAAATAAAAATAAAATAAGAGCTAGTTTTGTTGCAGCTCTTCCCCTGCCTGTCCCTGGAAGCAGCACCAGGAGCTCGGAGGGAACGACCACTCACCTTCAGGATTTCCCCGTCCGCGTAGAGCACGTACATGGTCACCTCGATGTTCTTCTGCACACTCTTCCCACCTCTCTCAAAGTCTCCCTTTTCCAGGGTCAGGTACAGGTCATTCCGAATGTCACCTACAGTGAAAGAGCAGAGCCACATCCCTGAATTCCACAGGGAACACTCAGTGGGTTCTCTGACTCTGCAAACCTTTCTCTGTGTTCTGCAAGACCATGGCTGATGCCCAAACCATTCCAAGCAGCAAGTTAATTGTTAATAAGGATGAACATTTTAATATCAGTGCATAAAATCAGACCATTGTTAGTAGTAATGCCTTTATTAAATGTGAACTCAGAATCAATACTGACTTTTGTGTAAGTGGGGAAGGGATAAAACCCTTTTCCTGCTACTCCTTTGCCTGGTTAGCTGAGCTGGAAGTACCAGGCTATGCCTGACAAAACATCATTAGCCTCAGACTTCCTATTCCCAGTATATTTTAAGAAAAAGAAGTGTTTTTGTGAAGATCAGCAGAACATTATGATAGGTTAGCTCTTCAAGGATTTTTTATATTTTCCTGATTTCCTTTTACCAAAACAACAAAATAAATGCAGCCTTTTTGGGAACATGATTGTAATTCAGTTCAGATGGATGAAGGAGGAATTAAAAATATTTTTTTCCTACATTTCTGGTTAGCCTCTGGTATCCATATGCCTGGCTATGTGGAAGAGGGTAGGATGGACACTTGCCAACCTCTCACTACGTCACTCTCAAGAGCTTTCAGAGCATATTACTATATTCAGAAATAGAAATGCTCACGTCTCTCTCAGCATCTTGTTATCCCAAATTACACAGGCTCTAGCTCACTTCTTTTTTTTTTTTTTTTTTTTCCCCCCCCTCTTTTTTTAGACTCTGATTTGGGAAACTGCTTCCAAAACTAATGTGGTCAATTCTAATGCCTGCACCAAAACCTTTCTGGAAGATTTAGTTACTGTCGCTATTCCATGATGGTTCACACCTACCCCTTCTTTTTGTGTACTTGCCAGACAGGCAAACATACTAAAGGGCAATATATGTATATATATTAAAAAAAAAAATATATATAAACCCTTCCAAGGCAAGTATTTTGTTAAGCAGCCTCAAGAGACTAAATAATGACCTAATGGAATGGTTATCCAGCAGAGCAGAGACTCCTTCAATGTCTGACTCCTTCCACTTGGAGAAGCAGATGCAGTTAAATCTGGGTATGAATCAGAAGCACAATGAAACAGCAGCGTTTGCTTTCAGGCAGTGAGGGATATCCTTTTGTGCCCCTCACAGCAGCCCTTCAGAGTCTTCCTAAAGTCCATAACTCCACAGGATTTGTTCCCTAATCTACTGTAGGGACAAACAATAGCAGCTTTCAGTCCTGGCTTCACTTCCAGTGTTATTCCTGGAGGTAAGTCCAAGTCTTTAAGCACAGAGAGAGCCCTGAGCTGCCAGTGGTGCCTCCTGCAGGAGCTACCTGTGCAGGGGATGTGTCTGAAAACCAACCCCTCCTTCTGTGCAGCCACACAGAGGGCTCAGGTGCCAGGGATCATCACCAGGGAAAGGATGACAGCAAGAGCCTGGTGAAACACCTCAAATATTCCATCTGGTGGTTTTTATCGAAGAATAGTCATGAACAATCCACGGCCCACGACAAGAGAAAATCATCTTGCTGTTCAAAATCCAGCTGAGCTGCCTCTCTGCTGACTACAGGGATATCAAAACTCATCACAAAATATAGTTTAATCCAGGACTTTTGTTTTGAAAATCCTTCTGCTTCACTGACTCCATCTCTTTTGCTCAGCAGTTTGCACAATCAGGAAAAGAAGTTTCAATTTGTATGCTATAAATCTTAATAGAAATTAATTGCACTCACTATAATTAGCATTTTGGAGCTCCCTATTTATGACCTCTTTTCTGGAAGATAGTCTGGCTACACAAAGTCCAACATCAGATAGCAAATCATTTTCCAGCCTAAATTAAAGGCAGCATTTGGTTATATATAGCATCTTATCTTCTATTAAGCTTAACAAGAGGGATATTACTGCACTAATTAAAAAAATGCCTTTGGGGTGGGGAGAAGAGGGATATAAAAACCAGTGGAATTGCATAAAAATGCAGGAAAAAGAAGGGAAAAAGTATTTTAGTGAAGTATAATGGTGCACTTTCTCTCACAAAAATAGTCTATTGAATCTTAAAAAAAATAGTAAAGGTCACTGCATATGGTGAAATTAAGCAAGCACATGCAGTTAGCAAAGACAAAAAGTAATTAACTATCAGGTATGGGGCCCTTTGGTTTCTTGAAAATGTGCAGTTAAAACTACAAACTCACATACTTCTCTTTGTTCCAGTGGAAATAACCTTCCTGCAAGGAGCCATCTCCTTTCCTCAGTGTACCACTTAAACCTTGTTGCTTGCTGAGTCCTCACACCCCCTTTTTTTCCTTCCAATTCCAGATGGGTTTGGGGGATTTGAGCTCTGATACACTAATGGGCTGCACAGAAACTACTGCAAAGCTTCAACACCCATCAGGTTATGAAACTCTTCATTGTGAGCCTGCAAACTGCCAGGGCCAGAGAGACCACTCAGCACCACAGCACGAACCAAAGGTGTGCTCAGCAGGATCAGATGGTGCTTGTCAGCTCTAACCCAGAGTGACAGCCATGCATTGAGTCAAAAATCTGGGCAGACAGAGCTGTTCCCATATTAATTCCATCATAAAAAGAGATAAATAATGAACTTGTGAAGACACCAGACCATTCCTGCCCTCTGTGTGGCACTCAGCCCTGGCTCTGGAGTGATGGGCACACCTGCATGGTGGATCCCAGAGCCCTCCCACCCTCCCAAACAGGAACAGCAGAGCAGGACCAGGGGGAGCTGTGGCCCCCCCTCACCAGCACAGCAACAAAAAGGTGCTGGAAGGCCAATGGGCCATGGGCACTTATGGAGTGAAGCTGCTGATGCCATTGTAACCCCAGGTCTCTGTGCTGGATGGCTGACAAGGATGAACTGAAAAGCTGATCAGAGTCTTCAGAATGGTATTTGTTTCAAAGCCCATCTCTCCACAACTGTTTTCAATTTAAAAACAAAAGTAAACTGCTTTTTAGCATTGAATATACACACTTCTTACACACAGAGTTACTGAGGTTCATTCCCTGTAAAATATCTTGAAAGACAGTATTTTGCACAATAAAATAAAAATACTATTTTCTGAGGTGTTATGGGGGTCTTCCTTTACCAACTCCCTTCACCTTTACTGGGGTTTGGTTTTGTTTATTTGTTGTAACCTATTTGCAAAGCCTAATGTAAAATGTACAGTTGTTTTTACTATAAATCATAAATTATAGCTGGGGGGGGTTACTTATATTGAAACAAAATCCTTTCTTATAATCCCTGAAGCTGCTTTAATGGCAATGTGGAGAAAAAGGAGTGGTGGAAAAGGCTACATGAGCCAAATATTGATTTTGTATTTGCAATATTAAAGGAACGTACTGGAAGACTTCCAAGTAGTTATTTATCATTTTCAAGACTGATAATACGAAGCAGTCCAATGGCCACTAATTGTGGAGTATCCAGCAGAATAAACAGGAGTTTATCTTGACAAGGTGTGTGGCTTTTCCACTGGAAGACCAAGCAGTTGCCTGAACTGCAAAGCAGTAACAATTACACAAACTGTCTGCATTTAATCTAACATTTTTACTCAGGGATCCTAAAAGATTCTGGACACTGAGGACAGGAACTGTCTCTGCTTTATACAGGGGAATGCTGCGTGAAAAAAGAAGTTACAAAATTCAGGTAAGTTCCTACAGGAGAAAGAGACAATTTTTTTGACATCTCAGTTCTAACAACTAGTTTTCTTTTAAATGCTGTCCATGTTTTGTGACTTTGTGAACCTGCAAAGGACATGTAATATATCCCTGTAAGCTGGGGGAAAGTGACAGCTCCCAGCAGTCAGGATGTGAAGGTCTAGTTTCAAGTAACTTACTAAAATAACTGTTTTTATCTAGAGAGTTTTGGATTTTTTAAACTGAAATTATTGATAAAAATCGGTATTTATGTCTCTATTTATTTCTGAGATGGCCCTATTTACTTAGGGCCCCACCCAGTGATAGATGGTCTGCTTACTCTCTGACATCCCTGGGTTTAGTATCTTTTCAAAAATAGTGGCATTTTACAGAAGAGTGAAAGGGAAAAGAAGGGTACTCAGAGTACCTTCCCCAATGGCTTCTGATACAAAAACAAGCCCTTGCACTTATGTCCTGTATGTATAAACCAAAATCCCCACAACCAGATCAATCAGCACCACCCCACTGGCTTGGGCAGAGTTACACCAGTTTAAACCATCGAGGGTTTGGCTCTCAGAGACTCAGTCCAGCAAGGAAAACCTTTGAAGCAAACTATAAAGTGTAGCTTTCCCCTCATGCACAGTGTTACCACGTGCTCTGGCTGTATCTGTCCTGGCTCTTCCCAGGGGTAACTGCTCTGCTTTCTGGATGAGAATGTCAGCTCAGACTGGACATCCTCCAGTGGGCAGCTCTCCCTGCAGTGGCTCTGGAAGCTGCTGCTTTGGAAGGTGACAGTGACTGGATTCTGCTCTCAAACAGCAAACTACCCCCTTACTTGGAGCTGTACCTTCCTCCAAAAGGAGAACACACACTGACTTCCCAACTGCAGCCACTTCAGGCAGACCAGGGGAAAAGGGCGATGCCCACACAGCTCTGTGGCCATCACGTCCCTGCACAGACCAAAGGGACCACTGGGCACCCTGACCAAGGGCACTGTGTGGAAAGGTCCCCAGCACCTCTGGCTTTCTTTCTGGCTGCCCCTGGGCACTTGTTCCAATCACACCCTGTGTGACTTGCCCTGCCTTTAGCAGTGCCATCCCCTCTGTGAGCAGAGCAGAGCCTGCTGTGCCACCCACAGTGTCCCTGCTCACTGCAACACTCTGGGGATCCCACCCAATCCACTCCAGCAGTTTATTTCTCTGCCCCTTCACCAGCCAGGCCCTGATGTCTTTTAAGGCCTTGCAATAGTTGTAGTGAGCAACCAGTAACATTATTGTGAGCAGCATTACAGCAGCAAGGGGAAACAAAAGTTTTATCCATTGCCAGTACAGCAAATTAAATTAGTGGGTTTTTTTTTTTGAAGAGAACATTGTGCAAGTTTAACTCTGTGTGCTCCTCTAGCTTTCAATGGGCAGAACACAATTGTATCAAAGAAAAGGGATAAGCAGTACTTAATAGGTTATTTGCTATCCATTGTTTGACTTTATACAATGCTCTTTTTAAATTCACTGATTTCCCTGAACAGTTGCTTTTCAGTAGCAGGAAGTTGTTTTTCAATGCTTTTCATTTTTATCTCCTTCAACTTTCCATTTCCAGAAGTTTATTTATGACAGTAAGAGCTTCTCCCTGTAAACATTCTTTTGGGTAATTAGTACATAATTATGTCTCTGGGTCTTACTGACTTTCTTGCCATGGACATTCTAAGAATGGCTGATGGATTTGGCCATGTCCTTTCCTTAACATATTTTTGCCATGACTTTGTGCTCACTGACAGAACAGATGCTGAGATGTTTCTCACCTGTGCTACCAATTCACCTGCTACAGCTGCTAAATTTGCCTGAAACTCTGTGGTAGGAGGAGAGACAAAGTCTCCACCCTTGTGTTATCAAAGTTTCCCTGAGATGTCATGATTTGCTGTCTTCACCAATTCCCAACATTCCATGGAAGATATGAAAATGGAAAAAAAGCAAGCAATAAGCAGACATTACACAGAAAAGCAGAAACTTACACCCAACAATCTTCATCTCTGCATCAGAAAGAAAGGGGAGAGAACAAAGGGAAAGGAACGGGAGAGAAGCCAGGAAATTAAGAGAAGGAGAGAGAAAAAAGAGAAAGAAACATCACTCACGAGTAGAAGATGAAGCATGAACTTTTCATCAGAGGATCAAAGTAAAAGACAGAATATTATCAGCACATGGGGAAGGGAGGGATGTCCTTGAGGGACTGACAAACACCAAGCCTATGCAACAGATTCTGAGCAGCAAGTTGTGCACACAAACAGAGCTGCAATCCCAAAGCAGCACATGCCTCACTGCTCTGAGCTCTAGGGAAAGGTACAATTGGCAGGATCACACTCATGGCCTTAAACCCAGTAGCAACTCAGAAAAGGCAAAAAAGAAACCTACAAATGAACAAAACCCCACCACACTTCTTCATGAGGCTGGTTTGACTGAGTCCCTTCTGGTTTGGACAAAAAAGACAACTGAAGGCTTTATGATGCTCTTCTCAGATCACAACATGGCAGGAAACAACATTTTATCATTACAAATAAAGACAGGCATGGTTATTTTGTACAATTCGAAGCTTGTTCTGCATAGCCATGGAAGATATACGCCCATAAAGACCAGTTTCCCTTTGTTTCTTAATGATGACCAGCTATCACTGATGTTGCTCATATCTGAGGGATAAAAAAAGAGGGCTTGATAGAGAGTTAATGTCAAAATTTAGAAAACAAAACAGGATAGGAAACCTGTGTGGTGAGACACACCTACAGAATTTTAATGGTTAAGGTGTGTAACTGACTAAAAAAGAAAAGGAAAATGTTCAAACCTATAACAAAGAAGATTAAATTGAAATGCTAGTTATTTACTCTTTTAAAAATAGATTCCTTGGCTCAGCAGAATGATCACTGCATATTTTAACAGTACTAGGTGATGGAGCCTGTATTAATTTGTTCATTAAAAACATTTTTAAACCACACTGCCTTGAAAAATCTGCATCCACTTGCAAAATACAAGTCATGAACTTTCTGTGCTGTCTTCTGGAAGAGAAAACCCTGTGTTTAATGACAGAGAAACAGTTCTGAAGCAAAGCAAGGAAAAGGTAGTTTGGCAAAGACAATTAAAGCAGCAGACACGGTTGAGAACTGCTAATGTCTATGCCAGGCTCTGTTTGGTTTGGGGTTTTTTGTTTCTTTTTTTTTTTGGTCATGGGTGACCCCAGTGAATCATTTTTCAACTTCAGACAATGCTAGGAAAGCTAAGAAAGAATGTTTGATCCTGCTGCAACAACACAAGCACAAAGTAAACTGATACACACTCCTTGTTTGTGTAGCTTGGCTGACCCACCTGAAAGGGGACTTAACCCAAACGTTCTATCCTGGATGTCAGGTGAACTCAAACCCCAGTTTGATCTATTGTCTTAAAAGCAAACAACTGGCAAATATGTGCTGTCACTTGAATATGTCAAACATACTTTAATTAAAAATAAAAATTGATAAGTAATTAGAATAAACACTGTTTGCTGCATCAGTGGAGTTCCATTACATGCCAATCTTCTAATTTTCCAGAGACTTCATTATCCTGGAAAATACCCAACACAGTGAAAGCCTTTGTTTAGAGCCCCATTCATAACTACCTCTCATCTCTACTCTGGCAATGTCCTCATTTATAATTACAGTCAAAGTCCATTCACACTTCCCTTGGCTGCCTTTCTTCTCTTACCTGGTGTTCACAGACATGTCCAAACTGCCTTTCTCCACAAATGGAAGCCTTTGCCTTTCCAAATACAAATGCCTGTTATCTAAACTGTACATATGAAACCCTCCTGTGGCCCCCTTGGAACCAAGGAGAAGTTCTGTGTGTCCAATCCCTCTAGAGAGGCAGGAAACATTTCACAGCAGAATGGTGGTCCTTTTGCACATTTATTTCTATCAATCAGTATTTTAAGCACAGATATATGTATATAAATATAAGTCCAATTCCAAAGAGATTATCACCTTAAAATCCCAGTGTTTTCTCCAGCAAGAACTGTGGTTCTCACAAAGAAAATTTGGAAATCTGAGTTAGCTACAGTGAATATAGAATGTTAAAAGCTTAAGACAGGAGCACTCTGTGTATGAAAACTGCTGCCTGGCTTGTTCCAGCCCTGGCCCAAAGCCCTGCCCACACCAGCAGAACACGGAGAACAGCCCAGTGTGCAGCTTCCACAAAGGGGCTGGGGCTCAGAAAATAAAAAACTACTCAGGGGAACACTGAGGACACAAAGCTGTTCCTTAAGCTTCAGTGGCCTGAAGCACCTGAGGGACACCTCTATAGACAGAAATAGAGAATGATGCAGTTCTTGCAGGAGAATCAATTCACTCACACAGGTATGTAAATGTTATTTTTGATGTTGGCTTTCTAGCTGTGATCCAGCTATTCCAGCTGACATACCCAGCTGGGAACTCAATTACTGCAGATCACCTTGCAGCAGCTGTGTCTGCAGAAGGACCTGTAATCACTCATCTCTTCTCTATTTGTTTGCTTTGGGTCATGGCCGGAACTGCTGTAAGGTCACTAAAACCTCAAATTTGTAATTGGCCTTATAGCCCACATTCTCTGTGCTCTATTACTACTATTTTCAAGCTCATTAGTAAATAAAACAGATGTTCTAAATCCTTTGACTCTACTTTCTAGAAATGCTTCCCACCTACTCCCTGTTTATTGTGGTTTCTGAAGAGCCTCCATAATGAAGCTACAACTACTCCTGGTACTGATGTGTCACTGCAGTCTCTCGAGTAATAAAACCTGATGTTTTTTCCCATTATGCTTCCATAAAATTTCCCATGTCTGCAAAGTCATCCTTGTTCTTGCTTGCCATGCACAGCAATGAGGGAACAGCTCAAATGCTGCACGTGCAGTGCAATTACCAAGCCCTTCCTTGTTACACTGCAGGGGTCAGCCCAGTGTAACACCAGGTTTATACCATTGCAGGACTGGTTACGTTCTGGGTTCTTCCCTAACTGAACTCTTGGCTGTGCTGGGGCTACCTCAGCTTGTGCCAAAACAAGAAGCATCTCCAGCTGCTGCTCCAGAATTGAGGAGCACAGAGGCAGAGCAGCACTCCAACCCAGACACCTGTTCCACAGCCCAGGTGGGAAACCCACCCAGACCTGCACCCTGTGCATTGCCAACCACCACAAAAGGTTACACTGACTCAAGAAAATCAAGGCTGCAAAGTGGAAACTCTTTCCCAGGCTTTGGATTACTGAGGAGAAGGACCTTCATGCATTTAAAAAGAAACATCTCCATGCTTGAGGGATCCATCTCCAAGCATGGGGGTATCCGAGTGTCAGGGTGCTGGGGGGAGTGTCAGGGCAGTCTTTCCAGATCACCTGCTATACATGTGAACTGAACACCTTCTGTGACTACAATGTCCATTGATTACAATATTTTGGATGCCTCCCCAAAGCTGGAATTGGCATTTACTAATAAATAAGGCAACTCTTCTATTAGTACCTATTCCAGTAGAGCCCCCAGCCCAGTGCCCTCTGTGAGAGTATATGAATAAATCCCCACCAGCATTTCCAGATGAGAGCTGCTGTGTTTACCTGGCATGATGACATCAGGGAAACCCAACTTTCTGGTCACAGAAACGCCCCTGTTGAAGATCATGGGGTTTTCCCTTCGGATCTGCTCCATGTCGCCCCGGAGAAGCTGAAGAGAAATTATAAGTCCTGGAAAAGAACCAAAGATGTTCATTGTTTCTGGCCTAAGAATTAGATGTCTGTGCACACAAGGCATGCAGGTAAACTAATTCTTTGCTCCACAGTTAATTTAATACAAGTAAACAAACAGAGTTCTTTTCTCCCTTGGAGTAAATTAAAGCTGAAATGGAAGAAACACAACTGTTATAATGGGTCAATTACAAGCACAGCATTAGATTAAAATACAGGTTTAAAATATCAGAATACTTCATTTTGCAGGCATGTCACAAGCTACAGTAAGTACTTCCATTGTTTCTCTTCTTCACATACAGCAGGTTACAACACATGTATGAGCAATGCCACTCTATCTGAACGACCACCAGTCCCACAGTGCTGTACAACATCTCTAAAGTGCCTTTAATCCTGCTTAGTACCTAAAAAACTTAAATCTCAAAGCATATCAGTTTCTTTAACTGCTTCAGAGAGAGATGTTGAGTTTAAGGAAATTCCCATCAGTATCTCAACATGTTTCAGGAGTACCAAGTGGCCAAAGTGACTTCAGCACCAGCTCGGTAGTTCAGTGTATCAACTGAAAACAGCCTGGTTAGGAATAATTAGTTAATCTCAGTCCAGCTGTTTTCTCTGGTTGCTTTTAATTTGTCACATACTACACCCCTAAAATGAGGACAATGCATTGGTAAAATTACACAGTCAAGCATTATGATAACAAAAATACCAGGATGCAGCTCAGCCCTGCAAGCTCAGTCTCACTGCTGAGCACACACTCCCAGCTTCCCAAACCCATGTGAATCACCTTCAGAGTCATCTTCCACATTCCTTATCTCCTTCAACATCAGTCAGTTAAGAGTTCTTTGTATGCTCCTGTTCACCCCCCAGAACAACACACACTAAACCAAACCCCTGCCTGAGCCATCTAAAGTTCTGCTATTCCCTGAGCTTAATGCATGGCCTTTGGGAACAAGATTTATCACCATTTTGTCAGACAAGTCACCAGGGGAACGAAACCAGGAGTATGATGTACCTCCCACCCAATTCCTGCTTTCTGCCCTTGAAGTAATTTTCAAGCCTGTTGTTTGGCTTCAGGCAAATTTGGCAAATAAATGGATATCTAGATTACATGAAGATTTTATAAAATTTTATGAACACTGGGAGTTGGGAGGAAAAAAAAAGAGCATAAAGCTTTAAAACTAAGGAAAGGGAGGCCAACCAGCCAGCTGGAGAGCCAGCATGGATATACTCAAAAGCTGCCAAAACATGGACTTGCAACTGTCCAGCTAAGTAGGCAGAAGAGCATTGCAAAGCTCTGCAGGGAAAACACAGGCTTTAAAACCATGGAAAAAATCCAGACCCTTTGGATCCCTCATACAAGTGTCTGTGGGCTACAGGTTTCACAGCACACAAGAGACACACACTCATTACAAACCAGTCTTGGCTATTATTGCCATTTACAGAGAAACTTGTTCATTTTATATCCTCTTCCCCTACTAAAACCAAACTAATGAAAATAAATTCAAAAAATTCCAGCATAAAGGGACGGAGCAAATTTGGAAATTCGGACCTCCTGGTACTTAACAAAAAGCACCAGAAATAATTTATCATCTGTTAGTCAGCCACTATAGGTAACAGAACATCCAGTTTTTCCAACATGCTATTCATGTATTACTTATGTGATACCTTCCCACATAATCCACCCCAAAAATCTTCTGCCCAGCTCTCCCCAAAGGTTCTGTACTCCCCAGTCCTCTCCTCCACCCAGCACATCCTTCCAGGCTGTTTCTATTCCTTGCAGCAGATCTGAAGGACCAACTTTACTCAAGCCCTGGGAAGGTGGTGAGAGGAAGAACCCTTGAGCTTTGCTCCAGGGAAACAACACATTTGTGGTTTGAGAATTTTCTCACTGTAAGAGCAGGTTCTGGGAGGCCCAGATCATATCAGTTATGCTTAAATCAGCCTGCAACCCTGCCCTTCCCACAGGACAACTCCTCTGCCAAGCTCCAACCTCCCCTTCCAGAGATGCACTTCATCTTAATGAAACATCTGAAATCATTATTTTAAAAAGCCCGAGGCAAAGGTAAGGAAGTTATAAACAATTCAGGAAAATACTTTGATGGTAACTGCTCCTCCTGTAAGGTAACTGTAAGAGGAGGAGCAGCAGGGAAGGAGACCAGCTTTTCACACAGTAGAATTCCAAACCTGAAAAATGTTTTATTTGCTTACTTGTTGTGCTTAGTATCCTCTATGGGAGTGTGAACTGCACATTCCCCACAGTATCTCAATATGCAAACAAGTGAAATTAAGACAAATTCAGTATTTGGTCATCAAAATGCCCATGAATGAGGCAGTTGGTACTGAATGCAAAACTTGCTTTAATGAAGCAGAACTCCATCCTATCAGCTGGCTCATTTGGAATGGGACAGCAATGATAGCTCTGAATTAGCAACTACAGACACCATTAAATGAGGTAAAAAGATTTACTTTCCATATTTATCTGTCATTAGCTGGGAAAGTAAAACCTCACATCTCAGTGAATTTCTCTGCTATAAATAACCAGCCCTTTCCTAAGGGACATCACCAGCTGCTGTGACAATGAATATTTACCATAGTTGGAGCTGGGTGCCGTGTACTTGGTGCTGGACTTGCGGATGATGTTCTCATGGATCTGGCACCACTCGTTTTCGTTGTTACACCTGAAATAAAAGAGCACTGATTCAAGCCAAATGCTTTCTGCTGAACCACCTCAGAACAGGAGAGTCAATTTTGCTGCACAGATCATGTTGTAGGGTTTGGATGAAGGAGAGAAATCCCACATAAGTCTTGCTTTTAAAAGTGGAAGGGAACAAAATATTGCCTAATAGTTACATCATTTTTAGGGACAGTTTGGAGCTAGTAGTAACTTTTCTGTCATCAAATCCATTGTTCCACTCCTCAGATTACAACAGAACCAAGAAAGCTCTGGATATCCTATTTGAATTCTGTGCACATAGAAAATTAATTTTGAGCCAAAATTAACTATTGCCATGTATTACTTTTTAGTTTTTAATTTATTAAAAAATTTAAACGAAGGAATAAAAGTTGGATTTGAAAGACTAAAAAAAACCCCTGATATTTTTAGTGTCTCGGGCATTTACAAGTCTTTTGATTACTCACATATTTTACAGAATGCCTTGAAACATGATGCAATGCCCCCAAAATGCAAGGATTGCAGTGTCACTGAGAAAGGAAACAAGCCCCACATTCTGAGTCCACAGACTACTGTCCCATTGCATGAGAGAGACAGACTGGAGGAGAGAGGCAAAGAACTGAAGTGACTCTTCATGAAGCTTTTCCACGAAAGATGAGTCATGTAATCCTCTCCCTTGTGAAAAAATGGCACCTTTGCCACAAACAGTGCTATTGGTCAAAAAAAGAAAGGAAAAACAGTATGTTGAACTGCATTTTAAATTCAACCGTGCTTTATTTAAATCACAACTGCAAGATTTAATGATTCCCTGTGAAGTCAGCAATTTTTAACTCAGCAGCAGTAGAGAATCTTATTTCTCCAGAAAAGCAATTGAATTAAACAACTTAATTAAACTTCTGTCCTATTGACTCTTAAAGGTTAAAAAAAAAAGAAGCTAATACTCTAAGCTTTCAGCTCCTATGAGTCTTAGGAAATAAGTCACTTTGCAAAACTTCTCCCAAGGATATTAACATTTTTTCCCTTTTTTGCTCCCCCCCAAGAGCACAACCCAGCAGCACAACCAGGGTAAGACACAAACCAGCCACTGTGAAGACAGGAGGGATTTTTTGGTTTGCTGCATTATGTCCCTGAAGAATAGCAAGGCAGAAGGAATTAGGGCTATCCAGAACAAGTAGTAGCTGGTGATTTCCTCCAGCCTCTGCATTATAGAACCACAAACTGCCAAGAATGAGATAACCCACAAAGCCTGTTCTGGCACTTGCTGACATCCCCCAAATGTTGTTGTAGCAGCAAAAGGGACAGAGACAACTTGGAATAAATGAAAGATGATGTACAGACAGTAAAATAGGAAAATATGGAGAAAGATCATTAGAAAGATCAGTAGTTACTTTCTTTCACTGTGGCATCTAAAAGTATTAATTTAATTAAAACACTGACCAGGCTATACTCCTGCACTCCTGGGTTACTTAGTGCACTTGGATTGGGATCATCCCACCTGCAACCTCAGCTCCACCAGTCCCACCATCCCTCCTTCCCCTGCGCTGGGTGTGGATAACAGACACCTCAGCTCACTGTTAAGAGCTTCTGAACACACAAAAAGCTTCCCACAGTGGCCACAGGACAGAGAGGAGCAGTCAGGATCAGGTACCCTGCCCCGAGGTGGGTGGGGATGGGATGTCAGAGAATACATCCCTGTCTGTTCCTGTTCCTCTCCTTATGGATCTGTTGTTCATAAACTTGCCTAATTCCCTCTGGACCTGCTCACACTGCCTGAGGTTGTATCTCTTCCCATCCCTCTCCAAGCTGGAGCTTCCCACATTTTTCATTTCTCACAAAGAAACATCTCTGTGTCATTAAACATTTCACTTGCTCGACTCCCCACCATCTGTAACTACCACATCCCTCCTAGGAGGAGAGATCAGCTCTCCACAGTCACTCAGGACAGGGTAGCACTGCAGGGACCTTCCAGAACTTCACAGGATGGCAAATTCACTACATTTCACTCCCCAAACCAACCTCTCAAAACCAAAACACAACAGAGATGAGGTATTAATGGACAGTACAAACGCCCTGCCAGTAATTGTGATGTTCTGTGCTAATTCAGCTTACTTATCAAGACAAAATAATAATCATCTTCACATAGCGAAGACATTAAAAGGTCATTTATCCTACTGCAAATAATAGTCTCCTGACAGTAGAGGGATAACCTATAGGACAAATACCTTCCTCACAGATAAGATTACAAAAAATGTCTGACCTCTGATAACGTTTAGTTGCTGTACCAGCCTCTGGAGTGGAAGTTAAAATAGAATTCAGCCTCCAATGACTTATGCCTTAAAATTAACCTGGAACAAAGTTATCCCAAAAACAATGATCTGCAAAGATTCCTTAAGATCAGTGTTGGACCAAGTACCAGTGTGAGGTGCACTGTGCATTTCCTGAGCACAAAGAGGAAGGATATTCTCCCAGGTCTGACTGAACTCCCAAGCTGGCCCAATGTGAAAACACTTCCTTGGAATGTGTTTCATTGTGTTCATTATTTCGCTTGTCCAAATACCAAACTTACAACAGAACATATTCCTCCTTTAAATAAGGATTTTCTCCTGAGCCATTCATCACCTTTTGAGGTTGGCTGGTTCTACAGCAGATTCACCACTTGGAATGTTTGCCATCCCCCAGCTGGGCACAGCAATGGGAGCACCCTCTTGGTCCAGCTGGGCAAACAACAACTATGGGGTATCAAAAGGGAAAGGCATTCAGGCATTAAGGGGAAAGAATTTTAAGAGCTAGTGCTGGAGAACGAGGAAAAAAAGGATAGAAAGAGGACAGTACAAAATGAAAGAAGATAATATGAAAGAGAAATACATGAAGTTTTTAGGGGACTGGTAAGATTGACAAAAAGAGTAACGTTCAATGAGCAAAAACTCTCATTAAAGATAAATATAAAAAATTAGATTGAGTGATTTAAAAAATGCACTGAGAATTTAATTTCCATCTCTCTTTTTAAATATTTTACATGTATATTAAAAAGAATTATAAAAATAAACCTTTATGCTTTTACATAATGAGCTTATAACTACAGCTGTGGTACCATATCCTCTTAGGGAGATTTTAACATGACTGTGGGATTAACAAAGAGGAAAATCTCAATTGTGAGAAAAGTATTTTTCAGACATACATCTTTAACAATAATAAGGCAAGCTGAGAAAGACTGGTGAAGTAAATTGATTTTTTTCTCCCCCTCCCATAAGCATTCTCTCTTGTGGATCCAGCACAAGTCTCACTGAAAGACCACGTATTTGTTTCAGCTGTTGTTGGGTTTTCAGTGTCGTCAATTTTTTCCAGCTTGTCCCTGTGAAAAGGCTTTCCTGGCTGGATGCTGCTGCCTCACTGGTGGCTTTAGCCAGATAGTGCACAAAAGAAATGCTTTTTACTGCTCCTCAAAAAATACAAACACACCTCTCTCCTTATTTCATCTTTATGATGTTTTTGAGTTGGCCTGAGGCATTTTAGCAGTAATCAAAATGAGAGCAGCAGGTAAGAAAATCAGTTCAGTGCTGTTTAAGCATTCATATTCAATTTTAAACTTACAAAGGACAAAAACCTGTCATTTCAATTGTAGCCTACAAAGCAAGAAAAGGAATCTGCCAAGAAGAGATGCAAGAGAGAAACCTGTGAAAACTCTGCCATGAAAGACCAACAGCTATCAAAGCTGCAGAGGGGTGAGCTGGTGCCCTTCACATAAACCCACATTCCCTTCTGAATGTTTCTGCTGGAGGTTTACAGAGAACACTCCAAACAGCAGGAACGTACAAGGATGATGTACAAGACTTAAAACAACCCAAGAGAGTGATGATAGTGATAAAAAATTACAAGCAACTGATTAGAGAGCTGAATTCTGCTATGGGCTCTCCCTCCCCTCTGGGAAGGCAGCAGGGGCTGTGTGGGGGATGTAAAACAAGGGCTGGGGGAGCAGATGTGAAGAACCACAGCTGGCACAACCTGCTCAGGCACTGGGGCACTGTTGGTACTCTGGGTGTGTCAAGGGCATCCATTGCAACTAAACACTTGAGCCCAAGAGGGAGAAAAGGGAAGCTCTGTATGCTGAAATTTTAATTTTATCATTGTACCAGCTCTAAGTGGCCATGTGACTTTACTTGTCCAGTATTTTAACAAGATTTCCTCCTCTATTTTCCAGTGAATCAGCAGATAAAGGGGCACTAAAAGGGCATCAAAACAGAAATGTGATAATCAGAATGTTCCATTTCTGTAAACATTCAAGATGTTGCAGTTGCAAGGCATTAACACCATATCTACAAGGACAACATTAACATGAACTATATAACCAAACCCCACTGGTCTGAGATAAGCTGGAACTGAATGGTGACAAAAGGCCACAATTCTCCAGATTCTACCAACAGAGAGAAGAAAGAGGACCTTTTTCTTCCCTATAATTTGAGAGTTTTGCTACAGTTTTCATAACTGTTGGCAAAGGAAGAATGGAGGATCTGACTCTGAGACACTTCTGTTTGGACTTTAGAGATTTCTAATGGATGAAGAGACATCCAAGAAACTTTCAGTGAACAGCAAAAGATGTTTTTTCATTCACAGTTTCCCTTGAAGGTCAGTTTTGCTGCTGCTGAATGCACTTCTCAAAGAATAACCAAGTTCTATAACCCGCCAAATTATCTTTTCTCTGTGGCCACAGACCACAAAGCAGTGTCAGCTCTATCTCAGCCCATCTGCAAAGCAGATCTTGCCAGTATTTATCCTCACTGACAAGAGCTTTAAATATTCCCTGCTGTCTCCAGACTGTTTGTCTGTGGTCTCTTTATTACAACTGTGAGACCACATTTCATAATAAGAATTTATTAGTTCAAAGTTCAAAATCACAAATAACTGAAGACAGATTCTTGCTCCAAAAATGTCAATTTGTTTTGAGTTTTTAGGTCACACACTGTTGACTTCAGTTGTTTTCTACTTCCTTTTGTTGGTCACCATGACTGGCAAGGAATAGGAGATGAGGCACAGTCACTGTTCCCTTCATAAGATGAAATACAGTGTATTTCTTTGGGGTCAAGCTTAGCAGATTTTAAATAAATCACATTAGGAAAAGAGCAGCAATATTCAATAATTTCTGAAGCATTTCACATACTGAAATACCTGTGGATAATGTTCATTATTTTCTACGAGCTGCTGGAATAATAAAGAAGCAAAAAACCTCCTTTGAGGAGTTACTCACGTGTAAACTTTGAGAACAAAATCCTTCTCTTCCTTTATTTCGGAGATTGACTGGAGCACATCCATGATGCTCAGCACGGCACAGCCGTAGGGGCGGCGATAGTGCAGGTGAGGGGGCCCCTTCTTGGAGTCATTCAGCAACATACGCCCTGGAATGCAGAGAAATTGGGAGCATCAGGGGCTGACCTGTGTGTTGTGTTCCACCACCCCTCTGAGGACACACCTACAGCAGGATTCAGCTCCGACCTGCAGCCTGACACTTCTGCACTGGGCCTGGTGGAGATGCAGCTGGTTTCCCCCACCCAGAAAGGTGTTGGTAACACATCAGAGATGCTGGGCAGTGCTGGGCTGTGTGTTGGTACCCAAAAAGGTGTTGTTAACACACCAGAGATGTTGGGCAGTGCTGCCACAGCACCAAAGTTGCCTCTGCAACATCCCCCCCTCTCACCACGAGTCTGGGGGTGGGCTAGATCTTGGGAGGGGACACTGCCAAGACAGCTGACCCAAACTGACCAAAGGAATGTGCAAAACCATGTGACATCTGCTCAGCAATAATGAGAAAGAGAATGGAGGAGGAGAGTAGGGCATTTGTTATTCCCAAGTTTTCCTTCTGGAGCAGCCTCCAAATGCACTGAAGCTCTGCTTCCTGGGAAGACATGGAC
Source organism: Hafferia zeledoni (assembly GCA_035583235.1). Taxonomy (NCBI): domain Eukaryota; kingdom Metazoa; phylum Chordata; class Aves; order Passeriformes; family Thamnophilidae; genus Hafferia; species Hafferia zeledoni. The sequence continues at coordinate 16,823,207 of JAWWEV010000024.1, read as the reverse complement.
TGCTGATGAGAATTAGGGAGTGAATCTTTTGTTCCCCTTGGCTTCACTGTGTGGTTTTAGCTTTTGGTTTATTAAACTGCCCTGACCTTCACCCATGAGTTCCTCCATATCATTCAACCCCCAACCCTGTCCTGCTGCAGGGAGGGACAGAGCAGCCTGGAGGGCACCTGGAGTCCAGCCAGGGCCAATCCACCACAACTTTTCACTCCTGAACAGTCTCAAACCCAGAGGTCCATTTGAAACCACCTGACTCCCTGGGCTGCTTAATTAAGGTCCATCACCTTATTTAGCTAAACAGAGAGCCAAGGGCAGAGTGAGCAGAGTCATGTCTGGCCATCTTTGATTCGCAGCTCCATGACATGTATTTGCATCCAGATGGGCTGACTACAAATCATCTCTGGATGAGCCAAGAATGCAGCTTGTACTCACCAGTCTGACCCACACAGAGATTCACTGTGGTCCTTCCATTGCAGCTCAGTATTTACACAAATTTTCACTTTATACATTGTGTATAATTTATTATATATTGGTTATATATCATGTCTGTCTTGGAGCACAGAAGGAGAATTCTGAGATACTCACTTCCTGTTATTCAGGCAGTTTTTAAACAGAGTAAAAAATGCCAAGGCCAGAAAAATCACTGTGATAATCTCAGCGAGCTTGTAATTACACACAGTAATTTGTCCAGCACTTCTCACATCGAGGTTAATACAGCACATCTTTGCACAAGCCTCATTAATCACCTCCAATGATAATAGAGTCACTTGTGGCTTCCAAGGCACATTCTCACTCACAGGACAACAAAAAGCTGTGGTTTCACTAAGCTGTTTAGACCTGCTGTACCTCAGAAAGCTGTCTGAGGCTGGCAAGGGGTGTGGGTTGGGAAGAGTCAAGAACCCTTTCACTGCAAGCACTCTCTGGCCATTCCTCAGGTACCTGAAAACCTGACACACTTCACTGACACTGCACCACCCACCTCACAGTAACACACCTGAAGGAACTGTCTGCTATTCCCACTATATGTCATTAACACTTTAGGTCTAATATTTAAAACAAGTTATACTTAACATAGATAAAATATGTAATTGTAATTTCTCAGAGGAAGTACAGACATTAATAATTGAGATCCACTTATACCTGTTACTAACTAATTATATCCTCTTTAACTTGAACTTTTTTCTATCCAACATCTTCCATCCACAAGAGATTCCAGCAATTCCATTCACTTTACCTTAAACACACTGCTGGGGTAAGAACTTTGGGCACTGCACTCTACTGTGTAAGACACATTCTAAATTCAACTTCAGTCATAAACACTTCCCATTCTGCTACTGCAAGTGTCAAAAAGAATAAACGGAGCCCAACCTGGCCAATAACTAGTCAAGGAAACCCATTCCCCCTAAACCCAAGTTTAGGCATCTCCCTACACTTGAGTTCCTGGAAGCCCCACAGACTCCTGGAGCAGGAAGCAGACCTTGACACGTATCTGTCCAACAGCCCTTGATTGACCAGATGTAGATGGTCAGACATGCTGCTTTCCTGCCCTGTAAATGAGCTGTAATCACCAGCAAAAAGACTTCACTGGAAATTTTTGAACACTAAACAAAAAACCTTTATTTAGTTTGTCCCCCTGCCCTAAAAGTGGTGTTTAATCAAGTATTTTGTTTCAGACTAAGAAAAAACCATCACTGTTAAACAGCCATCAGTAACCTTCTAACACAGCTCCATACGGTCTCAATGCTAATCAGGCTATGACAGAGTTTTCTGTGTGACTAAATCATTATTATAAAGCCAGCTAATTAAAACATGCATTTAAAAATACCCCCAATGCATTGTTAATGACACCTATTTCAGTCTAAATCATACTGTACCTATTCGGATTACATGGGCAACTATGTACAAATCCCTCTTCATGTCCTTGCTGCTGAGATCCTGGAAGGGTGGAAAAAACAGACATTAAAAGGAACACACTGCACTTCCAGCACGAGTGTCTGCAACTACACACATGGATGAGAACTGTGAAATTCCATGCTACAGAAAAACAGCTCAAAACTGCTAAAAACCAGCTTAAAAAAACCCAAAAAAACCCAAAAACCAGGAAAAGGGGAACTTACAGAAGAGCAAAAGTAAAGCTGGAGTAAATGAAGACAAGGAAGTATTATTGACCCCAAGAAACATTTCATAATAAAGAAATAAATTAACAAAATACACATAACACTTTTCAATAATCCATCACCGCAGCATTTTGCATTTACATGTTGTTTTAGATGTCTTAATTGCAATTTCCTTGGCATGTTGTAGTTTTCATTGGTAACTTTATAAATTAATATCAACTTCTGAGACATTTCTTTGCCTTTTTTTTTAATTACAAGAAAGATCTAAGAAACATTTCTTTCTAAAACGATTAGCATTGTTCAACAAGTTTTCCTAATGCTACTAAACCTCCCAGACAGGAAGATTTTAAACAGACACCACGTACTGTGAGAATATTCATCAATGTTTTAGACTGATAAAAAAGGCTCCTCGTGCTCTACAGCAACAGGGGCTGACTCTTTCTCCACTCTATGAAGTGCTGCCATCTCACTGTCAGGTATTATTTATGCAAAAATTAACTAGAACAATCTCAGATTCAGATAAAATCTTGTGGTTTTGCTTTAAAAACTCCTCAACTAAGAGGTTTTAAAGCCACTGTAAACGGAAATAATGGAATTTTTTGATAGAGGTGGGGAGGAAATTTAAACTGTGGACATCTAAGGTCTGTCATGCCTAGTCTGAACCAATTTCAAATGAAAAATTGCATTTTGCTGAAAACTAAAATGTGAACTTTAAGTCACACAGCAAATTTCTTTCCCATGTGACTTGAGAAATCAAGTCTCAACAACTGAGATGATAATGGCAATGCAACTCCAGATTACAGTGACAGGTAGCACAGTAAAATCTGGGCACACTGACTGAGAACTGGACACAAAGGGAATTTATTCCAAAGAGGGGTTTCAATCCCTTTCCCCTGTGTTATATAGCTAAATTACAGCAGGCAAGCCACAAATTCATGGCTGTATCTCCTCCCTCCATCTAAAAGCAGTGCTGCATTTCCCAGGGCAGCAGATGCAGGGAGCTGCAAATACACCGGTTGGGATCCTGCTAAAGAGCAGATCGTGCCTCTCCTGAGCCAAAAAATTAAGCTATAAAAATCATCCTTAGCATTTTCCCTGCAAGTTTTGTTCTGCTGCTGCACCCATAAGGGAACACACTTTCTAGGCTTCCTCCATCACCCAACATACCAGTGCAGCAGCATATGGTAGCCTTTATCTTGCATGTCTTGGAGACATCAAGTTCCACACTAAGAGGGGATTTGACATAGTTTTAATCTCAGTAGCTCCTCACAAGACATTTCAAAGAGCAAAAAAACCTTGGAGGTAGTGCTTAATGCTCTAGAGAGCAATAGATTCTTGAAAATATCTGTGCTTTGACAAGGGGAGACTTTATTATACTATCAAATTACCAGGTCTAATTAACAGCAATTTAAAGAACTATTTTTTTAAAGGGCAGCTGTCAAAACATCAGAAAATGGCAGGGCATGAACATATTGATGGGTTCACACTTTAGTTGCTTTTCCATTTCACAAAAAATACCCTGTGTCACAGTCAAAAGACAAAAACTGTGGGCCCAGATGGCCTCGTGTTTCAGTTTGCACAGCAGAGGCTTTTTACAAGGCAAGGAATTCTCATTATGACATGGACCAAACAATCAAAGGCCTCAGTCCCTGAAGTTTTCAGTTAATTCCTCTGCAGAGAATCCATGCACATGACTTTGGACCAGAAGAGGACAAACTATATCCATTGTTTACTTGTGTGCACTATAAATAAAGACAGAAAGGTGATTTTAGGACTGCATGTACCAGGTGGGCATTTCCACATCTCTCCAAGCTTCTTAAACTATTCTGGTTCATAAGTAAAATAGTTACATAATAATTCTGATTGAATGGCTTTCTAGAGAATCACCCCTAAATTTCCCCCCCAGTACTGGATATGGAAAAGAATTTCTCTACAATAATGGTTAGTTTTTTACAAGGCTGGTTTCTAGACAGGTCTGGCTGTTTGTTAAAAAACCCAACCACCATCACAACCACCCCCAAACCTCTGGAATCAAGGATACCACTCTGCTACTAATGAGTTATTGAATTCTGCTGCCACAGAGAATCAGAACAAAAATAACAAGCTTCTATTGCGTGGTTATGTTTTAATCCAGACCCAGGAATGCTTCTAAAGCTGCATAGGCTGAGGTTTGCCTGAGTGAGCTTTGATCTTCAGAGCAAGCAGCTTCTCACCTTTGCTATGAGATGACAGCAGATGTAAAACCAAAACCTGAGTAGTTCTGAGATCTTACACAAGGAGACAGCTGAAGTCCTGCAAGTAACCGAGCAGGAAAATACAGGGATTCCTTGAATTGTCTAAGATATGAGATTCTTGCCTCTGGGAAAGATGAGAGAATTTTTGAAAGATACTGCAGTGTGGTGAGGGAGGGCAGGGAAATAAATACATAGATTTAAAGCTAAGACGAACACAAGCCTGGGAACAAACCCGAAAATCATAGAATTATCTTATCACAGAAGCATTTCATAATTAAGAAATTATGATAAGATAGAGCCATTGAAGATAAAATGGTTTTTCACAAAAAAGCAATTACTTACTGCTCTTTTACTCCACACTTTGGAAAGCTCTTTGAATACACTGAAAAAAAATACTGTACCAGAAGAGTGCCAGTTTTTGCATGGATAATTTTTCCAATTATGATTCCTGTTATGTAGAGTGCATGTTCTAACAGAGTGAGAGGGTCCAAGTACCTGCACCAGACAGAGGGATGGAGTCTGAGCCCCTTGGAGAGCTTTGGTGTTTTTGTGCAGTGACACAGGAGGGTTACCTGGAGAGGAGCTGCAGAGTGGCTCTGTCAGCAACACTGCACTGGCCTCTGCCAGACTCTTCTCCATAACACACAGGAGGTCCCTCCTGGAACTGTGCTCTGTCCCTGGCTGCAGTACATCGTTGTTTTTAAAGGTTGTAAGAGCTGCTTTGAAGGCCACCAGAGCAAAACTGCTTCAAACTGTTCACCACAGAGTGAATGAAGCAGGACAGCTGTGCCATAAACCTGACCCAAAGTCGTGTGACAAGGGTGTAGATGGGCAAGTTTGATAGGGGAAATATTTTCCAGAATGATGAACCTCAGATGCCTCAAAGGGCCAAACCCAATACAAAACAGTCTATCCTGCCTTGGAGAACATTCCTCAGGGCAATCCTTATTCCTCCAATCCTCCCTTGGCATGACCAGACACCAGAGCTGCAGCTTCTCCCTGGCCACCTGCTCTTAGCAGAGAAGGACCCTTGGGTTTGAGTTACCAGCCATCTGTGTCAGTGGGAACACAAAGACACTGCTACTCCTGCTGACATTAATCAGCAGGTAACACTTCAGTGATGGTACCAAAACCTGACCTGCCCCTGATGTCAGGATCCATGTCAGTGCTATTTTTGGACTGACCACATCTATTCAGATGGAGGCAAAATTGAGCATCCTTACACCTGGCTGGAGATACTCTGTTCCTTAAGAGGAGAAATTCCACTGTCTGCTTAAAGAATGGAACAGCACTGGGAACCTGTTCCAGTGTCCAGCCAGAATCAAAGCTTAATCCCAAAGCTCTCTGTCATACTTTTCCTTCACTGAATAAAGTGAAAAACCCCTTCTGTGACAGAGCTTCCAGCATGTGCATGAGCTGAAGGTGAGACATGATGGAAGGTGTTTATCACACCTGGGATCTGACATTCCCTACAGTTACTCTGTGATGGGTTGTTAAGTTTCCATGTCTCTAGATTTTCATACTCTGAGAAAAAGTAGCAGATAAAATCATGGTCTGACTAATGATTCAGAGGGAATTCTGAGGGGATTTGAAACCTAACTGAGGACCAGTACAGAAGGGACTTCTGACAAGGGCATGTGGGGACAGGACAAGGGGTAATGGCTTCACACAGACAGAGAGAAGGGCTAGATGAGATATCAGGAAAAAATTCTTCACTCTGAGGGTTGAGGCCCTGGCACAGGTTGCCCAGAGAAGTTGTGGCTGCCTCATCCCTGAAGGTGCTCAAGGTCACACTGGATGGAGCTTTGAGCAACCTGAGACAGTGGAAGGTGTCCCTTCCCACGGCAAGGAATTGGAACTGTATCATCTTTAAGGTCCCTTCCAAGTCAAACCATTCTGTGATTCTATGACTCCACTTCAGTATAACCAAAACTATAAACCAAGAAGGCAGTTCAGTGAGGGGTGAGTCTGAAGAATCAAAAGGAAATACATCTTAGTTGGCTGTTTCATTCCCAAATGAGGAATCACCTGATAGGAGCCAGATGGGTGTTACTTCTCCTGTCTTCCTGGCACAGAAGGTTGGTGGTATCTGCTGTGCCTCAGGATGGGGCAGCTGTTTGCACAGCCCTGCTCTGGGACCTCTGGATGTCAGTGTTCCCTTCACTCCAACCAACTCCCTGCAGCTCCACTTGGCTGCTGTTTCTGCAGCTCCTCCTGGTCTCTCTGTCCCATCACAGCCTGTGATCCTGACCTGGAGGGTCCTGCACTACCCCCCTGGGGCTGCTACACGAACACTCCAGTGGGCTCTGACCAAAGTCTGCCTGGAGAACTTCCTGGTTTTCTCTGTGTGCTGTTGTAGTTCTTTGCCTGACTTTGACTCTAAGAAAAATGCCTTGTTTTTGTTCAGGCCACCACAGCCTTCTCCTGTGCCCTGCTATCTAAGAGCATAGAACATGCAATGAAAAGATTAAAAATGTCACACTATAAGCAGAAAAAAAATGCACTTTAAAGGAAGTACTTCAGATTACTTACTTAGCCATAAAAATAATGTAAACCTACATTCATTTTCTATGTTAACATTTAGTCATAACCATAGCAAAACTTAGAAATAGCTTCCTTTCTGCTCAATACATGGGAAAGGAAGGATTGTTTCCTCCTTCCCCCTCAGGGCGGGTGATCTCCAGCCACACTCCTGTGGGGACAGAAGGAAGGGAAGAGACACGTACTGTGAACAGGGCACACATTCGATCGATCTTCTCTGGGTTCCTGGGGCCTCCATTCTTGTTTAACCTCACCATAAACCTCTCACTGGAAAACAAACAACATGAAAAAACTTGTAAGCTTCAACAGAAAAATACAGGTAGTTATTATTACAGGTAGCTTTTATTAAAAAAAAAAAAGATGCAGTGGTTTTTATAATTCCAAAGTATACAAAACAGTTCTCACTGATCTACCTAAACCCACATGGAATAGCACAGATTTTTAATGGTAAGTACCCTGCATGTGAAAACATTGTGTTGATGCATATTCATGACGCAATAACATTAAAATAATGTGAACATAAGAAGCACAGAATCTGAACACATAACAGCTCCTCCAGGCAAAGGCTAAGGCAAACTTGCTGAGGGCCTTTGGTAAAACTGAGTTCATTAAAATCCACTCAAAACTAAAAGTAACAAGAATACCAATTAAGCAATCTCCTCTAACATACAGTATTTATAGAAGCAATACCCTAATTCAAGCACATTAAGATTCAATTGATATAATTCTTATCAATCAAATTAATCAGCCCTTCTATGAATAAAACCAGCACTTATAACCAGACTGCAAAATGAACAATCCTTACCGTGGATGGTCAGACATGGACATTCATATTATTTCTTATGACAGAGGATTTATGTGTAAAAACAAGTTTGATGAGTAATTTTTTCACAAGTGTCAAAGAGCACACCAAGTATTGACCAGAATTTTTCAAGATTTTCACAGAAATAAAATGAGGGCACATCATCAAATCTTCCAGTTCTAGTTCCATTTTAACACAGACTTTTTCAGCTCTATCCAGTATGGCTGTATCAACTCCAGCAACCTTTATTTGACACAATTTCCAGCACATTATCCACTGCTGGCCTAAAAACATGAAACCCCAGTGCACACACTACCTCCTTTGGTGTTGCTCTTTCTTCCTGATGTTAAATAGCTCTTCAGAAAAGCTCATTTCTTACAGGGTAGGGGTAGCAGTGACAGCCCCCAAACAAGTAAGCGATTTAACACTTAAAATATTCAAGAAAAAGTGCTGGAATTGTTTTATAGGACTCACCAATGGTGCAATTTTCCAACAGCATTTCATGAGCAGCTCTAAAAATGCAGGATTGTAACAGTCTGGTACTGGTACCACCCACCCCATAAATACCAACACACACATCTGTGCACTCCACACACACGAAGCCAAGTCCCTGCTCATCCAACTGTAACGTCTCAGACATCCCATTTCAGCCCTCCCAGCACAACTGTGAGCTCATGCCACTCATTATAAATACTGATGTATCTTCAGAACTGTTACTTATGTTGGAATGGTTCCTAATCCTGGAAACACAACTCACACATCTCACTACACACCTTTGCATGATTGTTTGTGTGAGTTTATCATGCTCAACAACCCAGATCATCCTCTCAGGCTGTTTCACTCTCCCTGTTTCTCACTATTACTCCAATCTCCACGTTTCCCACAACCCCACTCAATTATAATTTTAATTAATTTGATGCAAATTCATATAACCTCAGAGACTGAATAAATGCCACCAACAAATCCACCAGAAACAGAAGATTCTTCACCTACAACTACACTGAGAAGTCAATTAGTAAGTTAAGAATGTTTCAGCAAATGCTTTAATGACATGGTAAATTCAAACCTTTCAGTAAGAATTTTGTGCTGTATTAAACGGAGGGCAGGACCCTCAGTACCCTCCACTGCAGTTACATTACAACAACAATTTCTTCTGCACAGTTGTCTTTGTACTTACTTCTGTCTACCTATTAGATAATTCAATAACAGTATGACATATTATATTTTAAATTGCCGGTATGGTATATTTTTGAACTTTAAACACAGGTTTTTCTTTTAATTATTTCAGCATAATGAGCATTTCATTTTCATACAGAAGCTGAATACAATACTGTATGCCACAAAATCCTGTGCAGGCTGTCCCTCAGACAATGGCAGAGAAGGGAGTGCAAGTCTATATATATTTTTTTCATTCATTACCAAAAGTTGTATTGCTTAGTCTGCTTTCAAAACATCCAAAGTGAGATATTCTGGAGACTCACTTGATAGCCTCTTGCACAGTTTTATTCCACTAATAAGTGGAAATACTTTAAAGTTTGCAATTCATCCTTTCCTTGTTAGAGCCATAGAGAAAATCTGGTTCCAGTCCCCACATTCCACTGCTTTTCAAGAAAAGCAGCAGGTCAACATCTTTCCCTCCTCTCTGTTGATCAACTCTTCCATTATTCCAGCACTACTTCAGTAACAACCTTCAAATTCCTTCCTTTAATTTCCAGTCCTTCCTTGAGGCCTCTTGAGCTTGTATAATCAAATAATCCAGGGGACTTTGAGCTCAGCACAGCGTTTGCCACCTGGGGAACACAACGAGGAATCTGTCCAAGCTTCCTCCAGTTCTCCCACCTTTCCTTGCAGGTCATTTCTTCTAAACTTGTAGTTTTGTTTCTCATCTCTGATCGTGGGTACCACTGATCAAGAACAGTTTAGAGAAACTTCTCTCACCGGTGCTGATCACGTTTGTATCCCTGGAAGTGGAAGCTTTTTACACTGGTGACCCATATTGTGAACTAGTTAGTCAGCTGCTTCCCCGGTTACAACTGCAAACTCATTTCTATGTCAAAGCAAATCTGGAAGAATAACCCTGTTTTCAATGACCTGAAGATCCACCATCTTCATCTATCACTACAGCTCTGCTTTTTAGACAAGAATACACACATTTAGAGTCAAGAAACTTAACAGGAATTCAGTAATTTAATTCTTAGTTTGGGAGCTTTGCCCTTTGAAAGAGTTCAGTTTTCAGTATGCCTTTTCCTCAAGCTTATCTTCTGCACAAGGACAAGAATATGCACAGAATCTAGACTAAATTATTACTATTATAAAAACAAACTCCAACCCCCACCCCAAACCAACAACCCTCTAAATATTAATTTTCAGCTATTCTGAAAATACACTGAAATCAGTTCTCTTGCATAAAATCAGAGATAAATGCACCAAAAGAGAGAAAAGAACATTTTACCTTGCTGAGTTCAGACTAAGAGGTGCCACAGTAGTAGCAGCATCTTAAACAAAAGCTTATTTATTCCTTTGCTTGTCTGTGTTATAAGCAACCCCCAATTACTCTAATTGCAGCATCCCCTCCTGTGCTAACTCACAGCAGAGTGAAACTACCTCTTGTGCAGCAGTAACTCTGGGTTTACAATCACTCTCATGATTAGTAATTGCTAAAGCTACTCAAATATAAGAACCATTGCTCTGACAAGCCAAGTCAAACAGCTTCTTGTTCATTCCCTTGAAAAGGAGGAAAAATGAAAGGAGTGTAGTGTCTCACTTCTTTGGCTGCCCCGAGCTGACTGAAAAGCAGCACCATCCTGAACGGGCATCTGTCTCTGCAAAAAGGAAGGAAGCCATCAATGGTCTGGGCCACTACATTTTCAGCATGAAGGAGGGGGCAAGCAGGGACAAAACTGACTGCTGGGTGAGCAGGAGTGGCACGGTGCCCACGGGGAGCTTTTGTTGTTGAGGGGTTTTGCATAACATGCAAAGATGACAACTAAAGGCCAGGCCTGGCAGAGCCTGGGATGGGCTGGGGAGCCCTTAATTAACTCTTGGGCAGGTTCAATCACTGTGGGTGTTGAAAGGCAAAAATCCTGACTGAGCATCAATTTATGAATGTAGGTAGAGCATTAATAGCTGGATAATGCCAAAGCTGTGGTAGTCTGGAGAGAGGCTGCAGATCAATTTTCTGTTTGAATTGGAAACTGTTGATAAAGAACACAGATTAAAAAATTAATTCTCTAACAGAGTAGAGAAAATTGGTTTTCTGAACCAGGGACAGCAGCACATTAGGGCTTCAATCTCCTTAAGCAGAAACCTCGTATCTTGTAGCCTTCCCTTGCCTTAAATAATGGTTCAGCAGCCATTTCTCCCAGAAATAAATGCCTCCTTCACCCTCTCTATTCCAAGATGCCACTGAAAGGAAAAAGGTACAAGTATGTTCCCTCATTTTTCATCTTTTTCTCAGCGTTTCTTATTTCCAGAGAAAACTGAGGGAACATTGAAAATACCCCAATATTATTACAAACACCTCAGTCCTGTCTCAAAAGCCGTATGTAACTGGGTTTTCAGAACCCGGCACTTGGCCAATTCCTTCCAAGAATAAAAGTCATTTAAAAATACATATTGGTCCCATGACACCTGTAGAAGTGCACAGGGAAAAGGGTCATATGGTAACAGAGAAGAAAATATAACAACTTGTATTTTAGGCTTTGATCTTCTTCCAGCATCTCCCAGGTAAAAAACACTACCTGCATACAAAACAAAGATCTGAAAATGCTGTCACAGAAGCTGGCAGGAACAAGCCACAAAGACCTGCATAGCCAGCACAGTTCACCTCCTTTCAGTCCTACCAGTTAAGAAATGGTGATAAGCATGACATTATTAAATTTCTCCTCTCCTCACCTCACAAAAAAAAAATCTCTAGTCTCTTCATGAATGCTGATATGCCTGACAGTAATTCTAGAATAAAATTTGAATTGGCATGTGAGTATTACAAACACTTTAAGAAGTTCCTGTTAAAGCACCAATTTTTGTCCCAGGTAAATCTCAAGGGTAAACTCTACAAACTGCAAGCTCATGTCACTCAGGATGGAGCTTGGGATGAGCTCATCACCCTCTATGGCAATAGAGACCTCACCAATACCTGCCTTCAAAACATCCCTGTCTTGCTGTGCCCACATTTAGGGCAGTTCCCCCCACCAGTGCCATGACAAACCACGTTCTTCCTGCCCCTCTGCACAGGCTCTGCCAGGACAGTGCCCTGACCAGGGGAATGGAATTACCTTAGGAATTACTGGCATATGATCAAAGTATTTTCTTACAGCTGCAAAAGGGAAGCCTGTTTCAAAATATTCCTAAGTCAGGAGGGAAATACCATGGAAGAGTCTCCTGGGGTTTGGTGGGGGCAAGAGGGGGAGAGAAAACTGAACTACAGCCTCCAAACCTTCAAGTTTGGCCAAGCTAATATTTGCATGGATTAACTTGGGAAGCTGTTCCTGGAGCAGAGAGGAAGTACCCTGACCCAGGACAGCAGGAGTTTTCAAGCCCCAGGGCAGCAGCATTAACCAGTTTTCCAGAAAGCAATTACTGTTCTCCAAGAGTCTGTGTGGAGCCAGAGAGAGAACCCGGCTGTGCTGCCCCAGCTTTGGGTTTGTGCTGCATCCTGCAACACAGGCAACAACAAGGATGTGAGGCTTCTGGTGTTTGTGTGTACAACCTTACACAAGATGCAGGGGGAAAAAAATCGAATTTCATTTTCATTCAATTTGCCAAAATCTCTCTCCTGTTTGTCAACTGCAAGAACATTACTAAGATCACTCATGGAAATGGTCGCTCCAGACCAGCATTGCTGCCTGGTGCTTTTGAGAACACCTGCAGAGACTTTCTAAGAAGGACAGAAGCTTCACATCAGGCCTTCTGAACTTTTATTTCATGAGCATGGTCTCACATTCATGAAGAAAGGATGTGTGTATATCAACATTTCAGTCACTTCCCATTGTCATAAATACTGGGTGGATTTTTCTCTTGAAAGATAATTTAAGCAGTAGGAATATCCTCTGTAAAAAGCTTTCCAAGTTTATCATGATTACCTTCTAGAGTTGCTAATTTTCACTCATCCTCTTGGAAAAAATGTCACACTCACTGCTCTAAGACTGACCCAATAACAAAACCTCCCAGAGCTCCACGGACCATCCTCGTGCTCAGTGTGAGTGTCAGAGCAAGCCAGAGCACATGCACGAAACAACTCTGTGTCCATGAACAACTCCCTCCCCACTCACAAAGCAAACCCAAGTGTGTTGTGGCTCCCAGGGCACAGCAGCCCTGGGCACCATCACCCCCAGCAGCCCCAGGACAGAGGGGTCACCTCTGCTGACCCTGCAGTTTGCACAGTGTCTCAGCACTGACTCAGGGACTGCTGAAAAATCTTCTTTTCAGGCAAGTGCTCACGGAGTGTGTTTGTTTTCCCCCCACTTTTCTTTCCTTGGGGAGGGAGGGGAGTTCTCCCCCAAGCTGCCCCCCCCAGCAGACCCGCAATAACCTCGGTTTCACACACACCACACTGCTTTGGTTTATGGAGTGTATTTTATAAAGACATCTTAGAGAAAGGAACACAAAATCTGTGAGGGAAATGAATCTGGCCCTGAGAAAAGGGCTCCAAGCAACACAGTTTGCTTCCCAGCAAATTCAGGCTTAATGCTCATGAATTATTAAATTAGCAGGCTGGCTGGGAGCCCCGGGGGAGGATTACTGAGCTACACTGAGACTGGGACTGCAAACACTGCATTGCCATGGAAACAGAAAATAGTGAAAATAACTACCTGTCATTTCCCTCCACCACATTTAAGGGAAAACCACCACAATGTTGAGCATTATTGAAAGTTGCAGGAGAAAGGCAGCCAAGCACCAATTACACTCTCCTTGGGCTCTCATGACTCTGCCCCACTTGAACACTTGACACTGTCATTAAGGTTTCTCAGTTATTCCCAACACAAAAGGCACATATTTGTGTTCCTGAACAGAATCCTCTCAATTAGCCAGAAAAGTCTCTATTTCATCTGTTGAGATTCCTCAGCACCTGCCAGGGATGGTGATTTTAACTAATGAAGGGCAGGGCAGACTGACCCTGCCAGGTGGCAGGTGAGGAAAGTTTTGTAGGGAAGACTTTAATGTTGGATTGCAGGTATTTTGTGGAGTAAGTGTTTTATCACCGTCTCTAACCTGGGACAATCTGATGGTTCTGAGGGCTAATACAGCAGCTGTCACAGTTAATTCCTGCTCCACAACCCACAGATCCCTGTCACTGGCTTTGCACATGACAATTTCTGTCAGAGACACAGAACCAGGTTTTGACAGGGAATTTTGCCAGGGAAAGGGTATAATGAGTTGTATTCCTTACACTGGGCCTCTACAGACAGAAAATTACCCCTCACTGCTTTCTCTGAAATGTGGAGGTCACAGAAACACTTCAACAACATGCATTTGCCCCCTGCCACTCCAGCCAGCAAAATCTCTTCAATCTCTATGTGTTGGTCATTTTTCTGAGCAGGGAAAGGGAAGAAGAAGCAGTTTGACTGCCTGCAACTAACTGATTTCTTCCTCTTAATAACTAAAAATAAAAAATAATTAAAATACTCCTGTAGAAAATTCTATATCCCTGCCTATTGACAGGCCATATTTGATCCCTCAACCTGAAAAAAAAAATTTCTTTGGGGGAAGGAGGGTGATGGTGATGAGAGATACAAGGCAAGATGGATTTTTGTAAAGACTCCTTGTTTATAATAGCTTCATGTTAGCAATTTTACAGGAAATAGGAAAAACAGTAATTTTATAGGAAAGAAGTAACATGTCTAATAACACCACTTACACCTCTTACATCCAGATAGTAATCACTTCTTTTACATGTACTATTAACAGGGAAGGGGATAAACAGGAAACCAGGCAGAAGCAGTTTCAGAGAGGTATCCAGGGAATGGAAGGAGCTGAAGCAGCAGGTAGAGAAAATGAACACACATCACTCCTCCTGTGCCCTTTTCTAAAAATGCACACACCAAAATCCCCTATAAAATACTCCACAAGCTTTATGTCTCCAGTGATTATCAAACTTGTATTTTCCAAAAGTTACATATTCTCTCAGAAAGACTCTTTGTCCCCAGCTCTGTGTGTGCAGCAGATTTCTGAGACCCATGATTTTCCATATTGAGTGACAAGAACATGCCACTGTTGTGTTAACAATATTCCTTAATGTTTGCTTAGTTCTTGGGGCAGTTCATCTTCAGCAGGATGAAAAACTGATGTTACTGTTGTTACTCTTGCTATGAATTATCTATTGCCCAAAAGTCAGAAAAATACTTTCCTTGAAATACTAAGAGGACACTGAAGTACAGGAGGAACTGACAGAGGATTAGATATCCCAACAGACCAGATTCCTACAAGAGGTAAAAATGAGATTTTTTTCATGACTAAGCAGAAGAAAAAAACTCATTAGTTGGTAAAGCTAATCCCTAGGAAAATTCTCTGAATATTAAAGAAATAATTCTGAGTGATACAAAGTTATTTTTTCCCAGCAGACAAACCATTATACTGACAGTGAACAAGATAACTTTTCTATTTTAAAATAGCTATGCTATTAAAAACATAACAAAAGGAAAATTTAGCACATAATTGCACAATAAAAGTAAAATATAATTTTCTGCTTCCTTACATAGCAACTGTGGAACATAATAATATTTTAAAGCAATTAACTGGGGATAAATACCCACACATTGTCATGGCACTCCCAGAGCCACTGCCTGAGAGAGAAGCAATACTGAACAAAGGATCTGCAGGCCAGTTCCATACCATGGGAGAGAATGGAACCACATTGTTTGATACAGTTTTTAATGGGGATTTTTCCACATTAGCTAACAATTTCTTTTTCAGCTATTCACCTTCAACCACACTCATCTCTCCAGTGACCCTGTCTGCCCCTCTTCTGACCTCAGTAATGCTGATACTCCTGTTAATTCTTCACCTGCCCTTCTCTCTCCATTTTCAGCTGCTGAAACTCCCTCTACCCAAGCAGCATCTGGTGCACAGAATGTACAAGTTCCCAGCCTTGCTCTGGGGCAGGTAGGGTTGCTCTGTCCAGGTGTTGTCCCATTAAGGACCCTGATCCTGTATATCAGAGTTTCGAGAGGACTCAAACCCCTCCTCAGCCAGGATTTGTGATTTGCCATCACACTTCCAGAGGTCACTCAGTGTTTGAAATGTGATGGTAATTGTCTGCATTGGGAATCGTCACAAGAAAATGATTTGAGATGATATGCAAATGCAATGTCATTTCAGCTCCACTGCCCCTGCTAACGTGTTTGAGCAGCTGATACACACCCCTATTGACAGCTTCAAAGCAAAGGAAACATGGCCAAAGGATGATGAGAGCCATGGAGCTAATGGCCATCATCACACAGAAACGGAGATGAAGGACTCCTGTTACATTTGTCCAGGTAACCTTCAGCAACTTGGCACAGATTTGTGTTCTGAGGTCTGAATTGGGAGTAGTGTCAGAGAAAACTCCTACAACAGAAAGAGTGAACATCAAACCCCCTACAAATTCATCATTTCTAAATCCAGTGTTTCAAAGTGGTGCATTTCCTTCTACTCCATCTAAACACTGTCACAAGCACTGTGTTTTCACAGCCTCCCCCCACCCAAATGCAGGGCTGTGACTTCCACAGGACTTGGCAGTACAAGTGAGCAGCAGCCTCAGGAAACTCTTCCTTTTCTAACACACACACTGCTCAAACCAAAGCTCATGCCCTGGAAGTTAACCTGTTTCAAAGGCCAAGGAGACATTTAAATTGATAATGATGATGTTCTCCAATATTTCTACACCTTTAACAACTAGAGCTTTTCACATATTTGTCTGCTAATTTTTATCAAAGAATTTGGTTGGAAAGTATCTCAAGATGCAGAGACCAGTTACAAACTGGACATCACGACCTCCATTGGTTCTGCCAGTAATCCCCACACCCCACTGCAGAACAGCACTGACCGAGAACACGGCCATGAACAGGTTTTGATTCAGCCTTGAACAACAAGGGCAGGTGATTTCATGTTGGATGATTTCAGAGTGGCTGAATCCAACCACCACGATGTAGAACAAGAGCATTTCTTCAGTCCATAATTATGTTTCCAAATCATGTTTCTCTCCCGAGAACTGCTTTGTCAATGGTGCTAAATTCTTAAGGCAGAAGATTTGGGACAGACTGTACTGCTCATTCTCCCCAACATCCACCCACAAATTGAGAACATTTCCACAAAAACATCTTTCCATACCAACTATTAGCAACTGCATTAAAGAGCAAGCTTGTGTTTTTTCCCACTTTGACCAGGCTTTTCCATTTTAACACAGAAATAGATGTTTCTAACTCCCTAAACCCTAGCCCTGTACTGCAGTGCCAGGCAGCTGGGTAGAAGACAGGCTTCTGCATCTCTAGCATTCTGAAATCACTGTGAGTCTCAGTTTTCTCACATTTCTGCACGTGTTTTTACCTAGCCATCTGCTGAGAAAAAAGGGATTAACATTTTATCCTTCAGTGGGAAGGAAAAGAATGTGAAAAGGCACCTCGAGGAAACACAATGAGCTGCTTTATAAAGGGCTGGATGTTAACTTTGCTAATACCTCCACGTACTCTGAGCTACAGGATCAAAGCAGCAGGAGAAAAGAATGAGGCAACGAAGCTGCTTCATGAACTTCAGAAGATTTTGCTTTTTAAAGGACCAAGGACTTCCTCCAAAATGCACCTACACCCAATAAATGTTGAATTGCATTAGAAAAGCCCCAAGCAGTTACACATTAACCCCCGAAGGATGAAGTCTTGGTGCAGAGCAGACATGTTTCTGTGCCCTGTGTCTTATTGCCCCAGACAGAGAGGAACAGTGGGAAATCTGGAATTCTCAGGTTGAGTCTTTGAGGGGAAAATATTCTGTCAGTATATCTTCTCCTAATTGCCATCTCCAGTCAAGATCAGCTTCCATCAGGATGCTGCTGGGAAACCACCAGCTGACAGAATACAGTAGGAAAGACTTCCATCTAACAGACTAATTTTAAGAGCAGATGGGATCATTATAATAATTCAGTCTTGTCTACTACATAACACAGACCCCACACCATTTATGTTAATATACCTTTGGGCTTATTTTCTTGTTTTAAGGAGGCAGAGGCTGAGACAGATATTTGGCTTATAAAAATACGTATTTTTTAATTCCTTTCCCCGCTCCATACCTTCTGACTGTTCTTTGTATGAGCATTTTCTGGCCCTTTCCCTGCCCTCAAGTGCAAATGATTTAGGCTTATGATACATAACAGGTCAACAACCCATAGTGTGAAAATAGGAGGCATTTTTTCGCAGCACGTGGTATTTCAAGACAAAATTTTGGACAGGTATTTTACATCACAGCAAACAGCTCTGGGTAGCAAATCCTCCTCTGCCCTATCCCTGAAGGTCTGGGCCACCACCTCCAGTCATGTCTCTGTTTAGCTCAAATAGTAAAACAAATATTGTAACAGCTCATTGTGCAGTTACACAGCACAATGTCATTCAGATACAGCCCAAAGGCACAACTACGTATAGATTAAAAAAAAAAGGTGTGAAATGCTAATCAGTCCAGGCTAATAACCAACAAAATTATTACTACACTGTCACTGTGCCTTTCCTATACTCCTTTTATTGCAGTGCTTCACACTCCCACAAATTTACTCTCATGAATGGTTTTAATTTCATTACTCTTTTTTCTTTCTCTTCCCTCTTAAAAAAATAAGCATCTTATTTTTGAAATAAAATTGGTTTAAATTATAATCAGAGGAAGAAATGGTACTGATTCCATTTGGATGTATCTCATACTGACAGCAAAGAGAAAGGATAAAGATCTGAAGAAAAACAAATTTAACTTATCAGTAAATTATTAATGAAGGCCTGCAAAAGGAAGTGAAAGGAAATGTATGACAGAAGCAACCCCCCCCCAAAAAAAGTTGGAAGGTGAAAAGCTTAGATAACCATTTGATTAGGTCCTGGAGAAACAGAATTAAAAAAACCAAAGAAATATGAAAAAACTCAGTGGATAAATTATGAGTGCACTCAGTGAGGTGTTATGGAAATGAGACCCCTCCCGGAAAAGTGTGGGAATCTGCACAGACAAGAACTAGTCACAGCTTTCAAGGTCAATCACGGAGCAGCATCTTTCCCCTCATCTCACAGAACTCTGCAAGAAAAGGGTCATCAGCACATAGATTTGTACATGCCCTTTAAACCTGACCATTATCTGTGATCCCCAGGAAGTTCCCATGCATTAAGAGTCTTAAGAGTCCAGTTGGGAAGTACTTAAACAGAAGGAATATGTGGTTCTGCATCTGCAGTCTCATTTAATTCTCTGCTTAACTCTTTCCCCCACCTCTAACTCACATCAATTCCCTCAAAACTGTCAAACAAAATCATATTGAAACACTCCAGCCGCAGAAAATGCAACAGACAAATCCAGCTGAGCTTTCCCTCCCCTAATTGTGCTCCTGCATGCCCAGGGTAGTTCTGATCTACCCCAGCAAGCTCAACTGATGCACCTGCTTGACTGTCCAAGCAGCAGAAGGGACCAGACCATCCTTGTCCTCCATCCAATGTCTCCCTGATGAGATAAAATGACAACAAGAACAGACACTATGGGGAAAGCAGCAGGCAAACAAAAACTCACAGGGAGTGGAAATTTGGACTGCACAGACCAGCTGAAAGGTAAGATCTTCTGCTATCACCAGGTATTACTGAGGGGGGGACCATCAGCAAACACATCCCTTCTGCAGACACCACAGAGAACATTTGGTCTCTCAACAAAAGGTTTGAATATGTTCTGGTTGAGAAACACCCACATGGACTTCTTCTGTCAATCCTATCAACACCAGATCTTCCAACATCTCCAGTCACAAGGAGGTCTTCATGATAATGGGCATGGGAAAGGTACAGTGAGGAGGAGTGGGCAGGTGGAGGAGTTAAAGCAGAAATACACACAGCACCATTTGCTATAAATAATTACTCATTAGGCCCCAGATTTTCAAATTCAATCACATCAGAATTTCTCTTTTGTTTTATTCACTCTCCATAATTAAGGATATTTCTAGATGACAAGAAACTTTTAAATCTCTGGTGTAAAATAGGGTAACTGGTTTAAGATGCAAATAGAATAAAAAACATTCACATGTTTAAACGTAAACTTTATAAAGAAAAAATAAGACTGAAATGAATTTATCCTTTTCCATACTCAAAAAGCTGAGAGAATTGGGACTTTTTAGCCTGGAGAAGAGAATACTTTGGGGTAACCCAATTGCAGCCTTCCAGCACCTGAAAGGAGCCCAGAGGAAGAAGACGGAGAGAGACTTTTTACAAGGGTCTGGAGTGACAGGACAAGGAGGAACAGCTTCACAATGAGAGAGAGTCAGTTTAGATTGGGTATTAGGAAGCAATTCCAAGAGTGGGGAGGCCCTGGCACAGGGTGCCCATTGAAGCTATGGCTGCCCCATCCCTGGAGTGTCCAAGGCCAAGTTGGATGGGGCTTGGAGCAACCTGGGCTAGTGGGAGATGTTCAAACCGGCCCATTCTGTGATACTTAGGAGAATTTTTCACAAAAAAGCTGCTATTGTGCTTTTGAGTGTGTAATTTTTGAAGTTATGCATAATTCTCTGCATTTCCTAGTGAAAATGAGCTATTGGTTGTATAGGAAGCTAAACCTCATTGCTTTACTGGATTTAATTTATTTCTACTCAACAAAGTCATGCAGAAAAAATGTCAACAAATTTAAAACCATCTATTTTATTGCATCCTCCCAGCACAAACCCCACTCTGGATCACTTTTTCTACCCATTTTCCAGCTCCTTTAGAGCAGTTTCATCTGCCCTATATGTCCCTCTTTACCATATCAAGTTTAATGCTTCTCTTCTGTTGAGGCAGGATGTGCATTCCCACATAACAGAAGAAAATTAGTTGGCTCTGATGTGATTTGTTCTTGACAAATCCATGTTGACTTTTACTTATCGTCTCGTTGGCCTCTCAGTGCTACAAGTAGTTTATTTGTCCCACAACTTTTCACATTTGTCATCGGATTGGAGTTGACCTTCTTAGGGAGATTGAGGCAAAACAGCCATTAAATACTCCGGCTATCTTGGAAACATCTGCTCATGGCTTAATGTCCCTTTAATCTGTTATTTCTTGATTTTGTACATTTTTTTTCCTGGTAAAGCATTATCGAATTATTCCTTTTTTGTCCTTGAAGTCTTCTGCTAATTGTATTTTCTTGTACAAGTTTGTCTCTTTCCATCCCTATTTGTGCAAGTTCCTTAGTTTCTCCTTTTCATACAGCCTTTCAGACTCCATTTCACCACAGAATATGTGGCACAGACTTTCTGTTGTTGCCACATATTTAATCTTTCCTCCATACTGAAACTATTTGCCCTTGTGCTCTTCAACAGTATTGTTAAGAAACCAAAGACTCTCCAATTTCTTTTCTCCGTATCAGTTCACCTATCTTGGTTTGGTGTTTATTGACACCTTCCTTATGGAGGTTCACTATCTTTACATCAGCATTTCCATTCCTTCCTTTCTGATGTTACTACCAACAGGATCATTCCACAATCATCCATCCTAAGGTTATACCTCACAATGGGGCTCTACTTCCCCCACTGGATCAATTATCACATTATTTTCCTCCACATAGCAACCAAACAGGTATTAAAGTTCAGTAACAAAGATTTTATTTCTAGACTATATGGGACTTTCTGGGACTTTTTTTGGAAAAAAAATCCCAAATGGTTTGTAACAGACAAATAAACTTTAATCCCTTTTCACCCAAGCCATTAAGTTCTATTTATTTACAAGTATTACTTTTTATATTTCTGTCAGACTGAAAATTAAGTAACTTTTACCTTGTTTTTACCTCTAGTCTTACCCCTCTAAGGGCAGCATTGCTATTGTTGCTGTCCAGAGCTCCCCACTGCCCTCCTTTATCAGCCTCTCCTTTTCTGACAGCACAAACCACCAAACACAACAAAATATTTGTATTCACAGCCTGGGAACCACCTCAAACTGTATTTCAGCTGCCGCTCCAGCCTTCTCATTGCTAACCCACAACTGGAACACGTTGGGACTTCAGCTCTTGGAAAACACAGCAACTTCCACCAATTCTTCCCTGAACTAACTGGGAAATAACTCCTGCCAGCAGCAGGTTCAGGGAGCTTTGTAATCCAGCACAAGTCCCAGGCAGTGACACTGAAACCTTCCAGTCTCTAGAACAAGCTGTTTGGGTAAGAAATTTATCAGCCTCAAAACCATTTCAGAAGCGAATTTGTCCCTTTCATTTAGAATGCAGTGAGCAGAAGCTTTGCTTGTGTGTTTTGGTTTTTTCTTACCCTAATGCACTATATCCTGAGAGGAAATAAAATATTTTCAAGTAGATATATAAACATCACTCTAAATTTGCAGCAATGTGTTTATCTGTTTTCTGGTTTCTTCTGTAAAACAGAGCTCAGCCTCATTACACTCTTCTTCCCCAGCACTCTCTGGGATGTAAGAAAATGTAAAAATTAGGCTGCTTTCACTGCAGCAGATCACTGATGCTTAATATGAAGAGCTAAATAATAACAACTGTTTGCACATCAAAGCATTACTGTATAGATTTAAATATGCCTGAACCACTCTCGGTGCTTTTCCTCATTATAACTATTATTTTCTTTGTGTTTCTATCCCTGGCAAAAGCCCTTCTTAAGGCTTTCCACTCAATGTTTACGTACTATGCAGATGCAGCCCAAGACAATTCCTCTCCTTTTAAAGCATCTGCTGGCAGCAGCTTGTCCACTTGGCCCATCCCTTCCCATCCCTGTAGCTTTCCTCACCTAAACAATTTGTTGTTTTACTGCTTTGTGGTAGAAACTATTAAT
Organism: Hafferia zeledoni; assembly: GCA_035583235.1. Lineage (NCBI taxonomy): Eukaryota > Metazoa > Chordata > Aves > Passeriformes > Thamnophilidae > Hafferia > Hafferia zeledoni. The sequence continues at coordinate 16,800,572 of JAWWEV010000024.1, read as the reverse complement.
TGGGTAGATTTGCTTGGTTTGGTTTGCCATTTTCACGTTTCCCTCTGTACAGCTGTTTTCTGGTGATGCTCCCAAGAGAGGAATCACAGGCATGAACTCCTAAACTACCTCAACCAGAGAGTGTCCAAAGGGGGGTACGAAGACGATGAAGAGTCTGGAGAGGAGCCATATGAGGAGCAGCCAAGGCCACTTGGGCTGTTCAGCCTGGAGGAGACTGAGGGGAGACCTCTTAGGTCTTCTCCATCCTCACAAGGAGAAGCAGAGGGGCAGGCACTGAGCTCTGCTCTCTGTGACAGGAGCTGAGGGAACGGCTGGAGCTGTGTCAGAGGAGGTTTAGTTTGGATCTCAGGAAAAGGCTCTTCCCCCAGAGGGTGGTGGGCACTGAACAGGCTTCCCAGGGCAGTGGGAACAGCCTCAAGGCAGCCAGAGCTCAATAAGCACATGGCTGATACTCCCAGGGACGTGGTGGAGTTGCTGAGGTGTCTGTGCAGGGCCAGGGGCTGGACTTGATGATCTGTGAGGGTCCCTTCCAACTCAAGGTATTCTATGATCAAAAGTGTTTCTCACCTGAGGGGTAAAACACCAAGCACCATGTACTGCCAGGGCCACTCCTGCCATATTCTACTGAACAATCTATAAGTTGTCTAAATAAATGGTGGCAGACACATATTTATAAGATGTCATCAAGTCAGAGCTTTTTAATACAGATCAGTCTTACAGTGGGATGTGCTCTGAAGAGCTACAAAACTGTTGTCCCTCTACTCTCAACTTTCTTGGATGAGCATTATTCACACACTAATGTTCTTCCAAAAAGAGGAAAGAACATTTTCTGGCTCTTCCCTCACTTTGGAACAACTCTAAATCTAATTTGTTGCAAACTAGGAGAGTTCTGACTACGACAGCAAGCACTGGTTTGTGCTGACTGTCAGGACATGCCTCAAACAAAACTCAGAACACCCCACAAACACACTGTGCTTCTGATCAGACCCAATCACTCCTACTAAACTTCCAAGACACAATGTGAATGCTGCAGTTCTCTTCTACATATTCTGCTGTGTTCAAAACACATGCTTGTAAAGGCAAATCCAGCACATCTCATGGTTGTGAACACTGGCACCAATTAGTTCAGTGCACTGAGAGCAGACACAGGGATGGGTGGGAATAGTTTACATGGAAACAGCAATGAAAACAAACCATTTTGTGACAGGCCTGTGGGGCAGGAGTGTTAACATCCAGCACTGAGGGACACAGCAGTGCCCTCAGAACAGTCCTGAGCCTGGCCCTGCCTCTATTAGTGCTTCTTAAACAACAGCCCCAAGGCAGCAGCTGCAAGACACCAGGACCCTCAGCAACACCTGGAGGCAAAGTCAGAAACATAAACAAAATTCCACCATTCTGTGCCTTTAATGTTTCACTGAACTGCATATACAAAGACTACAATTACTGATATCCCCGTGTGTCCTGCAGGGCTGGCACCTTCTGATGGACCAGCTCTGTGCTGTCCCCTGTGTCACAAAAACAGACCACGTGTTTTTTCTCCAGTGTATCTTTTGTACACAACTTTCTCCTCAGGAATCTTTCTCATTATTTGACACATTCCTACCTGATCTGTTTGCCTTCTCGGACATCGTACAAGGAAAAAAAGACGTCTGTGTCTTCTCCAATTGTGTTGTAGGTGAAGCTCTTGAGGCTGAGGAAGAAGTGATGAGGCACTGGCATCCGACAGGCCTCGCCGTGGCGCTGCCGGATCGTGTCCACCTGTTCCAAACAGGGAAAATGAGCTGGAGTTCCCCACAAACACAGGACACTTGACCAACTTGATAATATCAACCAAGATTCTGCCCTCCTTTGTCCATCAAGTAAAAGCTTAATCTCAAATATATTCTGCCCCAGAGATGTGTGCTAGATTAGTTTGCTTCCTCTATTTTTTTTCCACTTCTAATTTGAATGGTTTGAAAAACCATGAAAGCCAAATAGATACAAAACAAATGGTTTATGCATTTGAAATCTGATTTCATCAAGTAAACCAAGTCAATCTTATTTCTCAGATTTTGGCTTGATTCTGATACTAAAAATGAACTACAATAAGATGTGCTAGGGTGGTTCCTGGTAATTTGCATTTAAAGCTGATGGACTTCAAAGCATTTTTAAGAATAACATTTATTACATTATTTCTTTTCAGCAGCTGCAATTCCTTTATGGAGGTCATTCATGTGGCCAGCAGTGATTGCCCCCCTATACTGGGCACTGGTGAGGCCACTCCAAGAAGGACATTGAGGGGCTGGAGCATGTCCAGAGAGGGACAATGGAACTGGGGAAGGGTCTGGAGCACAGGTCTGACAAGGAGCAGCTGAGGGAGCTGGGGGGGGCTCAGCCTGGAGAAAAGGAGGTTTGGGGGGACCTTCTTGTTCTCTGCAAGTCCCTGACAGGAGGGGAGAGCTGGGAGTGGGTTGGGCTCTGCTCCCATGGAACAGGGACAGGACAAGAGGGAATGGCCTGAAGTTGTGCCAGGGGAAGTTGAGATTGGAAATATGGCAAAAATTCTTCACTGAAAGGGCTGTCCAGCACTGGAACAGAAGTGATGGAGTCACCACATGTGGAGGGATTTAGAAGACATGTTGATGTGCTGCTCAGGGACATGGTTTGGTGTGGGCTTGGCAGTGCTGGGAGAGTGACTGGACTTTTCCGATGTAAACAATTCCATGACTTAGAACCAGGCCTTACAGGCTGGTCTGCCCTGCAGGTATAACAGAAATCTTAACAAGGGTTGATAACACAAGAAAGCAATGAAGTCAAATCATAGAAAGGTTTACACTTTCACTCAGTATATCAAGACCTATTTACAGCAGCAACTGCTGGGTTGGTAAGAAAAAAAAAGTAGTATAACTAGAAGCAAATTTATGCTTTTAGTTTTTATAACCCTTTACATCAATTTATATTGATCTTAATAAACAAATGGCATGAATATCCTAAGCTCACTAGACTCATCTCCTCTTAATGTATAGACAGATACATACAACAAAAGCAAGCCTTAAAATGTGTAGACTTCCAACTCAGATTTGTACTGGTTTAAAAGGAATTTTGTTCTGGATTTTAAATTAAATCCAAGTAAATCCTCATTCTTTACATACAGGTACCTGTGGAAGCTCAAGATCAAAGCCAGATGCCATGGCCAGGAATGGATTACATTCCTGCAGGAAGGATGTGTGAGACAGAAGCCACTAAGCCACGTGCCAGCAGGTGGGAAGAAGAGTCACATGGGCAGAGTGAGGCTTTAGATCTCACTATGCAAGTTGATCTTTTAAGAACAGTCAAAGCTTGGGAAAACAGACCTAAATGGAATTTGAAGGAGGGCCTTAGTGACCTAAACACTTGGGCATCTCCTGAGGAAGCGTTCTGTGGGTGGAGACTTACCCAGTAATCTCCATCACACCTTTACATATACTCAAAGACAACAAAAAATTCAAACAGGGATGGTACTTACCTGGGATGTGCTCTGCTGGACACTGTGTCTACTTGACAAGTGCTGTGGAGATACAAAATAGTAACATTTAAATATTTTTGAAAGTAAGAAATATTTACATTATATTTGTGTAGCATTGGAACAGTAATTCTAAATTTTTAAAACTACCAGCGTGTCATGGCCTTTTTTCAGAGTAAATAATCACTCACAACACCATGAGCGTTCCCAAAGGATTTTCTCAGTTAAGCCATTTCTTAGCCCAATGCTTGAATTTACAGCTTTTAAAGGAAATGCCTGTCTCAAGCTAGAAAGAATTTCCAACAATGTAATAGCATTTCTTAAGAGTTCATCACCCTATGCTGTATAATCTTTGTGTTCCCTGGTTAAATAGGGAGATAACTCACCACTCATCCTCATCTGCCAGAATGTGACCTATGAAAAAGTGCATTGCTTAAAAAAACCAAACCCAGACATCTAGAAAGAAAGATGGATTTTAGACTTTGTTTAAATCTTTTGTTCTAATCAGAAGATGAAATCCTGAAGAATGGTTGAAGACTCCTCTACAATTTCTGTTGGCCAGCACCTGTAAATGTTGTATAAGGAGCTACATGTCCAAACGGGAACTCAGAGGGTGATGCTGTGTTTAAAACCTTTTATGCTGGAAGGAGATGTTATAATCAGAAAATGGACTGCAAGACTGACTAAACCCATTTAATCTCCAAAGGGAGATTTAAATACTAATCTAAATTGAAAAGGTTTCAGAGAGCTTTAAAAACCCCCAATCGTTAATGATTCTGCCATGCTCATTCCCTGCACATCACCTTAACATGAGCATTTGATACTGAAATATTAACATTGACACTACCACAGGTTATTAAACACTCTCTTCATCGGCCCCATCTCTCTCCACTTCTCTTACAAACCCAACACCTTATTCTGACCAAACATTTACACTCTGCAGCTGCCAAGAAGGTCCCTGTACTCAACACCAGCGAGGCCGCACCTTGAATCCTGAGTTCAGTTTTGGTCCCCTCACTACTGGGTTGGATAATGGGGGAAATTTCCCCACTGGAAGCATTGCCAAGCATTGGAACAGGCTGCTGTGGGCAGTGGTGGAGTCACCATCCCTGCAGGGATGCAAAAGATGTGTAGACATGGGGACATAGTTTAGGGGTGGCCTTGGTTAATGGTTGATATAAAGTGATATAAAAAGAGGCCTCTTAAGAAATTATCCATCTTCCTTCTAGAAAAAAAAATCAGTTTTGTTTTTCCCAGTTGCCTGGTAAAGCTGTGCAAACTTTAACAGATAAGATGTTGAGCATATCTTTCCTCATCAAAGTGCTTTCTGATGCTTAAACTGATTCCTTGCTATTGTAACCTCAGCCCACTGATTCTTGTCTTATCCATCATTAGGATGAAAAGATTAATTAATTCTGCTTGTGATTCCATTATAATACTCAAATCTCCTCTACAAAACCACCTAAGCTTGTACAGTCCCAGGCTGTACTTCAGAGGGAACAATCGACTGCAGGAGTTCAGACCTTGTATTTAAGGTTCTCCCTTGGATACTACACTTTCTGTATAATTTCTTTAATTTCTCTGCATTATTTGGAATTCTGATCCTTTCACTCCAGAAAGAATCAGAAATACAACTTCCAACTTTGTGGAATTTACATATTTAGGAGGCAGACTCCCTATTTCAGCATCTCCTCCTTAACTAAGCATGAAGTACTACGGAATGGAGGATGACCACAAGAAATTATCCCTTCTCCTATTTAATCAAATTATTGACAATCATTCTTCATTTCTTTTTTTCAGTATGGGTCTTCTAATTAGCTCTGTGTTTACAGTAATTTCATCTAAAACTAATGAATTTAGGAGAATTTCAATTAAAAAGAACATTTAAAACGTTTATGAAAATCTAAATATGGCATCAGCTGCTTCTCCTCTATGCACCAGATTTATTTATGTTCTGGAAGTACACTGGAACTTTTAAAACTTACTTATTTTGAAGAAGTTCACTCTCACTATTACTCACCTCCTTGTTGCTAACAATTAGATGTTTTTATTTTACAGCATTTTTTTACAGGGAGAATAAAAACTATGAGCTTCTCCTTATCCAACACCTTTTTTTAAGCTTTACTTGCCCTTTGCCAGTACTGTGGAACCTCACCCATCTTTCCAATGATTACCACCACCATGTCTGATGTGGCTTCTCCAGACAACCCATCTGAAATGTACATAGTTCTAAATCCCCAGCAACTCATAACTACTTTATAAAGTTACCACCTGATCAGAATTTAGCAGGGCAAGGGCATAAAATGCCACAGTATTTTTTTGACTTCTGTGCCAGTTGGTTTCCTCCAGTATAAAAACATTCCCTTAGTTTCCCAATTACTACCACATTATTTATATAAAACTGGTCCTTGATACAACTGACCTTATTTGCTTGTTATATTTGAATTCATGCACTGCCTTTCTAATTTTTAATTCACCCATCTGTGCTATTATTCTCCTATACTTTTCTACCGTTCTGTTCTTCTCTACTTGCTCTTGGTAATCTCAATTTCTCTTTCACTAATGACTGGAGGCAATGAGGAATCCTTAATTTATCCAACTTGGCTTCTTAGTGAGCATCTTGTGGTTTTGTTCTTAATTTACTGAAACAGCTATCAACTCTCCTTACGTCTGTTTTCCCATCAAACTTCCTTATCATGATATCTTATCTACCAATATGAGCTTTTACTGTTGTTCTTTGTCCTTCCTTTTCTGACAATGCTTGGGAAGTGAATCTCACCATTACCACATCAAACTGCTTTTTATCTTCATATTCTCATCTGACTTCTTACTGGGGTATAGAACCACATGTACATGAACCTGTTCTCTGAGAATCTGCTTTGTTAAACAAACAACTAAAACAGAAACACAAAGAGATTCCATGAGCTTCCCACACAGCTCATGTCTGGTTGGTTTCCTTTTCTAGTAGAGTTCTGGGCAACTGAGTTATTACCTTCAAGTTTCGTAACTATTCCTTCTTACCAATCACATCTTCCATTTGAATAATGAATAAGCAGTTGTGCAGTGATGGCAGCATTAATTTGAAACTATTTCTTTAGGAACTCTTGTACACTCATGGTGTTTCTTTCCCACAGCTAAAGAAATGGCTGAGCTGTAGCAGTTACACAGACAATGTCGCGCCTTTCATGCACCTCCCAAAGACACTCACATCAACAAATTTATAAAAAAGTTAAACCTATTTAGTCCCCAGCTTTCAACACTTTTGATTTTTGACACAATTTGCCATCCAAGTGTTTCTGATACTCTGCAGGACTTTGTGTTCCTAAATGACAACTTCAATCCATGGCAACTCCAGCACCGAGCTCTGTGGCAGAACTCTGAGAATGTATTTTCCCACCATTTCAAAAGTAATATAAATTTTTAAAGTGTTCTGTCATATTGGTTAAAATCACAAACATCGTCATAAGAAAAGGGCAATTTGGTTTCCTTCAGGAGCAAGGCAATGATTCCTGACAAATGCTGCTCATGCTGCAGCCACTGGCACTTTGCTTCACATTGAGTAACCTGGAGCCACAGGATGTGCAAGTTCTGACAGAGAGAGGAACACACAGCATCTCACAGCAGCACAAACACACTGAGCAAGGGAACACGAGAGCTAAAGAACAGGCTCATATTTTAGGATTTGAAATTTATCAAGGCAAACAAAGCCTAATGACTCTGTATAAAATGCTTGACAACAAACTGTCACAGAGAGGGAAGTCTAATGTGTTATCCCCTCCATTGCTCTGATAACACAAGGCTGTTACATTTAACATTCTACAGTCCTGCAAATATGAGAAAGTAATTTGGCTCTCACAACTATTCCTGCAAATTTACAATGTAAAATCTCATTGCTTATTGGAGAATCCTGGAAGTATTTTGCCAGGAATATGGAGGATTCTCTCCCTGGGTTTTTGTTAAACAATAAAAACAATCCCAAAACCACATTAAAAAAAATACCAAAAAATACTTAACTACCTCAATCACCAATATCCCTTCAATTTCTAACAATTTTTTTGTTAAAAAACCAACTGCTTTGGTTCTGCAATCCCTTCTGCCTATGACATGGATGTGATCAGACAGCACTGTCCTCTTGAATCTACAAACTGCAGCAACAGCGAAGTGTGAAGTGACTCATGGTCGTGTCCTGATGCCAGCCCAGGATGGAGCAGCACAATGTGCTGGGGACATTCTCTTCAGGACTTGGGTGACATAATCAGACTGCTCTGACAATAAATGTTGGCTATTTGCAGTACTCCAAGTATTCAGAGCAAAAACTGTGCAGAATGAAACACTGAGTAATAAACCAATCCTGCCAGCAACTCATCCTGCATTGTATGAATCCTTACTGACTGAATTTGGTACCAAGTTATTTTCATACACTGGTGAAGGAAAACTCTGCTGTAATAGCACCAAACTCTGCTCAGACCATGGCAAATTAGGAACAAACATTAAAACTCAGCACTTAAAACACAGAGTGATGTACTTCCATATTTTTTAAGTAACACTTCGCATCTCTTGGCCATGGAATCCACTGTTACAAGGTGCAAATAATCCACACCATCAACAGCACCAGCCTGCTCACAGAACGTGCCTTTGCTTTAGGGAGAAAGACATCTTGCATATCCAAACCACCACCTAGACATGGATCTACCACACCCTAATCTCAGACACTCAAACCCATTTTAAAATAGAAAGCTGCAAGTTTACCAGAAGTGAGTGGCACTAACAGCACCTACATAGAAAAGCCACTGGTTTTTTCAGAAGACATTAAGCTGAGAAGTTCTATAAAATAATTGCTGAGGTTGTTTGTGTTATTTTGGGGGTTCTTGTAGATAAAACAGCATCTGAGGAAGGGTTTTCATTTGCCTTTCTGAATTTTACATGCTGTTCACCTGCTGAACATTACATGCTACTTCTCCCTTTACATCACAATCCAAGACAGTTATCCGTATTAGTGCTAATAACCAAGAATCCAAACACAGTTAAGTTGTAAAATGCATCAGTGGCTTTACAGTTCATTAACGGCACAATTCCCATTTCCAAACCCACTGTAACTTCATTATGTACTAATAGGACTGTACCAGTGAGCGATAATGACAGAATTTGGAAGTTACTCCAATGAAGGAATTATACCACCTTACCTGAAAACGCAAATATTCTTATCAGATGCACCACACATGTTTTCTAAAGGGCATTGCCACACAACAGAGATGGCCTTAACATTCAAGGATTAGCTTGGCTTAAATTTAATCATTCATTGGTCTCCCCCTCCCTCCCTTTTCATGTGAGCTCAAAAATCTTTGTTAACAGGGCAAAGATGTTTATTATCTATGCAACTCCTAAAGCCAGACTTTCCACTTGAATCTTCTTCATCTGCAAATCTCCTGAAGGAATCAAACAGTGACTCTCATGTACTTTCTGGGTTCAGAGAAACCTCACCAGTTTCACACCTGGTTACTGTGTAAATCAGAGTTCAAACATATCTAAGCCTGGCACTTCCAAAAGAAAGTTGCATCGTTCCTACCAACTCAGGGTACCAGAGACAGGACGTTCTGGTGGTTCAGGTGCAAAGGAAGGACACATTGACCCCACAACACCATTCTACTCAAAACACTGAACAGTGAAGAATGAGAACTTCCCCCTCCTTCCCTCCCACAGTGAAAACTCAGAGGCTTCTCCCACAGATTTCTTACCATTTTATAAAGGTCTGAAACACTGATCTGATCTGAATCCACAACCTCAAAGTCCTTCCGAGGCACTAAATCCAGGCCCAAGTGTCTGCAAGAGAGAAGCAGAGTCAGAGCAGCACGTCCATGCCCACCATGACCCCCCCAGCTGCCCACAGGAAACACTGACCTGCTCCAGCCCCACTGGTAACCAGGGAACAGACAATCCTTCCAAATAAAATTCAGCATCACACAAAACCCCACTACCAACTTGTTACTTTTTGTTCCCTGAGCTCAGTGGAGCTCCAGCAATTAATGCAGGGAGAGGCTTTCGGCCAAGACGTTGGTGCAGGACTCAAGACAAGTGAATTTCATACATGGAAGAACAGGAGGCAAATAAACTTTGTACTCTGGTTTCTGCTGCAGTACTTGAGTAAGTTCCTTCACTAAATAATGAAAAAGTTCAATTAGCAGCCCTGTTCAAATGTGCAAACAGATCCTGAGTCTTGGGAAGCTGCTTTGATATTCCTGGTGTTCATAAAACTTAACTCCCAACCTTATCACTATGTGAACATGGTATTTTTTCTAAACAATAAACAATAACTGTAATAGCAAGAATTTTAATCTGCATTTGTAACACACACATGAAAATACTTTTAATTTCTCTGAACAGAATTAATATTTGGCTCCAATCATATACATAAACTATAAAAAAAAGGACACCAGTGCAAAAAAGTAAAGGAGTATTCAGCAGTAAAGGAGGCAGTTCAGGGCACAGCTGCGTATGAGGAGCAGACAGAACAACATTTTTCACCCAGATAAATAACTGAAAAACTGCTAACAATTAATTAATAACTGCAGACTGAAGAACAAGACAATCTTAAAGGTGACAAAACCCAAGTGTTGCTCCATAGATCATCAGGCTCTGAGGCACAACGAGTTCTGAGCATTACAGTACAAATCTACTCACACACATTAGCAGTAAATTTAAAGAAACACCAATTAACCATTTTCCTCTTTTGTCTAATGTAACTTCAACACTTCACTTGTATTTTATATTGAAATTCTCAGCAGTCTTGAAAAAACTCCCAAAACAAAGAAGTGGTGCCCTCATGAACTACCTTCACACTCCTCCTGTCACTGACTACAAAAGGAAAGCAAAAGTCAATTTAATTTTGTAATTAGAGAGGGAAACATTCTGCACAGACTTCTTCCTGATGGCAAATGAAAAATTTTATTGGAAAAAACCTCTCTGGCACTGCAGAGTCATTGTGTGGAGCAATAAACAGAAGGCTCCAGGCAATACAGTGTCTCTTCCTGAGCAATTGCCTTAAAACAACAGCAAGGGAGAACCTGCAGTTGTAGAACTCAGTTCCTTTGCTCACCACAGCACTTTGAAACATCACCCAGAAGTTTCTGAACTCCACAGTTCTTTTTGAAACTTTGCCTAATCTGGTTTTCCTTCTTTATTTATATCCCTTCCCCATCACAGCTCAGCCCTGGTTCACTTACTGGCAAACAACTGCTGGGCAGTGCTGGACAGCCCTTAAACCATCCTACTGCCAAACTGGGATTTCCAGTCTTAGTTCTTGGCCAAAATCAATCATATTTCAATGGAAAAAAGGAATGGTTGTCCTTCTTCAGTGCAGTTTCATGTCAAACACCAATTCCTAAATTCTACTGCTACATTGTGACTGTGATGGTTTGACACCTTCTGCACGTTTTGTTTGGATTAAACCCATCAAACTCGAGTTATTTGTGGCCCAGCACCAGCCTGTACAAACTGCAGCTGCAAAGATGGAAACTACTGTATCTATTTACCAAATGAAAAAGATTAAAAGAAGGTAATCTTTAACTGCAGTTGCCATTTGAGTCTACTTATAAAAATGGTAACAGGTAAACCCCGTAAGAGATCACTGGGAAGTTTTTTTTGAAAATCTTAATGCTCATCAAATTCATTCATAGAAATCTTTCTGAATGTCTAAACAACCTCCAAAATGCCCTGTCATTCACACGTGTACACACACCCACCCTGAAGTGCAGTGATAAAGGAATTCCTCCTCAACACACAGATATGAACAAATTATTTCCTACTAACATTATCAAACGCACTTGGACCTGCACTACAGTTTCAGGGCAGTTCCAAAGCTCTATTAAAGTTCTCCAGGAAAATCTGGCAAGCAAAGCCAGTCCCAGCCTGACATGGTTCTGTTCACATCATTTCAACCCTCTGGAGAGCTGAGGTCAAACAGTGGTTGGACTCATTACTCAATACATGACAAAAGTATTATCTTCTGCTTAATGATGTTCAACACAACTGCAGTAGCATCCTGTGAAACTTATCTAATAGCCTATTTTTAGTTAAATCCCTTAACACCCTGGATTTTCAGCCCAGAAGATTCTCATTCTCTAATGCCATGTTAATCCTGCCCAATACTTGCTCCCTGCAAACAAAGGTGTCTCTGCTGTGGTTCCAACATGCTCTCACTTACTGTGCAGGTGCAAGTTCAGGTTTGCACATTCCATTTGTATCAATTATTTTCCAGTCTGTGAAGGGCTGACAACATAATGCTTGGAACAGCAAGGACAGTCCATGGCCCACTTTCTGTCTCTATTATCAAACACTGGGGGACTATGAGAGAGCAGCAGCTGCCAAGCAGCATTTCTCCCAAACATAGCATGCATAAAAATTACATAATGTGCTGGTTTGTTTATTTGACAGTTGCTCTCTCCACAATACTTCCTTTTACAAGCAAATTCTTAAGCTCTTTTATTTTGCTTTCACATTGAACTGCCTTTCAAAAATATTTCCCAGCTATAGGTACAAAATATCCCCAACCCATCAATTACCTCCTGATAGAATATTCCTGGGATACTTCCAGCTGACATGTAGACATTCTTCCTTTTCTACATACAAGTGTTTAGATTTTTCCTTTCCTTGGAGAAAAAAGTATTTAAAAATCCACACCTAAAACCTCTAGATACCTTTCTCTCAAGTAATATAAAAACAAACCAACTGAAAAAAATATAGGCCTTTTTAGTATTGAAAGGGATGAACACACAACACTAACTGGGCTTCTAGGGAAAATCAACTTGGGTTTCATGGCAATTTTGAAGAATTACCCTAATTTATAGCATGCTCATTTACTTATAATACAAACTCTACAGCATTTAGCATTCATAAACCCACAAATCCTAGCAACTCTTTCTAGAAAAACCTTCCAGAAATATGTCATTTGACTAAAAAAAGTCTTTAAGATGAACTTTCAGTCTTGAAGAACAGACTGGGAGAGCTCATCACATCTCTGGAGCGTGCAAGATCTCTTTCCCTTTTCCTTCAAAAATGCCTACTTGACCTTGATTTTTTCCACTGTAATTTTTCAGCCACCAATTTTCCTTGTATTCCTTCTCTCAGTATACCAAAGCCTCATTTAGTAACATTTTTATTTCTCTTACACAAATAAGAGATGACTTCCAGAAACACTGCCAGGGTATTTAAGGGAAAACTACACCAGTTCAACAAACTGAAAGAAAAACCCCTCACTGGTGGTGACAGGAAGTGTGAATTTCACCTTTGCATCACTCCTTCCCAAATAATGTAATTCATTAATGATCAAGGTCAGCATAAAAGTGGCGTTTCACTAAATAAGCAAATATTACATACTAGATGTATAAGATTTCCTGAAGGCTGCTTGGTCATGGAACATCTCCCATTGGGCAGGACTATCTTGCCTAATTCCAGCCCTGCCCCAACTGCAGGTATTCAACCTCCTCAGACAACATTAATGCATGCTAATAACAACATTTTTCATTTATTCTATCTGAAAAATCTCAATTATGACAGAATAAGCAATGAACATTATTGTAATATTTGAGAAAGGGCAATACTATGTGAATATGCATATGCCAATCATGAGTATTTTTAGCAGATTAAGAGAGGTGGTCACAAGTTTCATGATAAAACTCAGAGAGGGAGATACAAAAAAGTGACAGAACTAGCCCAGAAGTTCTGTGGAAAAGAGTGATACTGCAAAAAGACCTTCCAAACTCCCAGACATTTAGACTTAAATACTGCATGTATCTCTGATACCATGCACCTTTTTCTCGAGGGAGTTCAACCCCTGTTCTCATATAGCAAGAAAAACAGAATTATTCTTTTCCCAAACAAGCATCCTCAGCAGATAAATTTAATTATGAACATATTTCACTGATGCTTCTCCATAACTGTCACACATTAGATTTACCCTTGTACTTTTAATGACCTTCCCATTTAGTGATTTCACATTAACAGCAAGGTCTGTGGCCACCCCATGGAACAACCCACTCTCCTCACTGCTGTCTGCTCTCCTCAGCCTGTTTTCTCCCAACATTTTTGCAGCTTCCTGTTGCTAATTTCATCCATAACCTCTGAGCAAAACCAGGTGTAATGTTCAAAAACAGCCCCTTGGTTCCCATTGGCTCTACAGGGAATGGAAACTATCAGGAACTCCGCAGTGCAGAGCGATGACGATGCAATCCACTCGTGTCCTTCACAGCTCTCTTTGAACAGGAGAGACACGAAATGTCACCTGGGGGCTCCCTGGGCTCTCTCACTGCAGTCAGGTATGTCTGAGCAGGTTCTGAGCAGGTGACTAAGGAACACAGTCAAACAGAGCTTAGTGAAAAACACTGGATTCTCTTCCTTAGTCATCAACTTACACGATTCCTCCCCACTCCCACGTGCTAATCAGCACTATTCCCACTGCCAGTGGAAAAGCAGTCACTACACGCCTGACAGTGACAGTCATACCTGTGTCATGCTCAGCTGACCTGTCTGAAACACAGCTCAGAGCAAACAATACTGGCCAAGGGCTAGTTCTGGTCCAATGGCAATTTATTACCATTTCTATGTGAAGGAATTGCAGTTGTCTTTGGCTTTAAAAAAAGCCCTCCACAGACTCATCATGGAACAAAGGAGAGTCTAAACCTCTGAGAAATGTCATTATATAAAAAGTCTAAATACCACAGCTCAGCTCCAATGTCCCTGTTAATTGTGAGATTCTCTATTTTTTTGCACCAACCATTAAAATACTTTTCAATGGACTAAAACTGGGTTTAGTAGCTCAGAACACATCCTCCCTAATATTTCCTAGACTGATACAAAGTAAGTAAAGTGACCTAATCCTTTTAAAAGTGCAGAGAGCCTTTGAAAAGGCCTACCAGCAAACAGCTCACTTTATAGCAACAGAACTCTGCAATAAATTCACCGTACAAAGTTATATTTGATTTTCAAACAATCCCACGCTCTACCTGCGCACAAACACTGCTGGGAAGAAAATGCTGTGTTGGGGTTTTTTTGTTAATAAGAAAAGAATCCTTAAAAGGAATGAGAAGAGGCAGTACCAGGGGTACCAGTACTTACTCATTGCCCCAGTCCAGCCTCACCGTGAGGTGCCTCTTGACCTCCCGCACCTGGTCCTGGGTCAGGTGCCCCGAGAGCAGCTGCCGGCGCAGGTCAATCAGCTCGTTCATCACGTGCCGCAGCTTGTAGAAAAGATCCACCTTGTGTTTCTGCAAAGGCACATTTTGGGAGCAGGGAGAGAGAAGGAAAGTGGCAGGGAGGGAGAAAAGCAGGGGAAAGAAGATGGGGAGAGATTAGTAAGTTTGCAAAGAGGAGGAGTGTGAGAAAGAAAGAGAGAGATCAATAAGTTGCCACATTTTCACTGAATTACCCTGGAGGAACATCAATCCAGTTTTTACAAGTCTTAAAATATTTACATCAAAGAACAGTGTTAACTGATGCTACTTAAACTAAATAACTTCTTATCCCTGAGGTTTAGGCTCAGTCTGCTAAGAGGTCCATTTTCTGATGGAACTTAATGCTATAGGGAAGAGTATTCATTATACACAGCAGGAATTGCTTATTCCAAACATACTATGAATTCCAAATTTTATAGTGATGGAGAGATGAAAAGGCTTGGTGTCTGTCAGCAGTGAACTGAATGGCTCTGAACAGTCGGCAACAATGAGTCACCCCAACAAAAAACCAGTTTTAATACTTCTGATAACATTTACTCAGGTATTTATGTTGAGGGAGGGACATGAATATTCATTATCTGCACTCTAAAAGGGACTGAAGCAATTAATGATAAAATCCACCAGCAAATCTACTTTGAAAGAGAAAAATTACCAGAGAAAATAAAAAAAGTCCACACCACCACAATCAGTAAAAAAAGTAAAAAAAAAAAATTAAAAATAAAAATAAACAACTAACAGCATTGTCCTTTCCAAAAGAACTAATATTATTCAATTATGGGGAAAAAAACCTTCACCAAAACCCATCAAACCAAATCCCTCAAAACCAGACAGAAATGGAAATACATTCTTCTTCCTGCAGGAAATAACTGTATGGGAAGTCCCCAAAAAGGAAAGCCTGAGGCCAACAGCCAAGGCCATCCACAAGATAAAGACCTGGGTCCAAACTACTCCACTCTCTGCTGGGCCAGAATCCTGAGTCAAAGCAGCTCCTGCCTCCACAGTCACATCTCCACAGTGCATAAAACAGGCAGTGCAATGAATGAGAATCCCAGACAGGAACACAAGATTGTCTGTTGCAGCTGGATGTTGTTGTTTAAACAACTGAGCTCCATTCCCACTGCTTTGGAAAGCTTGGGGCGTTTGGATCTCACCTGGGAAAACATTGACTGGATGGAGTGACACTGAGCCTTCCTGAGCTGGCACTGCCCTGATCACAGACCTGCATTATAGAGTGGTTTATAAAAGCTCTCTGAGTAAAGACACCTGCATTTATCAAGACTAGATCTGACAGAGGAACATCCACAAAGAGAAACATAAGTGTTTTCTACTGAAACACATTATTAGAGCAAGTGTTTTTCACTTGTTTTATCAAAAATAGCGGAGATGAAAAAAGAACTTCCACCTACTTGAGTTTGTTTTGCTGTAAGACCAGTAGATTTGCATGACTTAGGAAAACAAACATCAATGCAATCCCTTTTGATAAGCTATTTTTTAATTTCTCTGAACCTGATTACACATCTATGTTGCTGCAGCAGGTGGATTCATCTGCTGTTCTTATCAAACCATTTTCAGATGAAAAGATGCACAGCCTTTCAACTGTGCACAAACACTGCGTTTGGTCCTGCTTGGGGGGGGGGGGGGGGGAACCAGACACAGAACCACCAGAAACAGAAAAATTTCCAGGGGTGAAATACTTTTGCAACCAAGATAAACATTAACAGCTGAAAAGTATAAAATTACTAGATTTTGTTTAGGTTTTGGCCCCAAATGTGGTCAAAGTAAAACCTATATAAGCTGGAAATTACAGTAGATATGGGAAATACCCATTTTTGTATGCCATTTATGTGAGCAAGAAAAGGTTGTAACTTTTTTAAACACAAGATGAAGACAAGTCTGGGACTATCAAATAAGCAAATTAGGTCTACATTAACAATGAAACAGCTGGCAATGAAATTATCACGAGATTCAGCTCAAAAATAATCATGTTCAGGGTTCCCAAATAAATGTGCTAAGAGAGCCACTTTCTCACTCTTGTAATGATGGTTCAAGGTTGTCAAAGCATTCAAATCCAGAACACTGAACTGGTTAAAGTACTGTATGTTCTGTGGTTACATTTAAACACTATTTTTTGCAGAAGTATCAAAAGTGTTTACATTAAATACAAATAAATGAGATGACAGAATACAAGTATTTCCCCTACTTTAAACAGAATGCAGAACCACTGAAAGACAGAGCCAGACTCAGGGTGTCCTTACAGAAAACACCAAGCCCCTTGCAGGGAAGGGAGGAGGAGAAAGTGGCAAGTCCAGGAAACTGGAGCTTTGATCTCAGGCAAAGAGTTATGAAGAATCACGGATGCAAGGGAAGGAAATCACCCATGAGAGAGAAAGAAGAGCTAGGAGAGAGTTGAAGGAGGCTGAATTCCAGCTTGCAGGCAGTTTATGACATCCCTCCTCACACTACACGAGTCCAGTGCCCAATGAGCTCCATTATTTTCCTCTGCCTTCTCTCTCTCAAGACAAAAAGAACCACCCATAAAAACCAAACCTTCAAATTTCAACACTGAGCTAAGCTGATCAGAATTCCTACCCCTGGGTAAAGAAAACTGATTAAATGAAACAGATGACCCTGGACAGCACATTTCCAGAAAAAAACCCCTTCTAATTTTAAGTATTAAACCAATTCAATTTTAATTAGAGTAGCACCCTAAGCAAACCCGAAACTTTATCATCTTGTTAGTAGTTAAATAAAAACCATGCAGGTCAGTCTGATATGCAAGCATTCATTCTGCTTTATAACGAATTTTCATACAACCTCTGACCTCTCCTTTTTCATCTGGCTTTATCACAAGCCCCTCAAGCAAAGAGCACTTTATCAGTCCATCCAGAATGACCTGCTGTGTGCATCTATAAACATATCTGGCCAATGTTTTGCATCTGGAATATAAAAGCAAGTGTTTGTGCAAAACTTCTACAGTAATAACCTAGGGTGTGTCTCAGACACAGAACCTGGATGGCCTTAATCAATCAGGGACTCTTCTCACCAGCACCACAAGTCCTCTAACACGTCTTGTTGCCTTATTTTACTCTCCCCAGATACAAAAACCTTTTCTGTTTTTCTTTCATCTGTTGTAACTAACAAGTCCCACTAATCAATGCTTGGATAACCTTCAGATGTGCAGCATCAAAAAGTGGAATTCTAGCAGTACCTTTTTTTTCTTTGAATGACTCCACATTAACTCTGTGGAGTTCACAAACCAAAAGATGATTTTGGTGTGGACTTTCCACCCCTGCCAGGCCCCTCACCAGCCTCTCCCTCATTCCCCCTCTTCAGCAGATTGGGGCAGGGGGGAATCAAGTGACAATATTTGTGGGTTGCAATAAACACGGGGAGCTCACCCACCAATTACCATCCTGGCAAAACAGACTTTTCACTTGGGGGAGTTTATTTATTGCCAATTAAAAGAGAATTGGGTGATGAGAAACCAAAAAAATCAAACCCTAAAATCTCTCATCCCACCCCACCTTCTTCCCAAGACCAACTCCTTTCCTTACTCCCAGCTCTCCCACCCTTCCTCCCCTCACTGGCAGAAGGACGAGGGGGTCAGTCTGGGGAAGCTCCTCCTGCTCCTCCTTCCTCCTCACAGTTTTCCCTGCTCCACGGGTTCTGCCCAGGTGGATACCAGTGTGGATACCTGCCCCAGTGTTCCTGGGGCTCTCCCAGCCCTGTGCACCAGCTGGCACTGGGCTCCTCCCTGGGAGCCACCAGTGCCAACCCCTGGCACAGCCCAGCACAGCTGTGGGGGTTAAAGGGGCAACCACAGACAACTAGCCTGGACACACCTGGAACTGTTTCATGCCTGTGGTGGCTTTGAAACATTAAAGCTGCCTTTGTCATTCTCCTCTAAATAAATACCACATAATAGGAATATATATAAAAGACTGGCATAGTATAGAAGATGACCTATTTATAGTCATTTTGTTACCATGACTTCATTTAACACTCCTGTAGAGTCAGGATTTTGCCTCTCTCAAGAGCAGTCCCTTAAGACATTTCCTATAAAATTGCCTTAGGCTATAATGGGGGAAAGGGGCACAAAAAATTATTTTCCTTATAAAAGTCAGTGAGCAGCTTTTCCCAGGTTCCTTGTTACAGAGCTTGGTATCTACATTAGATATTAAAGCTTGAAAGCACCAGCAGCACATGAAAGAAAATACTAAATCTAGAATAACACAAAAATCCTGCCTTTCTTCTCAGTTTTGTCTGGGTTTTTTCATCAAGCAAATTACTTCGTAGTAATACCACTGGAATGTATAGATTTGTGCAATATTTATAGCTTAATCTTACTCAAAATCTGCAATGTCATTACCATGCAAACCTCAGACATCAGCTATCAGATTAGAGAATATTCATCAAGTGCCTGTTGGTGAATAAAGGTCAGACTGCACAGGGCAACACAAGGATGTCTCAGGAAGAGGGAAAGGAATTGAACTAAAATTGGTGTGGGATATGACCTGTACAGAGGGATCATGACTGGCACCTGCAGAGAAAGGAATTTGAGAATGCAATTAATACTTGCACATATTCTTCTCTTCTCCATGTGTGCCTAAACCTCTGGTCCTGTTTTATTACAGAAGCAAAATGGACTTGAATAACAGTTAAAAACCACAGACAACAAACAGGGGAAAGTTACACCAATCAAGAATAAAGTTAATAAATTACAACTACTCCTGATTAAAACTACAAACTACATTTACCAAGGGTTGTGGTACCATCTTGGAGCTTTCACTTGAGTTTGGGTTTGAGGTCACCCTTCTCTGACAGTCCAGCACTGAACATCCACAGAATCACTGGATCATAGAAATGTTAAGGTTGGAAAAGACCTCTAAGATCATTAAGGCCAATAAAAAAACATTAGTCTTTCAATCAAGCAACAGGCTGAGAAAGGAGGACACCTCAGTTTGGGTTTATTTCCATTCTTCTATCCTGAAAGTTTCTATTTATTAGTTCTCAATTTATTCCTAAGGATTCATTATCATGACTAGTATTTATTTTCTCCTATGAATATTCATAGCTGTTAGCTTCAAAAAGATATTATTTACTCCAATAAAAACCTATTTAAATTGATTCTCTACTGTATTCACAGAGGACATTTCAATTTACAGTGTACATTACAGCAGAGTAAATTAGAGTGACAGAAAAAACAAGTTCTTCAGACTTGCACCAATGGAAATGTGTTCAACAGCTTAAAACCCTGACATGTGACAAAGGAGAACCTTAATCAGTAACAAGAATGATGTAAGTTCAATAAAGAAAGCAAGAGCAGAGCAAAACAGCCAAACAAGGCCTGTGCAAGATAAGCAGAGATGTTGTCATGACATTTTCCTTTGGATTACATGACACTGAAATCCCCCAAACCACACTGGAGTGGTGCAGTCACCTCTGTATAGACAGACCATGTCCTGGTGCTTCTCCCAAAGAGCCATATCCTCAAGCTCAGAGTTGAAAGGTTATGTTGAATTTACATCATGAATTTCATGAAAAGCTTCCTTGCACTCTTGGCAACAATCCAAGGAGAAACTACAAGAACTGTGGCTTTCCCTGGGTTGCAAAATAGAACCAAATTGTCAGAAGAATGAAGCCTGTGCTAAGAAGCCCTGACTGACACAGAAGGAGGCTGCACACAGCACCTCACACTGGCAGGACATATGGAAACCCTCCACCCCTCATCATTCCCCCTGTTTCTCGGAATGTACCTGAAATTTCATTTGTGCTGAGCTTGTGGTAACCTCCCCCTCTACTCAGGAGCATTTAATATGCTTTACCAGAACTCTGTGCAGCAAAACAACAACTGGATTGCCTTCAAAATCCTTTCAGAACTTCACTGGATTGCACATTAAAAAAAGAAATGAAATGCAATTGCTTTAAGATCCTTTAAAATAATCAGAAAACAAGAATTATTTGATCTGCTCCAAAACCAAAATGGTGTGTTTAAATCAAAGCTGTCAACTTGCCCCAAAATCTAGTGATGTTTTCTACCTGTTGCAAACCAAATGAACAGCCCACAGCCTTTGCCAGCTATGAACACCACGGGGAGAGGAACCCAGGAAACTACAGCAGTGGCAACACCTCAGGCAGAACACGGGACAAGTGTGACAATGTCACCAAAGCCACCTGCCCTTGATAAGGGCTGTTCTCCTTCCCAAGATCTCCAGTACTGTCTATGAAGGGCAGGGGGGAATATTTAAACCTGTTACCACGATGCTCTGTACTCACCAAACCAAACCATCTCAGTTCAGAGCTGTCCACACACCATTACGAAGAAAAAATGTATTTATGAGGGTTAGTACCAAGCTATTGCTCTTCTTCAAGAAGAGAAGTTTTCTCCTATTTGTTTGGATCACCTCACAGACATTAAGTGTCTAATTTACAGCTGCAATTCAAAACCTATTTTTATTCAGAGCAATGCAGTGCAGTACAACCAACTCCTCCACTCGAAAAATCAGTTATGCCACGTATGTAAATAGCTCTGAGCAGAAGTTATTACACTCACCAGCAGTCAAGATGTGCATCTTGACTCTCATCTCTCTTCCTTACTTACTACTTCAAACACCTGAGTTGTCTAAAACAGCAGCTTGGGACAAGTTACAGAAACAATTTTAAACAGGTCTGACACAGTTCAGGTGTCTGACTTCATGCTGTTACTATTCCTAAGCCTTTGTTATTCTCAGGTTCTGTATCATCATTGTCAGGAAATGCAACTTGGCCAGAACAGGACAGGCATTCTGGGTCTAAATTAGTGTTGTTTGGCTGTTTGGGTTAATAGAAAAAATAGGATGCAAAGAAAGGAGATTGGTCTTCTCCAGGAAAAGTAAGAAGAGGCTCTGTGGGATAATTACTGTAAGAAGAGGAATAATTTGGCTGAATACCCAGAAGTGGCCATGTGTGTTCAGCCCATCCCTCTTCTGGCTGCCACTGATGGGCTGGAAAAACCTCCATAACAGGATTGTGGCAGAGGCTGCAGCTTACCAGTGCTTTGATGGAATTCAATTGAAGTTCCTGAATCTTTAGGAGCAACAGCAACAATAACCTCATTTCCTAATATAATAATAAACTTTTAACAAAGCTTAAGGAAATGGAATTGAAGGGGATAAACTTAGAGGTTTAATTCTTCATTGCTATAATACTGCAAAACGAGTGACATTAACACCCCTTTTCAATCCACATTGCATTTACTGCAGTCAGTTCTAAATCCTTCGGATATTAAATGTACTTATTTGTTTTCATATCCTAAGAATGTGAGAGTAAAAATATCTTACATGTTCTTAAATATAAGAATATACAACTTAGGATAAGTTTATTTTCCATTCTGAGGAAAGAGAAATACACATGCAAGCCTTTCACTATTTAATTAGGGATGATTAGGCCCATTTTTGAATGGCTTCATCATGACACACAACTGTAAAAGGACACAACAAGACAATACATTTTGCTTTACCATATTTCTTCAGAGATGTTCCTAACTAGATGAATGTGAGTCAACCTTCTGAAAGACGTAACAGTAAGAAAAGAGCCCAAGAACATGACAGAGGCTTCTTTTTCAGGTTGTGATCCAGCTTTTTGTCCTGCTCCCTCTCCTCAGGGTCCTGAGCTTTCCCATCTCCATGTCCCTGCAGCCCAGGATGCCTCTGACCTTCCTGTCCCCAGCCTGCCCTTCCTGGTTGGTAAATACGAGTTCCAGCAGTGACTGGGCTTTAATCAGCCCAACTAAAACTGGGACCAAACGTTCCCTGCTCAAGTCATCACCTCCCATTTTCCCTGCAGACTTGTGTCCCCTGTTTACACAAACCCCACAGTCACAAAGGCCCTTTACATGCCCAAACCCATTTGCTGAATTATTTGGTCTTCCAGAGGGAGAACTGATCAACTTCAAACACTGCAAGCGTATTTCTTTTTCCCCCAGAAGTTCTGGTCCCACAAAGCTTGGAATATTGGTAAATCTGGCTGAAAAAGGAGCATTTTGAACCTCCTGCTGGAATAAGAGCCACTCACAGTGGCTCCTGCTGGGAGCCCCCTGAGTGCAGCAGAGCCCAACCATCCCCTGGTACCCTGGGAAAGGGGAAGCTCCATGGCCTCCACCTGACAAAGACACCACAGTCAACACTAACTGGTGGTATTCATGTGTCAGAGAAGTAATAAAGGAAAACATTTTACACTGAAAGGAACTGAGGCAGTACTGAGTAAGTGTGGAGGCCTCTGTATTTCATACTTTCAGTAGACTTTTTGCCGTCAGTCAAATGCAAAAGAACTTACACCATTCTGAGAAAGTTTCCTGCCCATAACTAAATGGCAACATTCTTTTGCAAATACAATGTACCCCTCCTCACAGAGCAGTATGTTAAGGTTATTTTCTGCAGGACAGAGAAATTATAGTACCTTTCACATCAGTTTTAAAGTAGGGTTAAATGTTTTTGTTTCCATCCTGAATCAACACATTTATTGAAGTCATATTAATAATTAACATTCACACTAATTAATAACAGTCTGGCTAAGTTACAACTTGCATGACAGATGTCTATCAAGAAGTTCAAACTGACTACAGTATGTAACAAATTCTGGCACATAAACAGTTTCCCCTTAGCAGTGCTTTACACTGGTGTGCCAAATTCTGAAGTTGAAAAATACCTTCTCCCTAAAGCACTTCCATTGCATTTAAATCCAACATCTGCTCTTCCAATGCTATTTACATTCTTAACAGGGAATTTCTCATCCCGTGGAGTTCAAGGGTATAACCTGACACTTTCACCCTTTTCCCAGCTTCTCTCTCTGAGTGTCCCACAGGGTACGAAATCAATATTCTGAAGTGCTGAAGTGCTCTAGAGGGAGTGTTACTGCTTTGGACCTGACAAACACAGCAGTGAGAGCACAAACCCTCCAAAGAAGGCCCCGAGTCTGCGGGGCTGGGGCAGGACAGGTCGGCTGAACTGTCTCCAGCAATTCCTTGTCTCTGTCAGGATCCTCGCACAGGTCATGCAACTCAAGTTCACTCTGGTAGAGAAGATTTTGCCAAAAGCCATTTTAGAGCTGCATTAGGGGCACTAAAAATGTTGAGGAAGAAAACCACACGCAAAACACACACTATTATTCCAATAAAATACAGAACAGGGACCATTATTTGCCACTGGTTTGATTGGCGCATTTTGTAATTAATGGCCCTGGGGGTGGTGCCACCATTTGTCCTGCAACATTCCCCTGGATCCCCAAGGAAAACTGGGATGGATTTCAGGGGTTTTCCAGCTACAAACTTCTCATGAAAAATCAAAAACAGTAAAAACATTTCAATATTGTTCAACTGCAACATCATCCCAACTGTGCTTCTCATAGACAGGCTCCAGGAAATTCCATTCCTCTAAAAGAGACAATTTCACCTTCAAAGAAACTGTCCTAAGGTAAAAAAGCATTTGGGTTTCCAAGGTGTGAGACAAGTCCAGCAGAGGAAAATCCTTTTGAGGAGAAACAATGGTCCATTCACCTCACAATTTAAACAGAGAACTGACCCATTTCTGCTACTCCACAAAGGTGTTCAGCACAACCCTGAGCCCTCCTGGAAGCCTTCATTTTGTCTATATGAAATAGTAACTTGGCAGAGCTTAGAAAACAACACAACTAAGATTTTTCTAAGATACAAAGATGAACTGAAATTATGCCCACCTTACTTGAAGGCTCAGGATTTTTGGCAGGTAAGCTGATCCCCCAAATTATCTTCTAAATTAAAAACTGTCAGGTTTCAAAATCTTCTGTTTCTGCTGTACATTATAATGCCATTATTTTCATTCACACATCAGATACAAAATACAAAATTGTGAGAAAATTTAAAGGATTTTCTCAGCACTAAGAGTAGTGATTCTTTATGGCTCTTTGACTTATTTCAGTCTATGCAAACCTGTGCTGGGTATCAACATGTTTAACACTAATGGCCATTGGTGGCTCAGGCATGGCATGTGCCTCCCACCACTATTACAAAAAGAAAAGAAAAAGCAAAACAAATGCAGGAGCCACAGGTCTTATTTCTGCAAACCATTTATGATGCTCCCACTTCAGAGTGTGACAGGAGGAGAAATGAAGGGCAGGGCATGAGATGCACACACCTGAAACTGCTGCTGGCATTCCTAAGTAATTCTTCTCTCTCTTGTGTGTCCAAGGCCAGATTTTAGTGTTTATACATGGTGAGCAAACCCTTTCCTAAGGAGGAAGATCCAAAGGACAGCAGTGGTGGCAATGGCCAGCACCATTTGCTGGAGTCTGTGTCTCAGCTGGAGGTCATGGACACAAAGCTCAGAAGGCCAGAGGTTGGTTGTTTGGGAATCCTGCCAAGAGGGACATCGCTGGACCTTGCAGGGGGTGGTGGCTCAGCTCAGGTGCAGAGATCTCCCTGGTTTAGGGATGATGCCTCCAGACAGCTCCTACCAAATGGAAGTGTAACTCAGATACTCTCTGACAGGATGGTTTGGGTTTCAGAACAGTCAGAAATATTATTAACAAGAGTCTGATCCATCAAAGTAAGACTTATATAAACAAGTAATTTCTTCTGCCTTGACAATAACTGCAGCCCCACACATGGCCTCAGGAAAAATACTGGTGAGATAATGACTGATTCAAATGCAAGCTAAGCTACTGCACCCCATGAAAGAGCTTGTGAAGCTGAGGAACTTTAAACCCTGGCACTGAGCTGAGAGCCACCCATAATACTGCGGGGCTGAAAACACAGATTAGAGTTTAGCAGTTGAACAAAAAAGGAGAGCAGAATGCAGCAAATAGAATGTAAATTATAAATAAAGCCTGTTTTCAAATACTTGCTTTTACTTGTTCTATAAAATATTCAAGATTTTGGTAAATGAAAAAACTGAAATAGTTAAGAGATGAGAGGCAGAACGGCAAATAAAAAGCTAAGAGAAAACAGGTACAACTCCCAGGATAAAGAATTAATTCCAATCTCTTCAATTTAAAAATGTTTGTTCCATGTATGTGACAGTAACAGTGCAAATATTTATACTAGACCTGTGGCTGGCAGCTGTTAAAACTGTAAGTTTCAAACAAAGATCTCAGTAACATCAGAACAAAACCATGTTTTTCCACTCTGGGCATCTCATTATAATAAAAAACAATATCAAAGCCTTCCTGTGAGTGTGAAGTGTAGGTGGTTACTGAGCTTTTTGTCATCTGTTTTAAATAGGGTCACCTTCTGAGGCAGGAGTTTGGTGTTTCCACTGGGGCTTAGAATGCTTCACAGACAAGACAAAAAGGAAAACCCCCACTATGCAGGGACAATGGATAAAAATTCCAGCTAATAAGTGCCAGTCAGGCATTCTGTGACACCCTTTGCTGCCTGGAGCACCTCTGGCAGTGCAGAGCCCTCCAGCACTGCTGATTCTGAGCTGCCAAACCAGGGAAACACTGACTCACCTTACATCTTCACACAGAACTCAACCCCTTCTGGGGAGCTCCCACTCAAAGATATCCAAAATATCTCCTGCTCTCTACTGGGTTTGAAATGTAAGGAAGCCAAAAAAAAGTATTGACTGTCAATCTTTTCCACAGTTTATGTATAAATAGCTGAAAGCATGTCCTCACCAAGGAGATAAGTCATCAGAAGCCACAAAGAATACATTTAAAGGGGTACAACAATTAGCATATCATCTCTGAAAGGCATCACTAGAGAAAGGCTGAAAAAACATGAGCCTTTTGCATACAATTGCCTTGCCTGGAAGAAAATAAAACACATCAGTGCAGCATATCCACTAGCTGTTAGCATATTTTTTTGTATTTTAGTAATGCTGTTTTTCAACACAGCTGGTCCTGACTAAACAGATTTAAAGATTCATCAATTCCAAGACTATAAAGGATTATTGTGATTATCTTGTCTGACTTCCTGCAGGGCACATGCCAGAGGAACCAGCTCACAGATTGCTGCAACACACTTCCCTACAATAATGTGGCAACAAATCATTTAAAATACAACCCAGTCTTGTTTTAAAGATATCAGTAATAAAGAAACAACTGCTTTCCATGATTAATTTATTGCTAATTACCCTAATTATTAAAAAGTGGCTTCATTTCTATTCCAAATCTGCACGGATTTGGTTTGTAAATACTGGGCTTTGCTCTATTTTTTTCTGACAGAACTGACAGATTGTTGACAGATTACCTCAATTATCAATCATATACCTGAAACCCTCCTCCATGTGCCCATTTATAAGTCATAAATAGCCTGACTCCTCACTCAACTTCTGCAGTTTGTCTGAGCAAATGTACAGTGATTTTTTTTCACTCTGTTTGTCAGGTTTCTGCTGGAACATTATTCTCACATTTATTTATTTATTTCTCTCTCTATTTTTATCTCCTATACATTGAGAAGGTGTGATTAAACAGGTAATTCTTTCAAGCAATAATTAGAATATCCAGAAGACATGATGAGATGGGGTTTGGCTCCAAGTTTTCAGTCCAGAAATGACAAGAATTAGGAGAACAATTGAAATCAAAAACTTGCGAGAAATGGAATAAGCTCTTATCCTGTTCATGGGAAGTAGGATAAGAAATAACAAACAGTAAGGAAGATTTAGCACAGCCTTCAGGAAAGTCTGTACCATACAGGTCAAAAGTACTGAATTTTTGAGAGGCAGCAAAATATCCATTTTTGCAGACTTTTGTTTTAAACAGACAACACAAGCCCACGTGAAAAATGTCATAGATGGAAAGGAATAAAGGAGTCAGATGGATTAAGTAACCTGGAGATCCCCCCCCAGGTCCTCTCCTCCCCCTCCAGGCTCCCCTTTGCTGCTGTGGGTCACCCCTGAACCTCCCTGGCTGTTCCCCATCCATTCTGAAGAGGACACTGCAGAGTCAGGAGCAACTGCCCAGCAATCAATACAGATACATTTTCAATTATTCTCCTCCTCTGCCCTCCCAAATGCCCTCCTGTCTATAAAGGCAAGACTTCTTATCCTCTTAGCTATCAAATTCAAGGCTGATGTTCAATTGGTTTGCCATAATAACGTCTCATCATGTGAAGTGTCCCTGCACCTCAGGACACAAACACCATCTGTGGGGCCTTTCTATATTTGGCTGTATTAGAGTAGCTGCTGTTTAAACAAGCCAAATATCTGACAGAAACTGTACAGTTCCTGAACTAATCATTATTTAATTTTCTATTTCTGCATCATCAGCAGTTTTTATGTGACTGCACCAATTTTTTTCTGATTCCTATTATGAGACGAGTGAATAACAAACAGAACAGAACAGATCCCTGCAGGTCCTATTACAAAAAGCAGCACTGAATAAAAATTCTCCAATTTCAACTGCTTTGTTATCAATGCAGCTGTTTTTAAAACATTTAGTAAATGCTATATATTTAATTCTGCACTGTTAACTTCTTTAATCAGTGTCAGTGGAGGATTAGTTAGTTATTTAGAGAAGATGGATCCAGATTCTTCTCTGAGTCCACCAGAATAGGAATAATGGCAAAAGACCCTGAAAATTCCAAGTAGAAAAAAGGAAAATATTTTTCCCCTGTGGGAGGTCAAAATCTAGAACAGATTTTTCCAAGAGAGGCTGTGGCATCTTCTCAAATATTCAGAACTCAACTGGATAAGAACCTCAACCACCTGCTCTAAAAGGTTCTCCTTTGAGGAGAGGGTTGTACTGGAGATCCCCATGGGATCCCACCTTTCTGTGCATGGAAAACTGAGGACACAGCAGCAAAACTCCCTGTGAGCCATGAGAATATCCCCTGCCTGGTTCTGGTCTGATTTTCAAGCCAAAACTCTATGACAGAGATAACAAGCACAGCAATAATCGTGTTCCAGCACAGAAGAGTTTGCAGTAACTGATACAATAACCTGACATTAGATGATTACCAGCAATAAGAGAACTGTTGTTATCGGTAACCACTCGGTTATTACACTGAAGCACAACACTGTGGGAGCACAGCCAGTTTAATCCACCAGAAATTCCTGTCTCAACTCCCTTCTGCTGCACAACAGGGATGAAGCTGCACTGCAGCCCTTCCCAGGGCAGGAGCTGTACAATGACATTTCTTCCCTGCACTCAGCCATTTATATCCCAGAAAATGAATCTTTTGGTTAGACTGAGTTAGAGCTGGTAGAGAGATTCAACACAACAGGGCAGAGGGGTAGAAGAAAGCAGGAAAGGAAAGGTGATTGTTTAGATTATTCAACTCATCAGCAGGCCCTGGCCAGGCAACCAAGGGACCCCTAAAAAAAGATGATCCATAAGGTACAGCTTTCCAATTCCCTCTAATAAAATGGAAGAACTCCATAGGAAATATGGTGGCATTCACTGCACAGTAATGTTCTCAAAAAAGCAACTGAGATAGTACCACCAACTGCATCAAAAAGTCACAGAATGTGTAAATTTTAAGCACAAAGTATAAATGTTTCAGCTTATTGTCCACGTGTAAGAAAATTCTGGCTTTTTTTGGCAAAGTTACATAGTTATGCATTTCCCAGATCTACTAACAAAAAAAAAAACCCTTGGAAGATAGTAGTGGAATGTGTTAAAGGTGTTAAAAAACAGTCTTAAAACAGGGTATGGCTTTTCTAGGATAAATAAAAGTGACAACTAGAAAACATTTATTTTAGATTTCTTCACACAGGAGGATTCTTCTAAAATAAGGAAAGCACACAATGTCTGTCTTTCCTCTTCCTGAAACTATTTTAATGCCACCATTCTGTTCTTCATCTAACACAGAAATGAAGTAGTTTCAAGAGAAATATCAAATGACAATTATGTTCCTTCTAGAACACTGTGCTGTTAACAGAGTAACTGTTAAATAAAATACTTGCATTTAGATGTGTTTCTAATGTAGATTTACAAGATGACAGCACCAGGATCACAGTGAGAACTGAAATGCCTGGCAATTGTTGTCAAATCCACGACAGAACACTCAGCAGCTACTTCAGAATGTGACACCAAAATCCAACAACAATCCTGACTGGCTCATTAAAATCATCCCCTGACTCCAAACTTGTCAGTGCTGCTGCTGATTCCCTGGAAACAACCTGCCACTCCTCTTCCCTTCTGGGACACCAGGGCCAGACACAAACTGGCACAAAACTTGTATTTGGTTTGTATATTCCTAGCACGGTATTGGTCACAATATTTTCCTCTTCTGAAAGGCAACAGGAGATCCACATTTCAGTATCCTTAGTGCCTCTTCCAGCAGTAACTGAAATATCTCTGCATATCACTTCTTGTCACCAAATGAAGCACCCAGAGAATTTTTTTATTTGCAGGAAAACAAAGTCAACAGTTATGCTACTTGTCCCCTGTTGTACCCGTTGGAGTAACAATGAAACAAAAACAATTGAGTCCTCTAGGAAAGCAAAAAGTACATAATAAAAATCAGGAAATAGAAGGAAACATGCTAAGGTTTAATCAAACTATAGAGTAATATGTAGATTGACTGGGAAGTAACTGACAGGGAACCAGGGAAAGGGAAATGAAGAGTTAATGAGAAGCACAGATGGGGATCCTGAAAAAGAATGAGACAAAAAGGGCCAGATGATGGAGAAGAGTGAGATGGAAGGAATGGGGTAGCTGAGCTTCCTGTATAAAAGTACAAATGCAAGTTTTCCAGTGTTTAGGGCAGGGGGTTTGTTGTTTAACATCTGAGGCCCATTGACTAATTGATATGAGTTCTGACAGACTCAGGGCTGGTCTCCAGAGCACAGCCCTGTGCCAGCTCTGAACTGAGCTGCCTCCCTGCACAGGCCTTTGTGAGCAGGGCAGGGATGACAGGGCTTGATGCCTTCTGAAAAAGCTCAGTGTTATGTAAGGTGCACCTCCCTACTCAAAGTGACAGATTAGTTTCTTTTTTTAAAATTATATTGTCTTAAATATTAAAGATATACTACATCTCTCTAAGGATCCAGCACATGACCAATAACTTCCAAGATCTAAAGTTTCCATTACTACATACATTAAAATGAAATTAAGATACCAGTAATACCTATATGAAATAAAGTTACTTGATTATTACAAAAAAAACCCCAATGGGTAAGATCTTACTTTTCCCTTCCCTCTCTTCCATTCTGCCAACTATTCCATAATTAATGTTATTTACAGTAACTTCATAACTCCACTAACTCCATCATGAAAACCTGCCACACACCTGTTTCTTTACACCCTCTCTCTCATTAGTGAACACACAGTCAAAGATTAAAAACAAAGCTCTGCTGCTTGTCTTTCCCTGTTTACCCAAAACATAAGTTAACTTTCTTTTAGTATTACAAGCCACTCTTCTATGCTACCTTTTAGAAGTTCATTAAATCCCACCTAAGCAGGTTTCCAAGCACGTCCCTCTAATGAGAAAACAAGAAGTCCATTTGACAGTATCAGTAAAAGCCCTTACAAGCATGAGGCAGTCACTGGGCAGGGTCTCACCTGCAGGGAAACTGCAGCAGTTCCTCTCCCTGTGCAGGGGAACTGGCCTTATGCACTTCAAATTGATCTTGAGCTATTCAGGTCAAAACAGAAGACTTCATACCAAAAATGGTCCTGCTTTACTCTGTAAAAATGGTGACTTGGTGCTTCTTCAGTGTGTGCTCTGGAAGGCGGCTGAGCCTGGCAGGTCACACACAGAACAGACTTTATGAACTGTTACCTCTGAGGCTACTGGGAAAAACCACAGAGAAAGACACAGATGGATTCCCAAATTAAAAGGACTGCCTTCAATCCTTTCCTGGCCTACCCCGACTCAAAACAAAAAATTAAGTGCTGTCAGTAATAGAAGATGTGGAAATGTTCCAGCACCAGGATCACTAACAGGACTTTACCACCTGCTGATGCCCCTGGGCACAATAAACTGAGCTTGAGCAGGGGCAGCTCAGCCCCATCCTGACCTCCTGCCCCTGCACACACTGCAGAGCAGGCACTCAACAACTCCCAACTCCAGGGACATGCCGGAAAGAACAAACTGGAATCTGCTCCATCAACTGCAATTTAATTTAGATCAAACAGCCAAGGCTTGAACAGCAAAGAACATAAAGGACAGCACTATTTCCCCTGCTCTGAAAGGTCTTTGAACTCAGCTACTGTCATTTTACTGAAACACAAACACACTTCAGATAAAGAACCCGGGGCTCAGCATCTTTCAGATTTATGAGGAGTCCCTTCAGCTCAGGGACACTGCAAAATTGGTGCCCAGCTCAGCAGAACACAGCGAGGAGAGGGAATTAATAGTTCTCTCAGCCTGGGAAGCTTTGGGCCAAGTCACATGGCACACAGTCCCAACTGCTCAGGGTGAGATTTGAGCAGAAGAGTGGACCTGAAATAGGCACCTTCCTCAGCAGTGGAACGAGGTGCAGCTTTGGGTGGGCAGTGCTTGGGCACCTCCAGCCCCTGCCGTGCCCTTGGCAGTGCCAGCAGTGTCTGTGCTGCAGCAACAGCAACCAGAGCCCAGGGCCACAGGAACCCACTGGCACAATGAGGTACCACTGTATCAGGGGCTATTATCAGAAAATAACATCATGATTTATGTTTTCCATTATTTCTGCAACAGTTTATTCTGTAGTATCTATTGGATCTCATCTAAACACCCCAGATCTTGACCTATTAGTGGCACTGAGCACTGGCAGCAAAAAGAAATGAGTATTTGTTTTATAAGCTGTTGAGTGCCCTAAACACATTTATCTTTTGGAGTTAACTCCTCAGATCATCTGATATATTAGGTTGGGGTTTCTTTTCCTGAAAGGCAATATGCTGTTTGCAGGGGCAAACACACAATCCCAGGGTACCTTCGCTACCTGAAGAAGCTCTCACTGAACGGTCCAGCAATAACAGTGATGTAGCTCAAGACTTTGAAATCAGTATTGGAAGTATTTTTTTTTACATTTAATCAACATTACTGACTAACCCCGAATCTATACCTATGGACAACCAGCTAGCACAAGCTCTGCTTCTAAATTAAAAATTAAACAAAATCACCATGAAATTTATAGGAAGATGAGCACAAAAAAAACCCTGTGAGAAGTTGAGTTCCAGTTTTCTAACAGAAACTTCTCCCAATTTCTTTATTTTTCTTTCTTTGTATTCCTTCTATTTTTAGCAATCTTTATGTCACAGCATGGTAACTTCTATTAAACAACAGAACTTTAGGAAACAGACAAAAGAATTTCCGAAAGGAGAACACATTCCTTCAAAGGCCACAAATCACTATTAGCTCAAAACTAAGATGTAACAACAACAACTTAAATTATGTGAGTAGTTTGCAAAGATTCAATTTGTATTCATTTTCTCCTTTTTCGATCCAACAGTCACAAAAAAACCCCGTTATGAGAAAATTGCTCCAAAAGAAACTGAAGCACTCAAGAAAATGAGGATAAGCAATGAGTGAAATCAGGCCTGGCTCCTGTGTCTGTGCCTCACAATAGTTTCTGATTGCACAGCCACACACAGGACCTCTCTGTGTCTTGACCAGCTAATGAAGAGCTGCTCAGATTTTCATTACCATTGCCTCTGCAACCCTGCTTGTACTTTTAGAAGAACAGTTCTTATTCCTCAATAATCCTACAGTAGATCCACAGTCACGTGGCTGGAAGTTGAAATAAGAAGAAACAGGTCTTTAATAATCCTAAATGTTTTATTCTCACCTTAATACCTCATGTAAAATTAAGTATCCAGCCATTTGCCAGACTTAACACTGAGTTTTTATATAAAGGTACATTTGTATTCCTGTTCAGACAGACACAAAAATCAACCAGTGACTCCTCTCCAGCCAAATGCAACAATGCAGAGAGTAATCCAGCTTGGCAGGCCAAGTGCTGGCTGCCCACTGCTGCAGCCACACTGCTCTGTCACCCCAGGCACAGGCATTTAGTTGTGCACACAGCTCTTCATCAAACACGGGGTTCTACCCCTCCCACCTGAGAAACTTTCTCACCCACTCCCCTTAGAAAACATATATAATTTTGTTACATATATATTAAAATTACAAGAATTATTAGTAATTATAATTATTGTATGTTAGTTACATTTTCCTCTCTATGTCTTAAGAAAGAAAATAAAATACATCAGGGTAAGACAGGACAGTTCTTGACACCACATGGGCAGCTGTGCCACACAGGCTGCCAAAAGGACAGATGTTCCTTGCTTTTATGCTAAAAATATATATATATATCTGTCTTCTATGAAATGAAATCCAAACTGTCTTTTTAGTTCCAATGAATTCCCACCAGGGCTGACCAGTCTTCCCCCTCCTGAGCTCCACCCATGCACACAAACCTGTTCACTCTCTCCAAAAAGCCAAACTGCCAAGTCTCCCCGAGCCCTTTTCACCCCCACTCTTAATTTTTTGTTCTCTAAAAACCAAACCAAACCAAACCCAACTGCCATGTTTCCTCAAAATACACCTTTGGAAAACTAAAATCAAACCACTCTACCATCTGCCTCTATTTCAAATGCAGTTCTGTAACAACATCAGATTTGGAACCACTCAGGTGAGTCTCTCCAGTGGCAAAGGAAGAAACTCCTGTTTGGGGTTTGGGATTCAAACCTTTCCCTGATCTAATGTAGCTCAGTGCGGTTACAGTACAAAAGAAACAGTTTGAAGTCACGTGCAGATCAGCCACTGGTTTTCCCAGAGTAAATTCTGCTTCCTTGCTGGTTGTTTATTCCCAACCAGCTCACACCAGCACTCAGTAAAACCCAACTCCCAAGTGTTCCTCTCCCACATACCTCACATGTGTGTTGTGACACTGTTTTCAGCACACTGGATATTGGTCTAGGAGCTCTTTGTTACCAACAAACTAGTAAAGACTTCAAAAATGTAAAGTTAATCTCAAAACCCATCTCCAAATCTCCACACAATTTGCTATAAATGTCAGTATCAGCACGACAAATACTCTGTTCTATTTACCAAAATAAGAGCATATCATCATCTCCCATATCAGTGACTAAATAACATTTTCCTACAAAGCAAGAGATTATGAAGACACCCTGCATGCAGTTTGTCACAGTAGGACTTGCCAAGGACACCAGAAGGTGACTTACATTTAATTCTGTCTCTACTTTTAGAATCTATTAAAATCTATCCATCTCCATGGTAACTCAAAACATACATTCCTCCCAGACAGTTTGATTAATACTTTGTAGTTTTGTTTTACAGTCAACCTTTTGTTTGTTTGAAAATACATAAAAACTGTCTGGTTGATCCTAATAATCTTAAATGATATCATAAATCTGTATGTGGCAGTAAATGAAAGGCACTGCATATATTGCTCCTTGTTACACTGTTCCTTAAACCCAGTGAAGAAGCCATAAAGGTCTGTGATCTTTAAAGGAAAGTAACTTTCAAATCAATTATCGTAATTTTTCAGATTTTAATGGTATAAGACTTGCTTACAAACGAATCTTAATTTACTCTCCTAAAAACTCACACCTACTTTTAATTCCTTAAAGCTCTTGCACTTCCACAAATCACCATGAGAGACCAAATGCATTAAATCTCTTAAAAATAGGGAAGGGAAAAATAATAATTATGGCAACTCGTTGTAATCTTTAAATATGAAGCACTTGAACTGAACTTCAGCAAGTTAGTGCTAAGGGGAGAAGTAATGAAATAAATGGCATTTTATTGCAGTGACCAATAAATAGAAGTGCAGTTTCTACATGAGGGCTGTTCTACCAAGGCAGAAATGCAGAGAGGGGTCACAACATTCACTAAAGGCCTCCAAGAAACCACAGCTTATAAATTTCTGTAAATGCAAGTCTCGATTTGACAAAGCACAAGAAGGGCTTCTGCTCAACTTACCACAGACAACACCTCTCAGCTGTGTAAAAGTCCGAGGTTTTAGGTACCAAACCTTGTACCTGTCTAA
The DNA here is from genome assembly GCA_035583235.1 of Hafferia zeledoni. Taxonomy (NCBI): domain Eukaryota; kingdom Metazoa; phylum Chordata; class Aves; order Passeriformes; family Thamnophilidae; genus Hafferia; species Hafferia zeledoni. The sequence goes on along the minus strand of JAWWEV010000024.1, from coordinate 16,764,972 downwards.
GATAACAAGCAGACACAAATCACACTGGGACACTTTCACACTGTGGTCTTTATTTTGGTCCCAACAATCCAAGAAAGATGGGACAGACTGGAGCAGGTCCAAAGGAGGGACACAAAGGTGATCAAAGGGCTGCAGATCCTGCCCTGTGAGGAAAGACAAAAGGAGTTGGCCTTTTCTCCCTGGAGAAGCAGTTTAGGGGGACCTCACCAGGGTATCCCAGTGCTGGCAGCTCCTCCCAGAGCAGATGAAGGCTCTCTCTGCACAAGGAGACACGTGGAGAACACAAGGGGCAATGAGTGCAAGTTGTACCAGGAGAGTTCTCACCTCAACATTAAGAAATAAATATTTTAAGGAAGAACAACCATTCATGGATTAGGACAAGGACAGTCTCATCTAGCATTCCTTTCTGACAAAAGGCTGAACCAGAAGACCTTTCAAAGTCCCTTCCTACCTGAGATACTCCATGATTTATCTCCACCTTCCCCTTCCACAATTAACATACCAGATTATAAAAATATCCACCTGATGCACACAACACTCAAGGGTTCGTCATTCTCCAAATCATCCTGCACACACTCATCACAACCCAATCAAGGGAAATCTTGGAGTATTTTCTAGTAATCAAACAACAAATCTGCTAAAAGCCTCAGGCTCAGCTGCCAAGCAAATCAGGTGATTCCTCAGCACACTCTCCCTCCAAGAAACTGAAGTAGTAGATGCTGCTGAAAGTGGAAATATTTACTCTCAGTTTCCCTTATATTCTGTGCAGCACTTAATGAGACTTATCAGCTGCCTCAAACTCCTATCTGAGTTCCTGGCCACTCTGTGAAGATTCCTCCTTCACTCCAGACAGAGAAAGATAAAACATATCCATGAGACTGCTGACATTATTATCCAGAGTCCTGTCTCGTAAAGTGATAACTCTGAGCTCTCTCTGTTAGTGTCACCTGGGGCCACACAAGCTCTCCAGATTCTTTTAAAATGTCTCTTTCACAAACCTGAACAATCACCCTGAAGGAATTCTCTATTTGCAGGTAACCTTGAAAATGACTCAGAAAAAAGAAAGAGGGCCACGTGCAATCCTATTTCTGTACGTCTGTCTTGGTAAAAACACTTCATCCTTCCCGGAGTTTGCCTGCACAGAACTGTAAGTGTGTATGAAATCTGCTCAGCCTTGACTTGAAGGAATTCTGTTCCTTCAAGGGAGACCTTCTGCTGCAGCATATCAATTTTAGATCATACCACACTTTTTTTTTTTGTCTATGTATTTTAGAGAATCCATCATGTTTTATGAGATATGGAGCAAAAGGCATCTCACTAAATAAAAGTGCCTCATAAAATGCTCCCTACAAGAGTAAACTACCTTAGTGATTCAGTGAATGGCATTTTTCAAGATGAGTTTTAGCTTTAAGTGCTTCAATTTTAGGGACACCCCAGAACACCCAGATCACACAGCTGCAATTGCCCCAAGTCCTGGTACCCCCTCTATTCCTTTATGGGATCCCTCAGGAAAGTCGAAAGGAGCCAATGGGAAATTGGTTTCATGCTCAGCTGGCAAAAATTCCATCTATTCCCAACACCATTAGGTCCGACTCCTGGAACTAGAGAAGTCACTCCACACGTCCCCTGCTTCCCTCTGCATAAAAGTAGCAAATTAACATTATTGATCTGACCAAATTCTAACTTGGGCAATTATGTTTGGTCTCTCCACAGTCATCTGCTCCTCTCAACAGAAATAGTCCTCACATCACAGCTGAAGCTCTGAGGAATTTCTCCTACAGTTAAAATAGCTACCAAGCACCAGCAGTGAGTTTCAGTGATCTCCTTAGCTGACTTAACAACTCACAGGAGTCTTGTTTGACCTAATTAACAAAAGCTTACAGAGAACTTGCAGATCCTTTATTTAGAAGTAGTATAAAAATAACAAATCTTATCAACACATACAGGGTAAGAGAGAAAGTTAACAACCTTACTGGTGTTATCTGCTGTCTCAACACAAGTCAATACACCGGTCTGGGGAACTACACGAGAGCTGCGCACTCACTTTTCACTGTAATTTTGCATCTTTATCCACCTCTGTGCCTACACAAGTATCCCCAAGGTTTGTTCTTGCTTTTCTGCCCTCTCTTCTTTGTCCCTTTGGAGCAGTCACAAGAACAGGCTCAGTTGCTTATACTGCTACACTAATAAACTTTCATTCCTTTCCTTTCTCCTCCACTCCACATTAAGTTCTGCACTGGGGAAGGGAGTCACTGCCATCCTTTGCTTATTGCCTTTGCAATACTGGGAAACAATAAGCTGCTTCTTTTAAATTTCTCAGGCTACCCACAAAATGATAGAGTTACTTTGTCCAAATCAGTCTAAAGAACAACACAGAGTACTAGAGCCAGGCAAAACAACAGCACAAGATACTGGGTGTCCCCAGCTCCTGACAGCACAAACACCTGAGTTGGTGTTCACACACACCTCAGCTCAGCTCTGAGCAGCAGCTCTGCCCCCTTCATGAGCAGCTCAGTGTAATGTGGTTACACAGCACAGCTTTCAAACACTCAAATCCTGTGAACTCCTCCCCAATGATCTGTACTGTGGCACTGAAAGTAGGAAAATCCAAACCAGGTAGGTTAAATAGACCAGTGGTCTTTTTTCACAGAAATGAGTTATTAACTTCATTGTTTCAGTGCTCATCTCAGAAGCCTGGACACAGGATGCAGCCTGGACACAGGCAGGTCAGGAGGCACAGAACTACTTTTCATTCTCCAGTGCCATGGCACTGCACCTGCACACAGACTACAAATTCAAATATGGGGAAAATGGGCTCTTTTCCCAGAATCACAGAATAGCTTGGGTTGGGAGGGATCTTTACAGGTCCTACAGGTCATCCAGGCCAATCCCCCAGCCATGGGCAGGGACACCTTCCCCTACTCCAGGCTGGTCCAAGCCCCATCCAAGCTGGCCTTGGACACTCCCAGGGATGGAGCAGCCACAGCTTCTCTGGGCACCCTGTGCCAGGGCCCCACCACCCTCCCAGTAAAAGTCTTCTTCCTTATATCTAGTCTTAATCTCCCCTCTTGTAATTTAAAATCATTTACTCCTTTAAAATATTAAAGTTCTATTCCTGATCACTCAATTATTAAAAAAAAAAAAAAGAAAAAAAATTATTTTTGGATAGGCCTGGAATTTTTACCAAGGTTATCATTACTGCTACAAAAACTACCCAATATAAATAACAAATTCTTCTAACTTCCATATCAGTATTACTAGTATCCCTTTCCCATTTGAGAAAAAGCCCTACCATTTTCAAAATACTTGTTTTGTTGGCATTTAAAGGGTTCTGTGATCAGAATGCAACTGCTCAGACCATGATGTGATATTAGAGTAAGGCAAAGAACACATCATACATCTTCCCATTCCAAATTCATTTTGGGCACAGCCCTTCCTCTATGAATTCATTGCAAACATGGTCTTTTTCTCTAAGGCCATCACTCTGTTTTCACCTTGGTGGAAGAAATGACAAGAGTACCCCAGCCCTGTGCAGAGCAGTGAGCTCAGACCAATCTTTCCAGTATCTATTTCACAGACACCTAAACTGAAACTGCTGCACAGCTCCTGTATCTCAAACCCATTCAAGCTTCCCCACACAGAGCTTATTCCAGTCCTACCACAGACTCTTTGTGGACAAAGGAAAAGAGGAGGATTCCCAATATTTTACACAAACCAATTTTGTACAACAGTCTCAAAGCTGTGCTTCACTTCACCCTCCCATTTCCCACTGTTCCCCTCCTCCCTCACTCTCCTGTCAGCTGAGCTACCTTATCTTGGAACAACATAGATCCCTCTCCAGGCAGTGCTGATCACTCCAGGCTTCCCTGGTACTACATCCCAGCTCCCATTGTTTAACTCAGACAAATACAAACCTTACAATGTATCTCATCAATACAACTCAGGCAACTGCTTGGGATTTTTAATTGAAACAAACTTGGTGTTTCAAACCATAATCCAGGTAAGGAGCTCACCAAAAGGCACGAGATGAACATTTCAGCCCATTCAGAGATGGTCAGAGATGCTGCACATGCTGTTTGGCAGCACTTACAGGCACTGACCTACTGACATCAGTGTGTAACAACCAGAGTTTGACCTTTCCCTACAGTAAGAAACTTTTCTACACAGCTGACCAGGCAGAGCAGCATGAAAAATAACATTAATTACATTTCTTAGAAGGTTCTTATTACAATTTGGGAATAATAAAAATTTCTGCCACTGCTGCTCCCACAATAAGTTTTCCATTTAGTCTCTTAATATGTTTTCAGGTCTGATTTTACAGCACAGCTTCCAGCCTGCACACCAACCACAAAATCCTAACCCCAGCCCTGCCACAGCCACTTGGGCACCTCAGTGCCATTCCCAATTTGCAGTCTGTAAACGGGACAAATTTCTGTCACCCACTTAACAAGGGTGTGGATTATTCTCTGTGTCAGAATGGCTGTGGTTCTGTATAAGTGGCCTTGGGCAGAGGAAATCACTGGAGTTGATCCAAAACTGCCATTTGGCCCAGGGAAGTTGTGGAATCTCCATTCACAAGGAACTCAAAACCTGACTGGTGCAGTCCTGCCAACCCCTGGTCTAGATGGCCCACTCAAGAAGGCAGTTGAAGATCTCAAGGAGTCCCACCCAATCTAAACAATTCTGTGATTATTTTCATATTAGAAAAATAGATTTTTTTTTTAAATTTTGGTGAAACCACCACACATGCACCACAATGTATTTTCTACTCAAAAGCTCTACCAGTTTCTTCTTGTCATGAAGCAGATGTCTCCTCCCAAAGTTCTGTGAGAACAGTAAATTCTTTCCCCTGTTATTTAAGAATACAATAATGTTTTGTGCAATGTTCTAAGAACTATAATGAGCTACAATAGAAAGCAGTCCCAGAAAGAAAAAAAAATACTAAATGAAAGTTTATAGAAGAGCTTTCTCTCTCCTTCCCCTCAAGGAACTAGTGTTAACAATAAAAAAGAAATACATTAGTAGAAAGGAAATGTAACTCATTTGTAGGTAAAATGATTCCCCTCTCTCCAATTCAATACCATTGCCAGTATTATTTTTGCCATCTTCAGCTGACACTGGGGAGAGGGGAGAAAAAATGTTACAGAAAGAAAACAGAGAAGACAATGGATTTGAAATGGAAAAAGGAGGAGTACTAGTGCAAAGAGGAGTATGAAAAAGAGGGCCATGGCCTCCCCCTGTTACATCAGATGCTACTTTCCAAGAAAATGCCTTCAGGGCCACGTGATCCCCACAGAAGAACTGGGAGCAACAAAAGCAAAACTAATTTCAGAAGAGCTGATTGCTTTTTGAAGGAAGTGCAGAACAGCTGCCTATGCTGGAGACAAACCAGACTCATCCAGCTGGGTCTTTCCTGGTTTTATTTCCTGGATATCCAACTACTGTCACTGCAGGAAAAGCTGCTGCAGCTCCATGTAGAGATACTTCTCTAAGGTGAGGAGAGAAAGGAAATTCAGGCTTGTACCACCTACAGTTCTCCATCCTAATCCTACAGTTAAGGCTTGCAATTACTAAGCTAAAAGAGAAAATAAACCCCAGGAAAACACTATCTTCCAATGTGCAAGTTTATCTGCTGTTTCATGGCATTTGCCATTAAAATGTAAGACAAGAGCCAGGATGAAAAGAGAAGTAGGAGACGTTGTGTGTCAGCAAGTGAAAATGACAAAAAATAGGTGAGTGTAAAGGTCAATACCCTTATCTTAGAGTTTAATACATGGAGGAATAATCAGACAAAACCCCCCACAGCGAGTTCTTCTCCTTTCAGACTCTAGACACTAAAACAAACTATGTGAATAATTCTTTGAAGTCTTTGATGGGACTTACAGAAGTATTCCATTAGATTATTTCTTACATATTTAATAATGTTTTAAAATTGTTGGGGTTTTTTTTAACAATGGAGCTTTCAGATGTGAAGGCAGAATTTCAGAACCACTGAAATTTCCAATGTAGCCCATGTGAGTCTCACATGATCACTGATTCTGCAGTCAGCACACCCTCACTACATACAGTGAATCCAGTAATTCCTATATTGATTCTGATTGCTTCCTAATGGACTGAAATGCAGACAACACACCTCCCAAGGCACTGGGGATGCACAATAAGAGCTCTTACCACATAGAGCTGTTTCCAGAGCACGGCCCATTCCTGCAGCGTTGCTGTGACCTCAGTCACAACAGAATCTTCAAGGGGAACAACTGTTTCATATTGCCTATATAAAAAAGGAGGAAAAAATTAGGAAACGTACCCTGGAAAAGGTAGAAAAAGAAATAAATGTCAGCATAGTAATTTGTAAAATGCTAGAATTTCAATTTGTTCAACATAAAGGAGAAATCTGCAGAGGATCATTCTGTGTGTTGTAACACTTAAGCACCTCCAGAGTCGTGTCAGCTGCCCCTCCACTGGACTCCACAAGAATGAGTTTGTGTGAAGCATTACCTACTCACCTGTTCAAAATACATAATTTCATTTTAACCAAGGTCAATTGAAACAGTTTTCATTATTACAGCATGTTAAATAAACTTGCCTGTAAAGTGGAGTCCTTCACAGTTTGTGTCCCTTTTATGAGCCAGTCCAATCCATTTTCCCTCCAGTTAATGTCAGCCAATCTCATAAACCACCCAAGACACCTGATATCTATTAACCTTCCTATCCAGAAGGCCTTTTTAATATTGCACATATTCTTAAATACAGGGGCACAATTTTTTCCCCAAACATGAAATAACCATGGCCTCTGGCTCTGAGCTGCATTACACTCTGTTGTATCAACTGGTACACCAGGCACTGACACTCATTTTTGAAAAGTACATCAGCTTTCCTAATAAGTATCCAAATATCCTGAACTGGTTGCCCTTTACAAATTCTGAATTAACATCAAGTACTAATTAACTACAGATTACAGGGAACTGATCTTCCCCCTAAGGACAGTACATGGTAGGAGCAGTTACTTTATGCAATATATATTATTTTATTACACCCCAAAATTACAAAGCATCAGTATTACAGCTGTCCTTACAATCTTTACTCAGTCCCTCTGGGGATAAACATACATCTAAGACTATCAGAAGACACCTATTTTTCTACAGGTACTTCACTAAATGCCATTTAATACATTTTATCTTCCACATTTAATTTGTTGCCTCAGGTCACTGTCTGAAACACTGCACTTATAAATCTCCAAACAGCAGCCTTAATGTGGAATATGCAAGTAAAAACAGCACTGGAGACACAAGATATTGATTTCAGGAGTCCCAGTTAATCTCCCAGGAAACTTTACAGGTCCCAGAGCCCACACTCAGTAACATCTCTGACATGACATTGCCACCAGTATTGCTATTCACATTAACCAAAAAAAAAACCCTTTCACCAGCAACACATGAGCTACAAAGACGAGAGAAGGTAAAATCCTTTCAGCAGAGTGCACTGCAGTGGTTCCTTGGGTGAGGTGTGGAGGGTGGATCCTTTGGAAAAGAGTGACAGAGCTACCCTGCCCGTGCTGTCTCTGAAAACCTGCTGATAAATGACGTGGGCTGCTGACTTACTGGTGCCTCCACAGCAAACGGGAATACACAGAATTTTGATTTTGCCAGTGAGAAAAGAAGCAGAAATGAGAAATATGAGCAGAGTTCTTTAAATGCCTGTGTTTCAGGTGATACCTCTGAGAACAGGAATAACCAGATCTGATCCTTCTTATATTAACACAAAAAAAGCAAACCCAAACTCTGCAGAATTACATTTAATTTTCAAACCCTCATACACAAAAAAGGATACAATGAACTAAAACCGCTCTATAAGTTTCAATAATTATTTGATTCCCTTCCAGATAAGAAGCACTGTAGCTTCTCAGAAAGAAGGAAGAATACTCACCCTCTGTTACTGACAATTGCCTTTTTCAAGTGAATATAGTTTGCAGGAAAAATCCCCTGCAAGAGAAAAAAATCTCTAAGTTAGAAAAATACATCTGCAGTTTTTAGCATTGACAACCTAAGCCACAATAACTAAGTGCCAATATATCTATTAAAAACAACATAACCAAAACTATAACACTGTGTCAAAGCTTCCAGTCAAAAGTCAACATTCAAATTAGTTACAATGGTTTTAGTCCATTTTAGACCAGGAGAGCACATTGGCTCAAACCTCCATATGGAAAGATCAAGTTCATAATACAGAACTTACTCTATTCAAACAAAATATCTTAAAAAAATTCAAGCTTGGTCATGTTAATTGCCAAAAGCTCCAAGTGTTGGGAAACACATGGGGAACATGCCCTGGTGTGAAAACCATGGGTAAGTCATCTGGGACCAAATGAAAAGAAGTTTCTTATCCCACACAGCTTCTTTGGAAGGGACAAGATTGATTTAAAAGGAAATATTTAAGTTTGGCCAATTGTCTCCCTACTGCAAAGGGGGTGTGACCCCAACAACCCACTGAGAGGTGAGGAGCAACCAAGGAGTGGATGAGGCAAACAGGGAGAGTGCAGAGAACAGGCTGCAGCAGCAGAAAGGAGTAACAGATACAACCAGCAGGAGTGCTCAGTGAGAGATGGGAGGGAGCAGGGACAGCCTGGCCAGAGCCTGTTTGCAGAGGGCAGGGGGGCAGCACAGCCCTCAGTGTCAGGATGTCACAACACATTAGACAAGGACAGGGAGGCAAAACCCAAACCAAACTAAAAGCCCACCATCAAATTCACGTTGAGCCCCCACACCAGTGTGTCCCTACAGACACAAGTATTCCATTACTTTCATACCCTGGAGCTCTCAGTTTTCCTCCCTCTTTCCAAGGGAAAGCTGTTCAAAGCCTCTCACTGCCTTTTGCTGCTTCCATGAGCACTGGGCTCTAACCCTGCCCGGGCCACTGTGCCCTTGTGTGATGGAGACAGGGGGAAAAGAGGTAATTGAACCCAAACTTCTCATGCGGTTCCATGATCTCTGTAAAACACACAACCCCAAATCCTCTGAGCCAAGTCTGTCAGTGTGCCAGAACAGCAACCCTGCACTTCAGTGGGAAATACAGGAGCAGCACTGGGAACCTTGGGGTAAAACCAGCTGAGAGACTGATAGGAATGTCAGCAATCAAGTGTGGGCTTTCGATTTTTACAGCTTTAGAACTGTACAGTTTAGGGAAAAAAAATATCATGGGGGGTTGAAAGGAATACCAAGTAAAGATGATACCAAATGCTAAGAAAAATTCCTGCTTTTTCATAGGCAAGACTGAAATTGTAGAAGGAAAAAAAATTAATCCAACAGGAACGGTTTCACGAGGAAAAAATGTGCATGATTTCAGCCACAGGAAAATCTGGAAAAGGGAGAAATGCTACTATAGTTTCTTGTTTGGTTCACTTCCAGTCAGTGCTGCTTATTTCTGTGATCCTGTGGTTACCCAAGGAACCAGGGAAGGTGTGAAGGGCTCTCCCATCAAACCTGAACATACACACAAGCACAAGAGGTACCAACACACACACAGTGACTGTAGGCCTTTCATCAAAAGGGTATTACAGTGATGAAAACATAAAACAGGTAATATTAAATTCCCTAATACAGGTAAACATGAGCAATCTGGTCCCCTTCTCTCTTTAAATCCAAGCAATGTTTAAACCAGAAGACAATGAAGTGATGCTTATACACAAGCAGCTGTTTGCCTGCTCGGACACATAAATTTACAAAACCATATATGCAATCACTCAAAAAATAAAAGTCATATCAGAACAGTCAAAAAAGTTTTCCAAGAGCAAAACAGGGGTATGACTGTAAAAACTGGAAAATAACCAAATACAGTCATGTTAAACTGTCAAAATCTGAAAAAAGACCAAACTACAATATATCCTTTGTCACTGCACCTTTTTCCAAGTTGTCTTAGGGTAATAATGCTGATTATTAAACATGTTCTTTAAAAATCCCAAATTAAAGCAGTGCAAAATCACTCTTACCACAGTTATTCTTTTTTTAAGCGAGTAGGGTGGAAAGGATTAAACCAGGTGAGATTCATAAATGTTGAAAAAATTACACATTACACATCAGGGAGGCTTCTGATCCTTTGAGTGACTAATGAGTATCAGTGCCAATTTAGAAAATAAATCCAATCCTCCCACAGGAAAAAAGTTAGAGCAGTAAAATCTTAAGGGTAAGGAAAATGAAAAATTTACTGGGTTGCAATAGCAAAACAGATTTAATCTCCCACTGGATTAACAAATACTTTCACACTTACCTTTACATTGGGCTTCTTAATGGAAACACCTCTGTACCACCCTGAAACCAGAGAAAACACACGGCATTAATCTGTGGCACTGCTGCCTTTACACAAGAGCAAACTGACTAAAACTATGCAATTATTGAGAACACCTCAAAAACCAGTTTTGTTTCACACAGGTCAATTTTTTTAAAGTATTTTTCTTAGTTTGGGGGGTTTTAATTGTTATTATTTTGCTCTCTGATGATGACAAGCAATTAAGAACCTGCAATGCTCCTGTTTATTCCCACCAGGAATAAAAGCAGCTTAGGACACTTAGTCCTGTACTAACAATCATTGGCCCCCTTGGCAAAGTCTCAAAAACTCAAAGAGAGTTCAGGACTCTCTTTGGGGTGTCCACCTTAAAAACTCCAGTTTTCACACCCCTGTCCTGTTACAGCCAGGAAAAGCCATCTCAGTACATGTCTGACATGGTTTAAACAAATATAAATCCTCTGCATTTGTCTGGTCTTCTGCATGTCTGTGAGACTGCAGAACAGGCTTTGGGGCCCAATTTCACAAACACAATTAGTATTCCTGTGTCTCCCATCAATTAACAGCTGCAGACAGGACAGTAAATGAGGAGTAAAACACAAAGCTGCCAGTTCAGCAGAAGAACCCAATTACTCCTGTTAACACAGGTGACAGTAATGTCACTGCACACAAAATTCCACACAAGATAAATCCACTTTCCATTAAAATTCCTCTAATTTTCCCAGCAATTTCCCTTCTTTTATTTTTACCCCTACAGACGGAGGACAGATATAATTTAGATATAATTCAATATCTGCAGCATTTAAAAGAGCCCTCGGAAAACCTGTCAGTGATTTGCTATGGAGAGCAGAGAAGAACAGAGCAAAGTAAATGGGTATTTTGTGTCTCAGGAAAAGGACTTCCTATTTGGTTGAATTATGACATGAGCTCCATTTAGAGGCTCAGATGTGGGGAAGAGGGCCTTGAATTTGTTTTCAAGACAGCCTGCTAGTCTTGAATTTATTTTTTTAAGGAAATCTCCATATAAAGTACAATAATTAACAAATTCAAGCCATTTGCAAGTCTTAGTATGGAAAAAAATTAAACTCCACCTTATTTATTACACAAATTTCTCATGAAGGTAAGACATAACACAAAGATTTGTTTTCCTATGAAGTCATTGACTATATTAAAAAGATAAATTTTTCCTTTCCATTTATTTCAGTTGATCAAACTTCAAGGTAATCATATCAGTATGAACACAGGCACAAACAACACACAGATCCTTAATATGAGTAATTCCTAAGCTCCACAGAGCTGTACCTGCAACACCTGCTTTTGGGCAACAGATGCTGCATATTTTTAAGGTCACAGGAAAAAAGAAATGCATTTATCCTGGGATTTATTGTTACCAAAATAAAATACATTCTGTACCTTAGGAATAATCACACATTTAAGCTTCAAGACAAACAGAATGGTGAACTTTTCGGTAAACAGGGAAAAAAGTGATTTCATCTAAATTTGTGAACAGACCTGTAAAAGTCAGAACAAAACCCAGTAAAGTTGGTGACCATTAATAATTCAGATGTGCAGGGTAGAGAATGAAACACTTCCAAAAAACTACCTTATTTCTGAGTTTTCTGTTCTTCAAAGGGATGTGTTTGCAGAGCTGTGAAACAGGCAGGGAGGGATCCCCGAGGAATCACCAACTCATCCCAGCCCTTCCCTACACCTCTCCCTACAGATGCTTAGTCTGCTTTTAACAGTGTCCAATAATTTATTATCAGGACTGAATAACACAGCACTCCTTGACTGTGGAAAACAATCCATAAATCTTCTGTAAAACCCACGTTCCAAGGTATTTCTGCACAGAATTCCGAGGAAGCAGAGAGAGACCAGTCTGACAGAGGTGGTGCTGCACAGGCACCTTTTTAGATGAAATTGCTTCCACAGATCAACACTGGCCAGTAAAACTGCAGGTAACAGTGAAGTTTTGGTATAATACCTGGAAATCTAAAATATTTGTGTTGAGTGGAGATGGCAGATCCCCACTGGCCAGTCTGTGTCAGTGTCTCTGAAACACACATGCACTTTATAACCTGGACTTCTTTGCTGCTTCAAATCCAGGATTTTTTTCTTTTCCACAATAAGGAAAACATGGATCTTTTTAATTCCCTTTTGCAGGTACATTTATACATTTGAAAAGTGGTATATTTCCCTTTAATCTTGTAGACTCTGCCCTCCAGATCTTAGTTTTCTTTTCTTTTTCAGTGTGACAGAGTATTTTTAGAATCACCATTCTCTGTTTTCCCTTCAACTCTGTGCAAGCAAGAGACAATTAAAGAAGAGCTCACCAGAACCTGAAAGCACTACAGTGTAAAAGGTACTTCCTAATTTGCTTGCAATGAACACCACCAAAACTCCTTCTGTATCTCAAAGTAAAAGCTGTGAGAAAAGGTACAATGCTTTTTTTAAAAGCACATTTAGAAAACTGCATCTGCATTGCATTATTGCCTAAAATGAACTAAGCCTTCATTCTGGAATTAAATACATTAATATTGATCTAATCATATACTTTAAAGAGCATTTGTTTTGGAGGATTTAATCACAATAGTCATCAAATCCAGGCAGGTGCTTCAGCTAATTGTGATCACAACGTACACGACATGGTTAGACCTCAATAATGACTAACAGGTTTAGATGTTACTGTACTGCAAATAACTAATTGTTAGTACTTCACAATTATGGCATGCATTTCCTAGGGACACGTGGCATTTAAAGGGCACTGACTTCACAGAAATGCTGAAAAAGACAGCATTTAAAAATCAAGATGCTGAAAAACATGGCTATGAAGTGATGAGAATTTTGTGATTTAGTTAATGTGAAACAATGATTGTGCCTGCCATGAAGGGCTTGGACAGCTGACCTGAATCAGCCAAAGGGATATTCCATCCCATTTACATCATTTGCTACAAGAAAACCAAAAATCAGTCAATTAGTTGTGCCATTCTAAGCCATGTCCTACTCGGAATAGGAAGGAGAGCACTAAATATATCCCACACAAGCCTGATGAATATCAAGTATTGCATCACACTCAAAATAGAGTAGGCAAAATGACAAAGACAACCTAGAATGAGCAAAAATACCTTCCAGGATACAGAGGACACTGCAAGCAAACTGTTTCACCTCAAAAAGGTAATTTTTTAGACTCTAAACACAGAAAAAACCACAACCCCTTTCAGCTGCTTTTTCCAAGACCATCTAATTGTATTCGATAAAAGCTGAGGGAAATGAGGAGTTGGCTCATGTAGAGCTTGGCCCTCTGTACACCCTACACAGAAGATAATCTCTCCAAGATCTGCAGGAAGAATTAATTCCATGGGAATAAACTGGAGAAAACCCACAAGGAAAAGCACCCTGTTACACCTGTTCCCCTGCACATTAAAAGGACCACTTGCTCATAACTTTTGATTCCAAACACACTGTCCATACACATGTTCCCAGTGTAGGTTACCTGCAGGGCAGGCCAAATCTCAGTTCCTTCACAGTGTTTGCAGCCACGTGTCCCTGTCCTTCCCTCCCTTCCCAGGGCTTTGGGAGCTCTAAGCAGCACTGGGATTCCTGCTCAGCTCTTGGAGCCCTGGAATTCAGCTGAACGGGCAGGACAGAGCAATGGATTGGGAAGGTGTCACACACCAAAAACATGCTCAGGCCAACACCCCCTCTGTCACCCACAACCACCTGCACCTGTGGGAGTCCACAGGGAGGGAAACTCAAAGTCATATTAGAGAAACCTGCAAAACCTTGGCTAAAGGCTGACAAAGAGCCTTGCCAAAGGTGTGTCATGCCCAGCAGCCTCAGCAGCAGAGCAGCCCCAGTTCAACTGCAAAGGAGCCCTGGGCCAGCTCTGCACATCTCAGTCTCTTCATTTGCATGACTAGAAGGGCTACCAATGGTTTTTTCATCTTTTCTTGAGAATGCCTTGAACAAAACAGGGTATTCTTTCTAAAAGCCACCTCTCAAACATTTCCAGATCTCCACTTATTCCACAAGAGGCCTGTCATGTGGAATAACCTCACCTCTTTAGAGGACTCAGTAGCAGAAAAGCAAAAGGGTCCTAATTGCAAGGTATTGATCTATTTTTCAGAAAAATAAAGCTCAAGTATCAGGGTTAAATAAAGAAGCATTAGTTGCAGAAAAAACACTAATTGCACATATAAGAGAGAACAAATTCCACATATAATTTCTTGACAAACAAAATTCTGGAAATAAATTATCTGAGTATTTATGGTAAATCCTAAAGCTCAAGTTTGTTCTTAAAGAAAGCACTGCTACAGTAGAATCTGCTACAAGGACTCAAACCTTTTTTGTTCTACAGAAGCAAAAGTACTCAGCAGCACTACGAGTAACCCTCTAATCTGGAGCAAAGCTGTCCTTTGCATATGGAAGGCAACAAACAACTGCTTTCTCCTTGCAATCTGCATCTAAACTGCTGTGCAGAGCTCAAGGCACCCAAAGTGCCCCAGCAGAGGGACAGTGACAAAGCTCAGCAATAGCTGCTTGGAGCTGAAGCCCTCGGTGCCAGCCCTGTGTGTGCCCAGCTCGCTGCTCCGCGGTGCCAGGGGCAGATGAACGCCCAGCCCAGCCTGCCAGCACCACGGCAGGGAGCAGCCTCTGCCAGCAGGGCCACAGCACGGTGCTGATAAAGCTGCCAGAGATGCCACAACAAAAGCAGAAGAGAGAGAATGTGTTTTATCTCGGTCATCAAGAAGCCACTCCTATGCTCCAAAAGGCTTTCAGTAACTGGGCAAGACCTTCTGCAGCAGCTCGAGGTGTCCAAGGGACTGCGGTTCCACAGGCACACTCCACAAAGAGGAAAAGGGATGAAAAGGCAGAAAAGGGCCAAAAGGAAAAGGGATCTAACTGGAGACAACTTTCTCAGGAAGGAGATCATTTGGCCCAGCCAGCCCCAGGACAGCTCCCAAACGCAGGGGAAGGAAACCTGCCCTGTTCCCAGGGCAGTGCCAGTCGGAAGGGTGATTCCATGGCACAGACATCCCTTCTCAAGCACACTCAATCCATGAGAATTTAAGACAAAAACCCTAATTGCAACCTATAGCTGCTGCTGAAGTGTCCCAAATACTGGAAACACTTAATTTGACCATGTTGTCACTGCTGGAATAACAGAGGAAAACTTTAAATACATTATGGTTTAGGAACACAATTATTAACATACCCACATGAAAACCAGGCAAATAAATAGTTGTGCAGATGGCAGCATTTGCATGGGTAAGATAATATTCTTTTAACTGGTGCTTCAGGAATGAGCTGGTGTTTCTGTTCTTTGCTGAATATACACGATTCTCAAGGTAATAATTAAAGTTACTGAAGTTGTGGCATTTTTAATCTAAAGAAAATCATCCCCCAGCAATAAAAATAAATGGAAAAACCAGACATTTCAAATTTACTCTGAATGCCACCAGTTACTGACAGTGGCATCAGCCACAGGGCAGGCAGGACAACAGCCACACAACTGGAAATACAGGGTGTTCTTTTGAATGCACATCCCACACGAGTATTTCAAACAACAAATATGTTCATGTTTTGCTACTTGACAAAAGAAAACTCCAGCTTGCAGCATTTCCAGGTGCCATACTAATGCCATACCCTTTCAGCTCCTCAAGGCATGGCAGGTAAAGCAAAGAACTCCACTTAATGCTTCAGTTCTCTCTCAGTGGCAACACCAGTGGGACGGCACAGAGAGGGGACAGCTGGCAAGGACAGTGATTTCAGTATTTGTGGTCTGGTGTGGAAGCCCAAAGTGGCAGGCACAGAAACTGATGGAAACCCAAAAGTTCCAACGTCAAGCACACAAACAAGATGCATAATAACAAAGACAACTGTATTTCAGGGCATTGTATTTAAAAGCATAGACAATTTTTAAAATGTGTTATCAATTGGTATTTATATTTATTAGCTTTACAGAGACAAATACATCCATATACATGTATATATGTATGTGTGTGTGCATGCACATATATTTGTTCCTTTACTCCACAAATATGTAGAAAAAGTAGCTGCAGAAATACCCAAAAACTTGAAATAGAAAATTCCCTTCTCTTTCTTTCCATTGCTCTAAAAGCAGAGACTGCTTCTTACACCAATCACCACAAAAGAGCACTTGCTCTTTTGTAATACTAACACAGTTATTCAGTAAGTTATTATGATTAAAAATAAGCACATTCAGAAACAGCTACTGTTTGAATCTTTGTCAGCCTTGAATTCCTCAGCAAGGCTCCACAATCACACTTCACGTCACGAGAAGGTTCGTGTGTACGTGAATCCCTTCAACCCAGACTGCAAAATCCCTGCTGTGCAGAATTATGCACAAACTACTCTAAAAGTGAAGCTGAAACAGCAATGGATCTTCTGTGACTCCCACAGCAGTGACCCTTATTTTCTGTGGGTTAACAGTATTTTATCCAGCCTGTCTAGTCAAAAGAATCACCAGCAAATACAGAAGTAGAGGATGTTGTTAAACAACTACAAAAGAATGCTCAAAAAGCAACTGTTTTTTTTTCTTTTAAGAACCTACTTTGCACATTTAGTGTGCTTTTTTTGCATAATTCACACATGCAAGAGCTGCAGCACAGACCATGTGAATATTCAGATGAGTTTCCTAGTGTGGTTCCAGATGTTATTATCAAAATTAATGTATCTTTTTACACTCACAAAGTCCATGGTAAAACCACCTCAGCCAAAACCATAGAATAGAGGGCTTAAAAACCAAAACAAACCCTTTCTGTGCAAACCCCTTCTCCCATACAAGAAACACTGACTGAGGGGCTCCTTTCTCAGTAATTTGAAGATTGGCATGAATTGCTTTTGAGGAATCATCCTCCAAACTACCAGCCAAGCAAACATTCAGAGCCCAATTACTGTAACACTATAAAGAGATGTTGGATTATCCCTTTGTTTTCCTGTAAGCAACCTGCTGCTTGGAGATGGTGCTTTTATTTCCCAGAGTTCTGAGGTTTCCCTTGATTCCCAGAAATCGTTGAAACAGTTTTACCACGAAGTTACATACCCTGTGTAAAGAAATACTTTTTTGCTGAGCTTGCACCATGTACTAATTGCCAAGACCTGGAAGAACGACTATAATCAGTACTCAGTGCCTGGGTACAGCTTAGTCCATCACACCACATGTGAGTTTTTCTAAAAAACATCATCATTTGCAGATGTGATGCCATGGGTATTGTTTACAGCATGTTTCTGCATGGTTAAGTGTCACTATTGCACTGCAAAACTCTCATTCAACAGAAAATCTTTACAAATGTAGGTGAAAAAGCTACTACTGTACTAGAAAAATTACCATGGAAGGGCTGACTCCCTCGTGAAGAGCTAAGTCAGTAGAAAAACAAACAAAGCACCTGAGTAGGTGAAAAATCATCAAGAGCAAAATAGTTGCAGGCTTGAGAGGAAAAGCAGCCTGTGACAAACTGCAGGAGGTCTGTGCAGCAACATTAACACCGGAGATGAAAAATGACTGCACACTGACCGAGCACAGAAACAAAAATCTACAACTCTTTGGAATGTTAATTTGGAATCCAACTTTGCAGATCTGGGTTTTGAATTTGTTTTAACACTTCAGGATTAAGGTTACATTATTTCACCTCAGATTGCAGTGAAACATGTTCTCCTACTGCATCTTGTCAACCTACTTCTCAACAGACATGTTTTACACCACCTGCTTGAACATGAGGAGAATAATTTTCCTTTTAAAAACAACTTCAATTGTATTTCTCATGTGAATAAAGCAGAAGATTAGGACATTCAATTTGTTCACACAGAGACACCTTCAGCCAGATAGGAACTATAAAACTTACAGTGGTATTCTGCTTTAGGTACAAAAACACGTGAAGATAAATGAAAAGCAATGTCCCCAAACCCATATTCTTTATATTTTTCTGGTATTGCTAAACTATAAAGTAATATTATTCATCTGTTCAGATGTTTCTAAAGAATAAACATTGATATACTTAACTGAAATACATAACAGTAACATTGATAAAATACAGCAAAGAAAGATACTGATTCTTAACTTTACATGATGAAAATTCAGTGCAAGACCCAATTACAATACAACAATCAGGTCAGGGTTCAAGCTTTGCTGGACAGATGGTTCACTTCAAACCCACTGACCCCCTATCAGACTGGATTAGTGCCAGCAGCACTCAGCCCTTCCTACGCAAAGTGGGTCACATCAGGTTTTACTCAAGGGCTTTGATTTGATGCATCATGATTTCCAAACAACTTACTAAAATCTGCTAGATTAAGGTATTTTTATGTTCTTCTCTAGCAAAGGGGTTCCTTCGTGCACATCACACTTACCTTCACATTTCTCCAGGATCTGGACAGTCTCTCCCAGCTCCAGGACCAAGCCCTGCGGAACAGTTCCTCGGAAGCTGCATATCACTGGAGGGTGGGGAAAAAGAGAGAGAGGCATATGAGGCTGGAATCTTTGTGTGAATTTTCTTCTAAGCATAGCCCTTGAGCTCACTCCCTGTATAAAAATAGCTCTGACATAGCTGCCCAGAAAACCTGTCAGCCAACTTTTCCTCACCAGAGATCTTTGTTTCGGCCCTTATCAGAAATTAAGCTCAACAGCAACATAAAGGCTGAGCTTTTAAAAAGATTTTTGAATTGAGAAGAGCTTGTAATCACTTTAATCAGCAACCTCTGATTTATATTGCATACAGACTCCTTGCCTCACAATTCTTACTCTGCTCCACAACCATCAATGGAACAGGCACAGCCCGAACTGCAGAGATAACAACAGGAACTGAGCTCCAGGAATTACCTCTCTCCAAGCTGAAACTACTTCCAATACCATCTGTGCAACTAATACACTGCAAAAGTCCTATAATATCATACATTATATTTAAGTAGGTATATAAAAGAATACAGGAGAATCTGTACTTTTTATAAGCACTAACATGATGAACATCTTACTTTTCAAGGCATCTTTAGTTTTCATTAACCAGGGAAAATGAGAACCCATCTTAATGTTTCAGAAAATATTAATAGAATAAAAAAAACCAAAACATAAATGGAAATCAATTTTTAAAATAAATCTTAAAAATATAATAGTGCATAATGATATATTCTCCAACTATATTTACCAAACTAAAATAGGGACATGGGTAGTTATCTCCAACATGACATGTCAAAACCAAGGATGAAGTGCAGATAAGGCCCCCCCTCCCCACAGAACCAGCACTGAAAAACTCACCCAGGCACAGATTTAATGTAATCATTCATTTACCTGGTTGTTCCAGGTAAACACACACCCAGCCAGAGCCCACCCTGTACATCACCTACACTCCCTGGACCACTACAAGTGGAATTCCACGAGCTGAAATAGTGACCTCCAGTGGGCACCATCCTTTTTTCCGACACTCCCCTTGGAATGCCAGCACTCCATCTGGGGTGAAGGTGTTCCCATGGGATGGAGCTGCATTTCATCTGCTCCCTGGATATCTTTCTATGTCAAAGCCACGAGTCCCTTGTGGCCACAGCCTCTCTGTGCAGACCCTAAAGCTGCCGACCCAACAGTCTGAAGTCCAGGGGAAGAACAGTGTGGAAACCACCACCACCACCTGCACCACCTCCCACAAGGGGGGTTTCTGGAACCTTGGACTTCCAAAAGATTGAGAAAAACACAGACAAAACTTGCAGCAAAATAACACAGGGTTTCACCCACATACACATAAAGTAAAAGGGCAAGAATGAACAAACACCACAGACCAGGCAAACACCCACACAGATGGCCAATGTGAGAAAGAGACTCAATCAAAACCCAAAGGGAACCAAACAGCATCAAATGTTTGCCCTTCCACTGGGAGACTCAATGCAGGGTTTAAATACAGGAGTTAAAAAGCAGGAATTTCATCAAACTGCTCTCTCAGCCCTTATGGCCCAGCAGAAGTCACTGCCAGTTAAATGAGGCTTTAAGTTCTTGTTTACATCAGAGGCAGGAGAAACACAACAACTGGCTCCAGACTGGAATAATGCAGACAGCATAATCTGACAGAAACACTGAGCTTGTCAGCACTCTGGATTCATTCTTCATCCATGAAGAAATCATAAATATGGATTTCAACCAAAGAAAAACTATTTAAAGCTTCTCCCAAAGTGCAGGAACACTGACAACTGCAAAATGATGAACTGGCAAGACACAACCAGACCTCCAATGGCTTCTTGTTGTCTCTCCAGTATTTTAGATATCTGGAATCGTCAAATAGAGAAAATGTTTTCTTTTTTATTTTTATAGGGAATTTTGCCAGAACAAGAAGGTATAGAAATAATTTATTTTTAAGCTATTTTGCAAAATACTACATTAAAATAATACCACTTTTTTATTCACAACAACAAAAATACTACAAAATTAAGGTATGTCCCAAATAGGCGAATTTTAAACACCTTAGGTGGAAAACTACCTTTGAAAACACCAGAAAAAATAATGGAGAATTACTAATACACTAACAAGATCCCATTTATTTATAAGAGTAATTCTAGGCATAAAAGAAGAAATAACAGTACCAAAGCCATTTTCCAGACCATTTTCTGTGCCTCTGAACTCGCCACAACCACGATGACACAGAGACACCAGTCATGGGACACATGCCATGGTTATTAGTGGGGGTAGACAAGGAGTTCAAACTGTGGGGGGATGAACAACTTGACTGGTCTTACCCAGCCAAGCCCAACAAGGAACAGTCACTGAAAAACATCCCTGCACGTTAATGCTGCACTGGGTGCTCTGAATCAGCAAACAGCAGCTGACTTTCTGTGACAATCACTCACTATATGAAATAAACCACTGAATAAAGGATGCAGCTGGGGAAGAAACTGGATTTGATGCAACTACAAGTTCTTTGGCCATCAAACACCGGCCTATTAAGTACAATCCAGGTGAGCTTGGAATGAAAGCTCAAGGAAAGGCACCAGGAAAAGACAGAACTAGGGTTTTTTCCAACTGTCCCAGGAAGCTGAAAGGGGTGGAGAGAAAATAATTGACAAGTTGTAGAGAAGGTGCACAGACAACTGCTGGTAATCATCCCTTCCAGAGCAGTGTCAAAGGAAACAGCCAGAGGGATTTCAGGACTTTAATAAAGTACTTTTCCACACAGGGTATAAATTGTGAAACTCCCCACAAGATGCTGTGGGTGATAAATAAACAAACAAATACATAAATGAAGTAAAGTAAGTTAGTTGAAAAGCCAACAGAACACATTAATGGATGTGTCCCACCTTTGGCTCTGTAAGGCCCTGTCCCAGAAAGCACCTGAGCCTTGGGGAAGCACCACAGCTCCCTGTAACCAGGCCAGGGCAAGGCACAGGATGAGTCAGGGACATGCCCTGAACTCTCACACAGGAGCTTGAGCTTCTCTTGTCCAGTCCTCTCTATTGATTTGTGACCTCACCTGAACATTGTTACAGCAAAAAGGAGAATACAATTCACAGTGAAAGAAATGCTAAATTAGATTTCATGTGTGTCATTATTACATTTTGCTGCCCACCTAAATAACAGAGCCATTTTCACTTTTGCTGTGGTCTAATTTAAAATGTATCCTCCTCTTACAATGCCTTCTAATTGAATTGCCCTGTCCCAGCTCCCCTCACGGTCCCACCTGGGTCACAAAGATTCCACAGATCATTCCCTGCTCAAATGGATGGCAATCAGGTGAGAACCACAGTAACAGAAATGTGTCACTTTTTTCACATGAACAGCGGGAAACCCCAAGACAACAACAGGAAAATGCCAGAGTGCTGTCCAGCACAATCCATGCCCATCCAGCATCCAGCTGCTAAATCCCCTGAAATACCATTTTTTCTTAGCAGATAAATAAAAAGACTTGGCAGCACAAAGAACTGACATGAGTACATGATTCTCATACACTTTCTCACTTTTTTAACCTATTTCTACACATTTTGGTAAAGCCTATAAAAACATTTTAAAATACTGAATAATGTTCTATTTACAATACATAATATCAGTTCAGCCCATAATGAGTAATTTGTTTATTTTCATAAAGGAACAGAACCCCTTTCCTGCCCTTTCCCTCTTCACCTTCCAAAATGCACCAACGAAAATCAGAAGTATTTGCTTAAATGAGGGCTGAGAAACAAAATCAGTTCAAGAGCTTTCCATGTTTACATTGACCCTTCTCCAAATCTAAATTTTGTTTCTCTAATCATAAAGTTGGGGTTCTTTAATTACCATTTATCTCTCATGTTTTCACTTCCACAACAGAAACCATTGCTGCTGGGATAAATCCAATAAAGTAAATAATGTTTTTATTTTTCTTTATCACAAGATGTTGGTGAGGCCACATTTTAATGAACTCTACGAGTTTACTTTGGGGGAAGAAAAAATTATACCTTCGTGAACTTTCAACAAAAAACAAATCTTCTTGGCCTTTGTGAAGGCTTTTTTCCAGTTCTCAACTCATTGTTAATATTATTATCTGTCTTATTAAAATTCTGATAACTGGCAATATTTTCAGATGACGCCTGCAGAACAAGAGCTGCAGGTTAAAGTATGTGATTTAATTTCTATAAAAGCTTTGTACTGCACTCAGCTGCAGTTACTGAGGTTCTGCACTGACCATCCCTAAGTGTCCCTTTAACCCCACTGATGGCAGGAGGAACGGCAGGAGGAGGCACAGCACAAGCTCAGCTGCATTTGTTGCTCCACACCCAAAGTACTCGGCCCCAAACCTGCCCAGGGACAACCACACTGAGCAGACACTGAACCGGGTTCTGTGCTACAAATGGCAGAGGTCTGAAGTTTTCTGGTGGTGGAATTTACACTTTACAACACAAACCCGTATTTTAAGCTCACACCTCCATCACACCAGCCAAGAATGTGGAGTACATGCTTACTTTGGTAAACACATCTAATAAACTCTGAAATGTCACAGTCCTTATAAAGTATTTTGTATTCAACTACTACTAGTAATGATTACTAAGTATAAGTTACAAGTAGTTTATCATTATTACTCGTTATCATGGAAAACAAGTCAATCCCTGATCTTAAGACTTATTGATATTAATATTAAAGATTAATATTATAGATTAAACAATAGAGTATTATTATTATTAAATAATTTAATATTTAAGAATATAATGTAATTACATCAGGCTGATAAACTACTACGATGAGCAGTTTCTTCCCCTAAAATGCTTTTTCATTTTAATCCACCCATTAAAAGTATCTAGTATCAAACAGTATAAGCTAGTTTTAACAGCTTATAAAGTTGATTTTATAAAATAAAGTTTATTTTCTTCCCTGTCATACCCAGATAATAACTTAATGCCACTTAAGAGTTGCTGTATTAGGTGAGACCCAAGATGGCTCTGAATCCAATCCCTTGTCCCTAAGGGAGGCTAAAACAAGGAGGGGAAGGAAGGGACTAGAACAGGGCAAGGATGTAGCTTTCCACAGCTTGAGCCATCTGTGGATTGGGACTCCCTAAGTAGAAGTTTTTAATAGTATTAACTTTATATATGTACTTAATAGCACTCTCTGTACTTTTTCTTCCATGGAGTCATCCAAATGCTGTTGAACCACACCAACTTTTAAGACCCACATCCCCCCAGAACTCCACTCCTGGATCCCACAGGAAGGGTGCCCAGTGTTCCTGAGTCACCAATGCTCCCAGGAATTGCAGAGTGAGCAAACAACTTCTGTTCTTCCACTTCACAGGATTTATGGTTTGGGAATTTTCTAAACTACCTTTGCTTACTAATGTATTTTCCAAGAAGGGGGACAGATGTGAAGTCTCTGTATTTCCCTATGGGAGAGAGGGAACAGTCCCCAAACCCCAGCACTGTGAGTGTGCAGGAAAAACCAGCCCTGCCACAGGACATCCCACAGAGGAGAAAAGAGAGCTGAGATTGAGCTTCACCTTTCTGTGAGGAAACAGCGTTGCACAATCACGCCCACAGGCAGCACGGAATTAATGCCTCCCAACCTCCCTGCACCTTCCAGCCTGAGCCTCTCTCAGAACCACAAACCTTTTTCCAGCAAAAAGGAGGAGTTCTTGGAAACAGAAACATTTGGGGCTAATAATTTACAAGGAAAAAGAAAATAGCTTATGATGAAAAAAACTTCACATTTTTATAACACAATTAAAGGCCAATACAATTAATTTCTTTTGTTTTGTGGAACTGCTTGATTAAACCTGGCAGCTTCACAGATTGCACAGTTAGACTCTGATGACATTTGACAGGGGAGCAGAACCATGAGGAAATTAAAACAAAAACATTTCCATTTTATTCTACAAATACCTAGAAGAATGCTTTCACCTTCAACATATACCTTCCAAGTACATAGATGATTAATTGTGGGTGAAGGTTTCGACTATTTGCCAGAAGCCAATCTGGGAGTTGCAGATTTATTTGCAAGTGCAGGCCTCATTCAGCAAGGATGTTTACAAAGAATACCAGGAATAAACCCTGATCTGGTACTTCCCAAACATTCCACTGTTTAAACAAGATGGGCAAAATGAATAGTTTAGGTATGAAGGAGAGGACCTATCCAACTGCACCCTAAAAAACCCCAACTTCCCAAATAAAAGACAAGGCTTTTGCAGCAAGGGACATTTCCTGTACTGGTAACACACAACAGAACAGGGCCCTAATCCGATTGGAATTGCCAGCCACTAATGTAATACACACACACACACAAAAGATTATCAAAAGCTGATTAAAAGCCATCCAAACATTACAATCGAAGAGGGGGGATTAAACAAAAGGCATGATTTAGAAGAGGGCTAAAAAATTTTCTAAGCTTATTAATGGTGTTTATGAACTTTTATGCAAAACCTTGAGGAAGAAAAACATGCTTCAGAGTTGAAAGCCATGTGTTACACTTTTGGTTCTGTGTATTGCCAAAATTACAGTGCAATTAAGTGAAGGTATTTCAGGCTGGTCAGGGAGCAGTGGCAGTTGCTAGGCAGCATCTGCTCCTGTCAGAGATGCTTCTTTCTTTGTGCAGCACAGAACCTCAGCCAGGAATACTGCCACCAATGGATTATTCCAAGGCAGCTTACTGCCATCACATGGCATCTGCAAAGTGCTCACACGCTGCCTAGCAACACCGCCTCTTTCTACTGAGTCATACCAGCACCAGCAAAATAGTCCTGTAAAAAAAGAAACAGATGCCTGAGAAGAAAGGTGATCATTCAGGAGCAGAGCAGAGGACTGTGAGCATCCTTCCCCTGCCCTCCAAGATAAAAATAGAGATTGGGCTCAAAAATCAGGAGCTGTTTAAAATAGTTTTGCACATCCTGGTGGTAGGAGGTAAAAGTGAAGAAGGAGACCAAAAGCCCAGTGTTGTCCACTCCCTTTGCTGTATTGAGGAACTGGTCTTGAGCTTCCAGTTTTGCAGGGACCTATCCTAGTTACTGCATCCCCTTCTATTCCATCAGTTCATTCACCTTCTACTCTGGCAGCAGAGAAGTCCCTCACACGTACATCATTCCCTCTATGCAGGAAGTGAATGCAGCAGGTTTTCTTCTCCCTTTTAAACAAACGTTGTTTCAGTCTGAGACCTTTTTCCCTGTTTCCAATACCTCACTGGCAAAGAGGAGAACACTGACCACGCTGCCCAGAGGGGCATGAAGCTGTTCTGCACTGCTCCGTTCCACAGGAGTGGCCACACTTTACTGCAGAGCGAGGAAACAAAGTAAGAAACCAGCCAGGTTTTGAATATCCTGGAGGATGGAGACTGCACCACCTCTCCAGGCAACCTGTTCCAGGGCTTTACCACATGCACTGTGGAGGACACCACTGTCCCTGACTGTAATTTGCCTTTCACTCTGCAGCTCTGGGAAGTGCCCAGCTCTGTCTTCTCCATAACTGCCTAGAAAGCAGCTGGCCACCAACTAGACCTTCCTGTGCTCCCCCTCATGGGCTGTACCCCCCTGGATCACACAGACCCTCCTCTCTCACCATGTGCTGCAGCCTCCTCACCTCATACTGAGAGATGGGGCCCCAAGAGTGACTCCCCAAAGGAGGAAATGATACTCCATGAGCATCCCAGCATACAGAACAGGCTGGTACGTGGCTGCTACAGGAGAGCACACTCACACTGTCAAAATCACAGTTATCACCCCACAGCACCTTCCACCCTGTCCCATGTTACACTGACTCCCTTGTAAGTCCTCCTGTCTAACTGTTAAATAAGTTCTCAACACATTAAAGTTACCTTGGCATTCACAGTCTGTTTCCTCATTTCCAATGAAGAGCAGGAAGGGAAGAACAGGGCAGATTTATAAAAGTGTATTTACCAGCATACCAGCTCCTTCATCTTAGCTAAAAACTCTGGCTTAGCCTGCCCTACAAGAACTGTCTTAGCCATTTTCAGATGTCCACAGAAACCTTTCCAACTACCCATCAGAACTTTGACTTTTTGAGAAACTATTTGCTGCTAAAATAAAAAAGAAGGTGTTTGGCTAACAAAATTGAAGAAGCTTTTTTTTTCCTGATACTTCAAGAATTTTACCTCTCCTAATCTTGACTTAAGCAAACATACATTATTTAATGCTATCAACATCACGTGAAACATTGGGGAAATCCTCTTGTTCTCTTTGTGCATTCTCCACACAGGATTATTTCAATTATATTAAAATAATTAATTTCCACCATTGAAAGAAGAATACTGTCTTGGGCCAGCAACCTGAAAAGTAGTCACTCTAAAATTGATAAAAAGAACCAAACAAACAAGATCACCAGCTGCAGTTTGGGGCCTCACTGGGATGAGGAAAGAGAAGACTATTTCCAATGTCCACTGCCCCAGAGTCAAAAGAGAAGCTGTTTCTGCAAGAGATCACCCAACACTTACCAGTGGGGAAATAAAAACTGAAAAAAAAAGAGAGAGGGGATACAAAAGAAAAAACCCCACAGCAGAGGAATTTTGCTCATAACTCCCATCAGGTGAGTGCATTGGGAAGGCTGAGCTGGAGCAGCAGCAGCAGGAGGATGGAGGGCTGCAGTACCTGTGTGCATGGCAGAGCGCAGGGAGCCGTTCCCAGAGGATGCTCCCTGCACAGGCACAGGCACAGCAGCCACAGACTCGGCCCTCCCGTGCCCCAGGACAGCGACAGCTCTGCCCACACTGCCCAGCCCTGCCGGAGCAGTGGCCTGGCAGTGCCACCCTCACTGCACTGATTCCCCTTGGCTCTCTCTCCATACAGGGCCAGGTGTGCAGGGAGTGTCCAGCCCCATTTTGTACAGGACAACATTTCACCCTGACATCGCTATTGCCTCACAAAAATGTTGATCCTGCCCTGACAAGGCAGTGCAACTGGTCTGCTGCCTCCTGGGTTTATCAATATTGGAGTCACCAATCATTCTGCTTGTGAGTACTTAGAAAGAAACAAAAGACATATCACAGTTCAAACTACAGTTTTCAATAACCTCCTTTTACAGTTATTTATATTTTTGGATCATGTGTCCCACCCTGAGCCTGCACTCTGTCCATGCACGTAATGCACCCAACCCATATGTACACAAGTGAGAACACGTGCCTGTGGAAGTGGGCAACTTCACAGACATTTCCATGGGTGTTTTTCTCTACAAAGGAAGAGATGGGTGAAATAGAAACAGCTCCTGCTATCCCTCCAGGTCCAGGCTCAGTTATAGAAAACACATTGATTCCTCCTTACAGGGACTATCCTGTCTGTGATCTCTATGAAAGGCTTCCTGCTCCCCTGACCACTTGTTTGGGCAGACCACCCATCCCAGCAGGGCACAGGACTGTGGGCACCCAAAGAGGCTCTAAAAAGGGATATACTGCTTATAACTGGCTTCTATTTAATAGTCCTTCTGTGTTTCTCTGACATGGACACAAGGCTTCCTGTCTCAGGTTCAGAAGACTGAAAGGGCAGGTACACAAACATCCTGGTCATCAATACACTGAGAGGGAAGAGAGGTCCCTGCTGCTCAAACACACAGAGCCAAGAGGTTTCCAGAACAGCAAGGCACCTTCCAAAGCACACTGAACTACCCTGCAGCACACTGGGGAGCTCAGAGACTTACATTCAACATAAAGAAAATAATTCAGTACTCCATCAACTGCCAACACTAAAAGCATTTAGTGCCTAAGCCTCCTTACATCGAAATAAAACTAAAGGTTTGTCTAGATGTTCCAGAGAGCACCAGCTTACCTCTGAAAGCACAATGACCTGCTTTTAATCACCAAGAGTTAGCTGGCACCACTTGTCATGAGCTTTGCTTAAGGCTTAATAACCAGAAAGACTCAGGAAAAGAAAACGTAGTTAAATGCAGAGAGGGACAAGAGCGAAGCTTTACCCTTGGAATAAATAATCACAACTCTGCTGGAAAGCACCCAGTCTGCTCAAACCTCAGCTCCCCACCTTCTGAATACCTTGGGTAAGTTTTGACTGAAGACTCATTGTTTAAACAAATATGTCTAAGAGGATGGAATTACAGCTAAAAACCTGAAGAGATGCTTTCAGGATCTCAGAAGAGAAGAAAGTTCATTTTGACATGCAAAAACCTGAATGGAGGTTTGATTTTCACATCAGTCACTTGAGTGAGATATTTCATCTCTTCGCCTTGAGGTTCAGTGAGCTTACAGATTATAAGCAGAACAAAGAGTCAAATGCAGTGATATTAAGGGTGATTTCTAACAAAAACAATCAGTGGAAAGACTGCTGTCAATCACAAGTGGTTTTGAACCAAGATCCCACTGTATGCTGCCTTTGGCCTCTTCCTCAGTGCATATCCCAGCTGAGAAACAGAAACAATAAACTTAATTACTACACAAATTAACAAACATTTCCCTGAAGCAGGAGAAAAAGTTGCACCAGGTTATTTGACAGGTAAATAATCTTCCGCAGACTTCCAATTCTTTGGTCAGTATTTTCACATCCACATCTGAAAAGTGCTCCCACTTCTCCAGAGAACAGATCTGTGAAATACATATGGCCACCAATAACACCAGTTGTTTGAGCCCATTTACAGCTCTTCCATATGTCAACCGTGTTCCAAATAACTGTTTAACATATTAAACAGAAAAGTTTGTTTACTTACATGCCACTGTGCATATAATGACACAGAAAACTTCCCCATCATGCCCAATTATCCCCCTTTTGTGGGCTTTCAAATGCAACCAAATATGTGGTAGAGAATTTTACAGATTACAGGTGCAGATATTATAGTTTACAAGTTCTGGTAATAGTTTCTACATATTTCCCTGATGTTTATGTTGGAGTCTGATTTGTTAAGAGCAGAATTGCTGCAAAGAAAGGCATTGCAAGGTAGTCAGGCTCAAGTCCAGCTGAGCTCTGCCACAGACTGTACACTAAGAAAGCTGTTTTCACAAGGACTAATAAAAATGTCATCCTTCCTCTCTTCCCACATAGAACTGCAAACCACTTGCACCATCACCACATATTCACACACCAACTTCCTCTGCCTTCAATGGTTCAAAAGAGAAATCAAACATTCCTCACTAATTTCGCCCTGAAAAATTCCCCTTCCTGTCCTACAGGCTTGACAATGACTTCAAACCCAAAGTACACAAATAAGAAACACCAAATAAGTACCAAAATTTTCCAAGAATGAGGAGCACTCAAGACTTATATATATATCCTGTTTTGCATTGTAATTGTTCCCTGCTGTATTAAAGAAAGAGCAAAATAACTTGCCCTTGAATGAATACAAAAAGCCTGGTTTCCTACCAAGGCATGTTCCCATTCCCTCTGTTCCACAGAGGGTCCCACAACAAACCAAATGCAGCACTATTGAATTTTGACTTTCACTGGCCCTGTGTATAAAACACCCCCAGTTTCACTGCCATGCTCACATGAACAGCTGCCCCTTCACGCTCTCCAGAAAAAGTTAAATTAGAATTTCTGATAGAACCTTATTATCCATTTTATTTTCTTATTAGTAGTTGCTCATCTGCACTACTACCCATAGAAATTCTTAAGATCTTTCTTCCCCACCCAGCCACCAATTTTCATTAAATTGCAGGAAAAGTATATCTGAGCTGCCAACTCTCCTCACAAAATGTCTCTCATTACTGCATGAGAGGTATTGTTAGGTGAGGACAGAAAGATTTCCACCCTTAGAAAATCATCTCAATACAAAATCCCTTCTGCACTGTGGAGAAGGACAGGGAGGAACTGCTTTAGCCCCCATTCTATTGGCAAGTGGCTGAATCCTGCAGGTCGTAACCGAATACCTAATATGGCCCAGTGATGAAGAAATGGAGAAAATGGCTCTAAAAACCATCAAAGCATCAAAAGTGAAACCCCATATTGCAATACTATCACTTCTCACTCCAGGATCACACCCACATTCCCACACAAACCATGAAATAAACTGCTAAACATATACAGCTGATTCCTTGTCTTTGCAAGAAATTGTTTCTCAGCTTCCTTCCTTCTGCATTTAGAAAAAGTTTTGGCTAATTTCTACTGTAAATTTATTTGTGGAAAACTAGTATTTAGATATTCTCAAAGCAGTAATATCTTACAGATTAATTCTCATCCAGCTCTGCAAATCAGCTTTCACAAGAACTGGTCTAACCACACTGTCTTTGGCCTACTCTTTTCTAGGATAAACAAGACAAAATATATTCATCTCTGCCCACAAAACTGTGTATTTAATTTCAAAGTTGTATCAGCAACAGCAAAATTCCAGATTTACACTAGGCTGGAACTGAAGTTGGCCACTGCATGAAATGACACCTCACTAAACTCTCCTGTCTGTGCTGAGTCTCCCATCGGGTGCATCTGGGGAGCTGCTCTTTTCCAGAGACATTTCAAGGTGTGATTCATTTCCCATCCAGTTAAATAACACATATACATTTCCTTTATGATCCCTGACTGACAAATTCCTTTGCTCATTCTTAAGGCCTATGGGTAATAAAAAGGCCCTTAGAGGCAAAATACTGAATGGAAATTGCTCCAATCCCCGGGTCATTTAGTTTTCCTGACTAACAAGCAAGTCCCCAGGCGTTCCCACCACCTCCCAAAGCAGCAGCACAGGAGGTTTCAAAGCACATCCCTCCAAGTGGCTTTGCTTCCAAGACAGATCCCTGAAGAATATCCTTAGTCACCTCCCTCCTGCTGCCAGACAATGACACGTTCTGGCACTGGGGCACAGCAGAGATGAAACATAACCTGTGACCGTAACACAGAGCCCCGTTCCAGGGATTGGTATCGTTCCAGACTAACGAGGCACTTCTTCCTGATTTGGGGGAGGGACTGTTTTTGCTTTCTCTCTCTGAAACTTTTCATTCTAAACCTGTACCAAACCAGCTCAGGGACACAGTGAAACAACAGCATTGCTCACAGCCTTCAGCAGCTCCTTTGCCTGCACAGGGAAGGCCAGTCCTATGCCAAGAGCCTTGGTGAGGGAAGAAAGACTTTTTCTAAGTTGTGCAGTCCTGTTCTTCCGGTCTCAATTATGAACTGGGAAATGTACAAGCCAAGGTACACTGACAGGGGAAAAGATAAATATCAAAAATCAAGATACAGATCAAAAAGCAGAGGCTGCAGTACAGAACTGTAACTAGGACATTATGATGTTCCATCCTTTCCTAGTGGGAACAAGGGAAATATTAGTTCTGCATATTTGTGTTTATGAGTTTATTTGTCATTGTTACCAATTAAGTAGTGAAAATAAAGATAAAAAATGCATTTTAAATGAAGCTATTAAGATATTTTAACACTAATTCTCTGAATAAACCAAAAACAGGTGCTGTTTATGCAAGCAGGTTTTTCTTCTCCTCTGTGATTTAATACATACATATTTAATATGGTCAGCCATAGGAAGTACAGCATCAACTACAAAAAAACCCGAACAACAACAAAACAAGAAAAACTTTCTGGAGAACCATCTAAAGGTGCTCCTTGCACAAAAATAAAACAGCAAAAACTGACAGCCTGATGAAACAATCAGCTCTCACAGCTGCCAAATGTTATTTACTAAAGAGTTCTCTCTGCTTTGCTGTTTCTTTTTAATGCATTATTATTTAATACTTGCTTTACAAGACTAAAGTAACTAATTAGATCACTTTAATAAATATTCTCTTACAAAGAGAGAGAGACTGCTTTAAAAATATTAAAATACCAGAGGGCTAGAGAGTTACCTTCAATAATCAGTTCAGAAATCTTACTAATTGTGCCCATAACTGGCCATCTTAAGTACCTGTAGAAGAACTGTCTGCTTTTCATCAGCAAGTCTCAAGTTTTAAAAGTATATTTAGGATTAGATGCACTGAATGTAAGCATTTCTAAATAGAGGGGAATTACTCACAACAGCTCCCAGGTAGTTGCTATAGTAGCTGAGAAATAAAATCAAGGAAGAAATTCAGTGTTGTCAGGGGAGTGCTTGATTTACTTAGAAATACCTTGAGCATCTTTGGTGTAGATCTATCTGTGCCTTGTATGAGAACTGGGCAATACACTGGCATTGCACAACTGCAAGCATGGACAGCATCTTCTAATTGCAGACAGGCAGGCAGAGAGAACCTCAGAACTGCCCCAAAGCTACCGATGTTCACATCAGTAAATTCAACATGTTCCCTTGCAGCCAAGAGCCTGTGGCTGCAAAGGAGTATCTGTTAAGGGGTTCCAGCAAGCACAGGGGAAATGCCTTTTTCTGACAGTCCTTGGAAGCCAGTGCAGAACACAAAGCCCTCCAACACCCACGTGTTGAGGGGGCAAAGTGGTGCCCTTCCTAAGAATTATCACCTCTGAGAGCTACCTAGGGGAGACAACAACATAGAGCACAATTTACTTTCAACAAAGAGAACGGCATCAGAATTGCTTACTTTATGTGATATTTTCACTTTCCTTGATACACAAGAATAAGTATGTCCAGTGCCTGGATGCCCAGACGTTCCTTTCTATTCCACCAGAAGGCTCTTGGTGGTATTCCAGTTGCAGAAATTGCTGAATTTTTTCCCACCCAGCTTACATCGACAGGGACAGAAAGTTTATTGCCTTAATCCAAAGGCCAATCTAAAACTTTTCATGGTTTAACAAGAGCACAGAGTAAATACACAGCGTTTTTTTGGACAGAGAGTGCTCCAACCAAAACCAAACTACTAAAGCCCAAGGCATAAGCTCATACTAGTGACTCATGCTAAGATAAAATAATAAGTGCAAGAATAATTATCTGTGAAATCAGGGTAACATTGGGAAAAGAAATATCTGATTTTTTGCCTTTTTTTTTTCTCAGTGGCCCTCCCAACAATACACCCTTCTGCAGATTATTTTCTCCAAAATGCACAAAAATGACTACTTCAGCCAGCAATGACAGATCTGATTTTAAAAAACTGGTATTTCTCTCCCCATCTGCAGTAACTAAACTCCAGCTACAAGCAGTATTTTTCACCTATTTTCCCTCTCTGGAGAACTATCAACAAATTTCAATTACAGGAAAAGTAATTAAAGCTACACAAGAATAAAAAGCACTTGCCTAGAGATCACCAAAACTCTTACGGCTCAGCCATTATCTCAGCCCTACCTACAAGTGTGTTGCCTGCAAAAGAAAAATCCCCATCCTTAGGGAATATTCCTCAGACTACAGAACACCCATTGAAACAACGTTTGTTTTCACTCACTGCTCTCCCTTCCTCATTCCTCTTCCAGACTTGTTTACAACCTGAATGGAGATTTCCCAGCTTTTCCTCCCATTCTTCTGCGTAAAAAAAAAATTAGTTCACCTACTTTTGGATCAAGGTAACATAAGTATTTTCTTATTTGAGCACACAGGCCAAACACAAACAAACACAACACTGAACATCAAACCCTGCAACACAACAAACAACTGCACACAGAACAGAGGAAAACCAACCAGACTTGGAAAATGGATAATTATTTTCTGAAGCATCTATTACATTATAGCAGCGAGTTTACCACTGGGGCAACAGAGGTGGCCTCTGGCCAGCAGCGGAGGTGTGAGCAAGTCTGGGTGCTTTGTATTCCCGGAACATCCAGCTGAGATGTAACAGGGCTTGTTAACTTTATATACTCCCAGTGACTGACAGAGCAACAGGATTTTAAGTAGTGACTTCCCTGTGTTATTTTATGCCACTTGTATGTATTGCCTTAACACTTACAGGTTCTCATCTAACACTGCATTTGATTTTTTTTTTAATCAAAAGCAAATTCCTTATTTCTTCCATCTGTTAGGAAGATATGTAGGATGTACTAAGCAAAATATTTGTTGCTCAAGATGAAAAATTAACAATTTTTTAATTATTATTAAATCAACCAAAATAATTTTAACAAAAAGGCATTAAGGCTATTAATTGCTCAAAAGTCAGTAGCCAAAATCCCACTTTAATAGTTCAGGTTAACAGATCTTTGTGTGAAATTTGTCAAATTTGTCTTTTTTCCCTAATATTTTCAGAAATCGATCATCACTACACACTGTGGAACTTAAAAATCAATATGCACAATTGATAACTATAAATTTAATGAGGCATTTAGGTAACTAATCAGTGCAGCAGTACCGGGTTTTATTACTATACAAGTCAACAGCTTAAAGAAATTAAATCAAAACGAGCAAAAGTGAAGTAAAACAAACTCCGTGCCTTCCATTTCATCAGATGTACCATTTTTGCTCCTATCAGGGATTTGCACGCTAAAATACCAAACTAAAGCCGCCGGCGGGGATGCCTCAGATCAGAGCAAACGCGATTCCAGGCGACGGTAAGGTCTGAGTTACTGAAACAACGAAAAATCACGGCGGGCGCGCCCGCAGCGGCCCCCGGAGCGCCGCAGCCTCCGCCGCCTCCGCCCGGGCAGGTGCGGCACCGACGCCCCCTAAAGACACCGCGGCCCCTTCCCAACTCCATCCCCGCCGCGGACGGGAACGCGGGAAGGGACCCGCGCGCTTAAGCAGATTAAGGGCTCAGCGAGTCGCTCTCCCGGCTATCTGCGCGATCGCGGCGCGGCCCCGCACTCGGCGTGTGCCCCGCTCGGCCGCGCTCGGGGCCGCGGAGCAGCTCCACCGGCCGTGCGGGGCGCGGGGAATGCTCCGCCGGCCGTGCGGGGCGCGGGGAATGCTCCGCCGGCCGTGCGGGGCGCGGGGGATGCTCCGCCGGCCGTGCGGGGCGCGGGGGATGCTCCGCCGGGGCCGGTCCCCCCGGGCAGCCCCCGTAGCCCCTCCATCGCCGCCCCCCAGCCCCCGGTCCCCCCGCGGGAGCCCCGAGCCGCCCCCCGCGCCGCGGGTCCGGCGGGGAGGGCTGCGGCAGCACCTACCCACGCCGTATTTCTCCTCCTCGGTGGGGCTCCACATGCTGCCGGGCGCTGCGCTCCGCGGGCACGGCGCGGCGGACGCCGCTCATTCAGCGGGGGCGGCTCTTCCTCCTACTCCCCGCGGCTGCTCCGCCCGGGGCCGCGCTCGGGGCCGCTCCGGCGCTGCCGGCGGGGCGGGGGGGAGATGATCG